>CANTUR010001442.1:165000-532099 GCA_947683625.1 Mallotus nudiflorus
TAAATTAGTGTTATTAATTCAAGATATTAATTTTAGAATTTATAAAATATTTTTTGGTGAATTTATAAAATTTTTGAGAAATTATTAATATTATGTGATTTTTGGATATCTAGGTTAATTGTGTGTTTTTATTGAAAATATAGTTAAATAATATGTTTTAAATGATTTTAGAATTTTATATGGTATTAAAATAATATTTACAAATTATTTACTATTTTTAACTAATTAATACTAATTTTTGAAAATTATATTCGAATAATAAATTAATTACTAATTTTGTGATTAAATGTTTTTTAACTATTTTTGTTATATAATTAAACTAATTGAGTAATTAAATGTGAATTGACTATTTTATATTGAATATTTATAAAAGTGGATTTTTATTAATATTATATAAATTATTTGAGATTTTTATTTAATTATTGTGAAATAATTATATTTAGTGTTTTGATGTTTAAATATATTATATTGTGATTTATTATTGATTTTATGGATTTTTAATGATTTTAATATATTATTATTTAATATTATTTTTATCATTAATTATGAACCTCGGTTGGGAATTGTGTAGTTTGGGCTCCCAACCTGAGGTGTTGTGCAATCTGTGTTTTAGAAGTGTGATTTTCTTGTAGGATCATCTCTACTTTTTAGTAGAGAGATCTCTGTTTTACAAAGGAGATTCTGTCGAATTTTTAGTAAAATTCTTGTAAAACGTGACGTCGGGTCGATCCTGAATTTTTATATTTGTCTGAGTTTTTAAATTCCTAGATCGAGTCTCCTTTAGAATTCTTAGAAGTATGAGTTAGAAATTTATTCTGATAATATTATTTATTTTCTAGTTGCACCGAAACTGAGGCCTATTAGACCAGGCCTGTCGAGTCTGTCTCGTGAAGTGCAAACTTGTGAGTTATTATTTTATATATACATTGCATGTAGATGCATGACTATTGTCACGACCCAAAATAGGGGCCATTACTGACGCTAGGGAACGGGAATTCTTTCGAATCCGGAACCCGTAGCAAGCCTAAAAAAAATAAAATAAAACATGCAATAGTAATAATAACAATATATAATGCAGCGGAAATAAATATCATAAATATCACAACAACACATGCACCAACTGGATTTAAATTAAATACTCATCTCATATATATATAAACTCTTTTAATACAAATCCAGTTCAAATATACAACATCTCTTTAAATATTTAACGACTACTGCAGTGTCTAGATAAAATAAACCAAGACTCAGAGAAATAGTTTACACAAAGAAGCCGGGGCGGAAGAAATCCGGCGTACAGGCCTGCTACTGAGGTCTAAAGATGATGACTCTCCTGAAAAATGGTCAACAGAGGGGAGTCAGACCTCATTGAGTGAATTACTATAATATATATACATGCATACTAAATGACAATGCATACAATCAACAGTATATATATAATATGTATATGTACAGGCAATACACACAGATGCAATAAAATCATTTTATATATTTTTATTAAAAATCATCGTTTATGAAGGATCAAATAGAACCCTATGATATCAAAACCTCAATCAGTGTTAGAGAACACTCTAGCCATACAGGCTCACTTATTCCAAATATATCCACTTAATCCATTTAGATAGTAGACTGGCCCCGAGACACTAAGTCAACCGAGCTCCAGCAGTCTGACTGCCAGTGTGATTGGTCCCAAGACACTTGGTCAACCGAGCTCCAGCAATCACACCTCCAAACCATATCTCACACATCAAATAATCATATCCAGTCAATATCCATAAATAGGTTAGTAATATAGCCTAAATGCTATAAGCGTACCGGTACGTACTCGGTCCTAGTGCTGCCCACTAGGTAGCACGTTCTATTGATATCATTCATTAATAATATAAAACATTCATTCACAAATAAATGATGCATGAATTTAAATAAAATAACAATATAAACCACATATATATACTGGAAATATACCAAAAATAAACCAAGTATATTTCGAGTATATATACGTCAAATAAATTCAATTAAATTACAAATTAAGCCAGAAATATATTTAAAAACATTTTAAGTATAATTTATTAATAAAACATGCATATAATTCAAAATATACAAGAAATAAACAAAAATAAACTTAGGTAATAATTGAATTATTCATGCATAAATAATCAAAATAAAACATATTTTTCTAAATCATGCACCCTAAACATATATATAATATAGTAACTCACACTTAGTGCGCTCCACGAGATGGGTTCGACGGGCCTGGTCCACTAGGCCTCGGTCTCGGCGTAACTAAACAAACAATAACGACAGAAATCAAAATAAACCTAACAGAAAATCCTAGAACTCGATCTAGAATATTAAACACAGAAACAGAAGTAGGGTTCGATCGGACATCATGTTTTACGAGAATTCTATCGAAAATTCGGCAGAACCTCCCCTGTAAAACGAATATCTCTCTACTCAAAGAGTGGAGCCGACCCTGCAAAGAAACACACTTTGAAAAATAGGCACAACAACTCATCCACAACCCCTCGGTCCGACTCCAAACTACAGTCTACCGACTGGGGTCCACAATCACAAAACAATTTCAGAAATACCAAAAATACCCTTATATCATAGAAATTCATTTTATAAGTAGAAATTACATAATTGGCCTTAAAACACATTAAAAACCGATAAAAACTCATTTTATTAGTAAAATCGTATATTATATATATAATTGAAAATAATTCATGAAAAATAGTTCTAATTAGTTAAAAATACTAAATAATTTGTAGAAATCATTTTTATACCTTAAATAACTATTAAAACCAATTAAATTACATTTTTAGCCAATTTTGTGCAAAATTACCAAAATGCCCCTATATATAAATATATTATAATTACTTCAAAAATTCACCAAAAATAGTATAATTATCCAAAATTAATTTTCTCCACATATTTATCAATAATATCAATAATTAAACTCAATTAACCAATTAATTTCAATTTAAAACACAATTAACCCTAATTTTCCAAAATTACCTAAACTAATAAAATTCAAAATAAATACATAGAAATTCATAAAAATTCCAAATAAATTCCTATAATTCATTTCAACACCTATATTTATCATAAAACACAATTTAATAATTTATTTAATTAATTTTTGAAAATTAGAAAATAATATTAAAATATTCAAAAATACCCAAAAATCAAAATAATTCCCAAAAATTCCACAAAAATTCATACATGTAGATTAAGCTAAGGGGAACAATATTTTTGAAGGAATTTTTCATGAATCAATCAAATTGAAGTTCAAAAAATTCAAGAACCCTAATATGGCCGAATTCGAAAAATCGAAACCTAAGCAAATCAAGACCATTTTAAGTGAAACAAAGCTTGGAATCACACTCACCGGAGCTCAAGGAGAAGAAAGAGACCGGCGGTGTCGAAAATGGTGGTCGGAAATGTCGTGAACGACGGTGAAGAAGAATTCAGCTTCTCTGGCCAAAATCAACCTCCAGACGCCGAAAACGGCTACAACAGGCAACGAGGAAGGCTGAGGAAGGTGGTGGCACACCGGACGGCAAACCAACGACAAGAAATCGACGTGACAGGTGGCGGAACGACGATGGAGGCAATCGGGGAAGAAGGAGATGCTCGGGGGCAGAATTGTAATTTTCCAAAATTTGATTTTTTTGACTTATTATATGTATATATATATACTTTACACTATATAATAAAATAATATTAAATTACACACATTAAATATACACCACACACTTAATATTTAATATTTTAAAATTTAATTATAAATAAAAATAATTAAATAACAATAAAATTAATAAACAAATAATAAAATATTAGGGTAATATTAATTAAACCCTAATTAAATAAATAAGTACACATATACACGTTATCTAGTATTTTAAAATATGTATGAGTTCATGCAAGTCCGTAAATATTTTTAAAATAATTAATAGTAAATTATTTACCTGAAAATTTCCCCGAAAATAAAAGTCTCGGGAAAATTTTACGTAAAGTACTCAAAACAATACACAATAATTAAAATAGGTTTTAAATACATATCAACTCGTAAAAATATCATAATATATATACAAAAATTATTAACACTGCATATCCCGCTGTAGTATTAAAATATTTAAAAACACAGGATATTACAGTCTCCCCCCCTTACAAGAATTCATCCCCGAATTCCAGAAAGAAAAGATTACAGGATCAGGAAGGAAAGAGATATAGGTAAGAAGCTCGCATCTCAGCTTCAGTCTCCCACATATGCTCCTCGACTCTATTGCTATGCCACAGAACCTTGACCATCGGAATCTGCTTCGAACGCAACTGTCGAACTTGATAATCAACGATTGCCACAGGTTCTTCCACAAACGTCAAATCTTCACTCACTTCTACACTGTCGGGCTGCAACATGTGTGAAGGGTCTGAGACATACTTCCTCAACATCGAGATATGAAATACTGGATGCACCTGTGACATACTCGGAGGCAAATCCAACCGATATGCAACAGTGCCAACTCTCTCCAGAATCTCAAACGGTCCGATATATCTCGATGCTAACTTACCCTTCCTACCAAATCTCATCACACCTTTCATCGGAGATACTTTCAGAAAAATAAAATCTCTAACCTGAAACTCCACATCTTTGTGCCTAGGATCTGCATAACTCTTATGTCTGCTAACTGTGGTATCTAATCTGCGCTTAATCACGGTGACTTTCTCTGCAGCATCCTGAACCATCTCAGGTCCAGTCAAAGCTCTCTCACCAATCTCATCCCAACTCAAAGGGGATCTACACTTCCTTCCATACAACGCCTCATATGGTGCCATGCCAATACTGCTATGGTAGCTGTTATTATATGCAAACTCAACGAGTAGCAAATGATCATCCCAGCTACCTCCTAAATCCAAGACACACATCCTCAACATATCTTCCAGTGTTTGGATCGTCCTCTCAGACTGACCATCTGTCTAAGGATGAAAAGCAGTACTGAAGTCCAATCTAGTGCCCATCGCTTCCTGCAACTTCTGCCAAAAATGAGAAGTAAACACCGAACCTCTATCTGACACAATGGACACAGGTACTCCATGAAGGCATACGATATGCTTCACATACAGCTTCGCCAATCTGGCCACTGAATAAGTGGCTTTCACAGGTAAGAAATGTGCAGACTTTGTCAATCTGTCTACAATCACCCAGATGGAATCGTATCCATCCTTCGAACGACGTAAACCAACCATAAAATCCATAGCTATCCTTTCCCACTTCCACTCGGGAATAGGAAGAGGCTGAAGCTTCCCAGAAGGCTTCTGATGTTCAGCTTTCACTTGCTGACACGTCAAACACTTAGCAACATAATCAGCGACATCCTTCTTCAATCCATCCCACCAGTATAAGTCTCTGATACTATGGTACATCTTAGTAACACCCGGATGAACGCTGTAGGCTGTAGAATGTGCTTCCTCTAGGATCTCTTCTCTCAAATCATCCACATCAGGAACACACAATCTACCACTGATCCATAACACATCATCATCATCAAGTGTGAAATCAGTGAACTTCCCTGCTCAAACATTCTCTGCAAGCTCTTCCAGAATAGGATCTCAGCTCTGAGCTGCTTTAATCCTATCCCTCAGTACATATCGCACTTTAAACTGAGCTAGCAGTCCACATGATCTACTGATCTTCATCATCATACCTTGATCCACCATCAGATGCAATTCCTGGATCAATGGTCTCCTCTCAACACTGATGTGAGCAAGACTGCCTGAGGACTTTCTACTCAAGGCATCTGCTACCACATTAGCCTTACCCGGATGATATAGAATCTCACAGTCATAATCCTTCAACAATTCTAACAATCTCCTCTGCCTCTGATTCAAATCTCTCTACTGGAAAATGTACTTAAGGCTCTTGTGATAAGTAAATATCTCACAAGCTTCTGACCACTCGAACCTAACATTCTTCTGAGTCAAGCGAGTCATAGGGGCTGTAATTCTGGAAAAATCTTGCACAAACCGCCTATAATACCCGGCTAAACCCAGAAAACTCTGAATCTCTATAACAGAAGTCGATCTAGGCCACTCAGACATTGCCTCAATCTTCTGTGGATCAACCTGGATACCTTCTTTAGACAATACGTGTCCAAGAAAAGAAACACTCTCCATCCAGAAATCACACTTCGAGAATTTAGCATAAAGCTGATGATCTCTCAATGTCTGTAGTACAATCCTCAAGTGATATACATGCTCCTCCATACTCCTCGAATATACCAGTATATCATTGATGAAGACTACCACAAACTGATCCACATACGGTCTGAATACCCTGTTCATCAGGTCCATAAAAGCTGCTGGTGCATTAGTCAAATCAAAAGACATCATGTAATATCACGTGTTTTTAAAATATTTTTACACTATACCGTGATATGCAGTGTTAATAAATTTTGAATATATATATGATATTTTCCTGAGTTGATATGTATTTAAAAACTATTTTAATTACTATGTATTATTTACAGTGCTTTACGTAAAATTTTCCCGGGACTTGCATTTTCGGGGAAATTTTCACGTAAATAATTTATTATTAATTATTTTAAATATATTTTCGGACTTGCATGAACTCATACGTATTTTTAAAATATTAAACACTGTGTATATATGTAATTATTTATTAATTAGGGTTTAATATTACCCTAATATTTTATTAATTATTTATTAGTTTTATTGTTATTTAATTATTTTTATTTAGTATAAATTATTAAAATATTAAATTTTATGTGTGTGGTGTATATTTAATGTGTGTGATTTAATATTATTTTAATATATAGTATAATCTATATATATATACACATTTTATATCAAAAAAAATCAAACTTTGGAAAATTACAAAACTGCCCCCAAGCCTTCTTCTTCCCCGATCACCTTCCCTTCGCCGTCCGTCCGGACGCCTGCCGTGCCATTCCCTTGCCGTTGGTGTGCCGTCCGGTGTGCCACCACCTTCCCCAGCCTCTTCCGCCGCCTATGGTAGTCGTTTTCGACGTCTGGAAGTGGATTTTGGCCGGAGAAGCCGAATTTCCTTCCACTGTCGATCACGTCGATTCCGGCCACCATTTTCGACACCGCTGGTCTCTTTCTTCTCCTAGAGCTCCGGTGAGTGTGATTCTAGCTTTGGTTTGAGCTTAAATGGTCTAGAATTGCTTAGGTTTCGAATTTTCAATTTCAGCCTATTAGGGTTTTTAATTTTTTTGAGCTTCGAATTGATAGATTCATGGAAACTCCCTTCACAAATATTGATCCTAGTAGCTTAATATACATGTATGAATTTTTGTGGAATTTTTGGAGATTTTTTTGATTTTTGGATATTTTAAATATTTTAATATTATTTTCTAATTTTTGGAAATTAATTATTTAAATTATGAAATTGTGTTTTATAGTTAAATTAGGTTTTAAAATGAATTATAGGAATTTATTTGGAATTTTTATGAATTTCTAAGTATTTATTTTGAATTATTGAAGTTTATGTAATTTTGGAAAATTAGGGTTAAATGTGTTTTTATTTGAAATTAATTGGTTAATTGAGTTTAATTATTGATATTATTGATAAATATGTTGAGAAAATTAATTTTTGATAATTGTATAATTTTTGGTGAATTTTTGAAGTAATTTAAGTATATATATATATATAGGGGTATTTTGGTAATTTTACCCTAAATTGGCTAAAAATGTAATTTAATTGGTTTTAATAGTTATTTAAGGTATAAAAATGATTTCTACAAATTATTTGGTATTTTTAACTAATTAAAACTATTTTTCGTAAATTATTTTTAATTATATATATAATATACAATTTTACTAATAAAATGAGTTTTTATCGGTTTTTACAGTGTTTTAAGGTTAATTATGTAATTTCTACCTATAAAATGTGTTATTATGTAATAAGGGTATTTTTGGTATTTCTGGAATTATTCTGTGATTGTGGACCCCGGTCGGTAGACTGTAGTTTGGAGTCCGACCGAGGGGTTGTGGATTTATGTTGAGCCTATTTTCTCGAAGTGTGTTTCTTTGCAGGGTCGGCTCTACTCTTTTGAGTAGAGAGATGTCTGTTTTACAGGGGAGGTTCTGCCGAATTTTTGGTAGAATTCTCGTAAAACGTGATATCCGATCGAACCCTAATTTCTGATTCTGTGTTTAATACTCTAGATCGAATTCTAGGATTTCTGTTAGGTTTATTCTGATGTCGGTTATTTATTGCTTGTTTAGTTGCGCCGAGACCGAGGGCTAGTGGACCAGGCCCATTGGACCTATCTCGTGGAGCGCACTAGGTGAGTTACTATACTATATATATATGCTTAGGATGCATGATTTAGAAATGCATGTTTTATTTTCATTAAATATGCATAAATAATTTGATTATTACTTAAGTTTATATTTGGTTTATTTTGGTTTATTTTTGGTATATATCAAATTATATGCATGTTTTGTTAATAAAATATATTTAAAATGTTTTTAAATATATTTCTAGCTTATTTTACAATTTGATTGGATTTATTTGACGTATATATACTCGAAATATACCTGGTTTACTTTTGGTATATTTCCAGTATATATATGGTTTATAATGTTATTTTATTTAATTTCATGCATCATTTATTTTTATGAATGAATGTTTTATATTTATTAATGAAGGATAACGATAGAACGTGCTACCTAGTGGGCAGCACTAGGACCGAGTACATACCGGTACGCCTATAGTATTTAGGCTATATTACTAACCATTTGTGGATATTGATTGAATATGATTATCTGATGTGTGATGTGATTTGGGTGTGATTGCTGGAGCTCGGTTGACCAAGTGTCTCGGGGCCAATCACACTGGCAGTCAGACTGCTGGAGCTCGATTGACTTAGTGTCTCGGGGCCAGTCTACTGTCTAAATGGATTAAGTGGATATATTTGGAATAAGTGAGCCTGCATGGCTAGAGTGTTGTCTAACACTATTTTTCGAGGTTGCGATATCATAGGGTTCTATTTAATCCTTCAGAAAAGATGATTTTCAGATAAAATATATAAAAATGATTTTACTGCATCTGTGTGTATTTGCCTGTATATATACATATTAGATATATACCGTTGACTATATGCATTGTCATTTAGTATGCATGTATATATATTATAGTAATTCACTCAGTGAGATCTGACTCCCCTCCGTTGACTATTTTTCAAGAGAGTCAACATCTTCAGACCTCAGTAGCAGGTCGATACGCCGGATTTCTTCCGCCCTGACTTCTTTGTGTAAATTACTTACTTGAGTCTTATTTTTATAATCTAGACACTGCAGTAGTTGTGAATTAAAATGTGGGATTTCATGTATTTTATTTAAAGAGATGTATTATATTGAAACTGTATTTGTACTGAAAGATTTATATATATGAGATGTGATTTGATTTAAATCCAATGAGAAGAATGTTATTATTATATTTATGATTTTTATTTCCACTGCATATATTATTGTACTGTTATTATTGCATGTTTTATTTTATTTTTAGGCTTGCTACTGGTTCCGGATTCGAAAGAATTCCCGTTCCCTAGCGCCGGTCATGGCCCCTATTTTGGGTTGTGACAAAGTTGGTATCAGAGCGGAGTTCTGTGTCAGGGCTTAGTTATGTGAGTTATGGCCCTAGTTTTAAAGTTGTGTTTTCTGTTGAACTACTGCAGTGAATTAGGTTCGAGTATGTCTTGATAAGTATTCCTTGCTTAGTTTTCAGCGTTATTCCTCCGTTGTCTGTTTTGTCTGAATCTTTCCATTTATCTTTTTAGTATGAGGAGGCGAGCGCGTGTCGCTCCACCGGTCGTTGAGGCTGAGGATGATGAGTCTTTTCAGGATGAGGTTTTACCTCCTGAGCCACCAATTAGATGTAGAGGTCGTGGCAGAGGTAGACCTCGAGGAGCGGCAGGTCACCGTAGGCAGAGAGAGTTACAGGATGAGGAGCCTGTTGAGCCTGAATTTGATGTTCCTGTTCCTCCAGTTGTTCAGGCTGTTCAGCCTGCCTATCAGCAGGGTATGTCTGACCCTAAGGTAGCTTTGTTCTATGCCCGAGTTGGCAGGATTGAGTTTGATGGTACTTTCGATCCGTTAGATTTTCTGCATGCGATTGAGACTAGGACTCAGACTGCTCATACCGAGTACCAACGGATCATGATCGTTGAGTTGTCTGTTGAGGGACCAGCCCTAGATTGGTTCATTCAGATGATCCAGCCTTATATGATGACGATGACTTGGGCTCAGTTCCGAGAGCGATTTATGAGGAGATTTTGTCCAAAGCCTCTTCGTTTGAGCTATCGTCTTCGACTGACTAGTATTTCTCATGGAGATCGATCTGTAGAGGAGTATACCCGAGAGTTTCTTCGTCTGGGTAGATATGCTGAGGATCTAATGTGAGATCAGTATTTCGCTGTTACTACCTACGTTACTGGTTTGGGTTCTGCTTTTACTAGTATGCCTACAGCAGGCCTTACTCTCGAGTCTGTGATTGAGTTAGCCAAGGAGATTGAGCTGAGGCTAGTTAGGCAGGGAGCGATGCCTGATTATTACTAGCTAGGAGTTCAGTCGAGTGGATTGCAGGCTACTCCGTATTTGAGTTTTCATGTTGGATCAAGTAGTCAGCAGCGAGGTCCGACTCAGCAGAGTCAGAGACAGCAGCAGTGAGTGCATCAGAGCAGTAGACATGGCCATGGAGGTCAACGTAGATCGTTCAGATTTGGGTCAGGTGCTTCGAGCAGCAACAGTGGTCGCAGTTCTGGATCAGCGGCCAGTGTTTGTCAGACTTGTGGTAGAGTCCATCAGGGACCGTGTTATCTGACACCACTGACATGCTTCAAATGCGGGCAGATAGGACATTTTGCCAGATCGTGTCCTTATTCCGGGTATCAACAGTAGCAGATTCCGTGATTCCCATAGCAGTCGATTGCTAGTGCTGCACCCGTGCCATTTCAGTTACCACCAGCTCAGCATCAGAGTTCCACTCAGTTTGTCCCACAGCAGAGTCGTGGTAGAGGTACTAGAGGAGGTGCCAGAGGTGTTGGCCAGGCTTCTACTAGTCAGCAGGGAGGTTGAGGTCAGGCCAGAGTTTTCCATCTCACTCAGCAGGATGCTCAGGCATCTAATACAGTCGTGGCATGTATTATTTCTGTTTGTTACCTGGATGCTTGGGTTTTGTTTGATCCGGGTGCCACGCATTCATTCATTTCTCCTATTTTTGCTTCTAAATCTTGTTGGCAAGCTTCGAGGATGGCTTTTCCTTTATCTGTTGCCACTCCTCTGAGTGATTCCTTGGACACCGATATTGTTCTTTCTGGTTGTCCAGTTCTCATGGGAGGTAGAGAATTATATGCTGATTTGATCTTGTTGGGTGTGATGGAGTTTGATGTTATTCTGGGAATGGATTGGTTATCTCAGCACTTCACCGTGGTAGATTGCAGGAATAAAGAGGTGACTTTTAGAATTCCTGGTGAAGAAGATTTTAAGTTTATTGGTGATAGGAGTTCAGCACCTCAGAATCTTACTTCTGTTATTACGGTTAGGAAGTTGTTAAGGAAAGGTTGTCAGGGATATTTGGCATTGGTCAGGGATACGTCAGTGGAGAAGTTGTCACTCACAGATGTTCCTGTTGCTTGTGAGTTTCTTGATGTTTTTCCCGAGGAGTTGCCAGGTTTACCACCTCACAGAGAGATTGAGTTCTGTATAGATATGGTACCAGGTACTACTCCTATATCTATGCCACCCTATCGTATGGCTCCTGCAGAGTTGAAAGAGTTGAAGGATCAGTTGCAAGAGTTATTGGATAAAGGTTTCATTAGACCTAGTGTTTCTCCTTGGGGTGCACCAGTCCTGTTTATGAAGAAGAAGGATGGTGCCCTGAGATTGTGCATTGACTACAGAGAGCTGAATAAGGTGACAGTGAAGAACAAGTATCCTCTCCCGAGGATAGATGACTTGTTTGATCAGTTATAGGGTGCACGGTTCTTTTCTAAGGTTGACTTGAGGTCGGGTTATCATTAGCTGTGTATCAGTGAATCTAATATTCCTAAGACAGTGTTCCGCACACGATATGGCCATTATGAGTTTCTGGTGATGTCTTTTGGTTTGACTAATGCACCAGCAGCTTTTATGGACTTGATTAACAGGGTATTCAAACCGTATGTGGATCAGTTTGTAGTAGTCTTCATTGATGATATACTGGTATATTCGAGGAGTATGGATGAGCATGTATATCACTTGAGGATTGTACTACAGACATTGAGAGATCATTAGCTTTATGCTAAATTCTCGAAGTGTGATTTCTGGATGGAGAGTGTTTCTTTTCTTGGACACGTAGTGTCTAAAGAAGGTATTCAGGTTGATCCATAGAAGATTTAGGCAGTGTCTGAATGGCCTAAACCTACTTCTGTCATAGAGATTCGGAGTTTTCTGGGTTTAGCCGGGTATTATAGGCGGTTTGTGCAGGATTTTTCCAGGATAGCAGCCCCTATGACTCGCTTGACTCAGAAGAATGTTAGATTCGAGTGGTCAGAAGCTTGTGAGAATAGTTTTCAGTTGTTGAAGGAGAAGTTGACCACAGCGCCAGTGTTAGCTTTGCCTAATAGTGTGGATAAGTTCACAGTTTACTGTAATGCCTCTAGAATTGGTCTTGGTTGTGTGTTAATGCAGAATGGAAGGGTGATAGCCTATGCTTCGAGGCAGTTGAAGAAGCATGAGCAGAACTATCCTACACATGATCTTGAGATGGCTGCAGTGATCTTTACTTTGAAGATCTGGAGACATTATTTGTACGGGGTGACTTGTGAGATATTTACTGATCACAAGAGCCTTAAGTACATTTTTCAACAGCGAGATTTGAATTTGAGGCAGAGAAGATGGTTGGAACTGTTGAAGGATTATGATTGCGAGATCTTATATCATCCGGGTAAAGCTAATGTGGTAGTAGATGCTTTGAGTAGAAATTCCTCAGGTAGTCTTGCTCACATAAGTGTTGAGAGGAGACCCTTGATCCAGGAGTTGCATCTGATGGTGGATCAAGGTCTGATGATGAAGCTTAGTAGATCAGGTGGACTGCTAGCTCAGTTTAAAGTACGATCTGTACTGAGGGATAGGATTAAAGCAGTTCAGAGCTGAGATCCTATTCTGGAAGAGCTTGCGGAGAATGTTCGAGCAGGGAAGTTCACTGACTTCACACTTGATGATGATGGTGTGTTGTGGATTAGTGGTAAACTGTGTGTTCCTAATGTGGATGACTTGAGAGAGGAGATTTTAGAGGAAGCACACTATACAGCTTACAACGTTCATCCAGGTGTTACTAAGATGTACCACAGTATCAGAGATTTATACTGGTGGGACGGATTGAAGAAGGATGTCGCTGATTATGTTGCTAAGTGTTTGACGTGTCAGCAAGTGAAAGCCGAACATCAGAATCCTTCTGGGAAGCTTCAGCCTCTTCCTATTCCCGAGTGGAAGTGGGAAAGGATAGCTATGGATTTTGTGGTCGGATTACCTCGTTCGAAGGATGGATACGACTCCATCTGGGTGATTGTAGACAGGTTGATGAAGTCTGCACATTTCTTGCCTGTGAAAGCCACATATTCAGTTGCTAGATTGGCGAAGTTGTATGTGAAGCATATTGTATGCCTTCATGGAGTACCTGTGTCCATTGTGTCAGATAGAGGTTCAGTGTTTACTTCTCATTTTTGGCAGAAGTTGCAGGAAGCGATGGGCACTAGGTTGGATTTCAGTACTGCTTTTCATCCTCAGACAGATAGCCAGTCTGAGAGGATGATCCAGACACTGGAAGATATGTTGAGGATGTGTGTCTTGGATTTGGGAGGTAGCTGGGATGATCATTTGTCACTTGTTGAGTTTGCATATAATAACAGCTACCATAGCAGTATTGGCATGGCACCATATGAGGCGTTATATGGAAGGAAGTGTAGATCCCCTTTGAGTTGGGATGAGATTGGTGAGAGAGCTTTGACTGGACCTGAGATGGTTCAGGCTGCTGCAGAGAAAGTTGCCTTGATTAAGCGAAGATTAGAGACCGCAGTTAGCAGACAGAAGAGTTATGCGGATCCTAGGCACAGAGATATGGAGTTTCAGGTTGGAGATTTTATTTTTCTGAAAGTATCTCCGATGAAGGGTGTGATGAGATTTGGCAGGAAGGGTAAGTTAGCACCGAGATATATTGGACCGTTTGAGATTCTGGAGAGAGTTGGCACTGTTGCATATCAGTTGGATTTGCCTCCGAGTATGTCACAGGTGCATCCAGTATTTCATATCTCGATGTTGAGGAAGTATATTTCAGACCCTTCACACGTGTTGCAGCCCGACAGTGTAGAAGTGAGTGAAGATTTGACGTTTGTGGAAGAACCTGTGGCGATCGTTGATTATCAAGTTCGACAGTTGTGATTGAAGTAGATTCCGATGGTCAAGGTTCTGTGGCGTAGCGACAGAGTTGAAGAACATACGTGGGAGACTGAAGCTGAAATGCGAGCTTCTTACCCGTATCTCTTTCCTTCTTGATCCTGTAATCTTTTCTTTCTGGAATTCGGGGACGAATTCTTATAAGGGGGGAAGACTGTAATATCCCGTGTTTTTAAAATATTTTTACACTGTACCGGGATATGCAGTGTTAATAAATTTTGAATATATATATGATATTTTCCCAAGTTGATATGTATTTAAAACCTATTTTAATTACTGTGTATTATTTACAGTGCTTTACGTAAAATTTTCCCGATACTTGCATTTTCGGGGAAATTTTCACGTAAATAATTTATTATTAATTATTTTAAATATATTTTCAGACTTGCATGAACTCATACGTATTTTTAAAATATTAAACACCGTGTATATATGTAATTATTTATTAATTAGGGTTTAATATTACCCTAATATTTTATTAATTATTTATTAGTTTTATTGTTATTTAATTATTTTTATTTAGTATAAACTATTAAAATATTAAATTTTATGTGTGTGGTGTATATTTAATGTGTGTGATTTAATATTATTTTAATATATAGTATAATCTATATATATATATACACATTATATATAAAAAAAAAAATCAAACTTTGGAAAATTACAAAACTGCCCTCGAGCCTCCTTCTTCCCCGATCACCTTCCCTTCGTCGTCCGGACGCCTGCCGTGCCGTTCCCTTGCCGTTGGTGTGCTGTCCGGTGTGCCACCACCTTCCGCAGCCTCTTCCGTCGCCTGTGGTAGCCGTTTCCTACGTCTGGAAGTGGATTTTGGCCGGAGAAGCCGAATTTCCTTCCACCGTTGATCACGCCGATTCCGGCCACCATTTTCGACACCGTCGGTATCTTTCTTCTCTTAGAGCTCCGGTGAGTGTGATTCTAGCTTTGGTTTGAGCTTAAATGGTCTAGAATTGCTTAGGTTTCGAATTTTCAATTTCGGCCTATTAGGGTTTTTGATTTTTTTGAGCTTCGAATTGATAGATTCGTGGAAACTCCCTTCACAAATGTTGATCCTAGTAGCTTAATCTACATGTATGAATTTTTTTGGAATTTTTGGAGATTGTTTGGATTTTTGGATATTTTTGAATATTTTAATATTATTTTCTAATTTTTGGAAATTAATTATTTAAATTATGAAATTGTGTTTTATGGTTAAATTAGGTGTTGAAATGAATTATAGGAATTTATTTGGAATTTTTATGAATTTTTAAGTATTTATTTTGAATTATTGAAGTTATGTAATTTTGGAAAATTAGGGTTAAATGTGTTTTTATTTCAAATTAATTGGTTAATTGAGTTTAATTATTGATATTATTGATAAATATGTTGAGAAAATTAATTTTGGATAATTGTATAATTTTTGGTGAATTTTTGAAGTAATTTAAGTATATATATATATATAGGGGTATTTTGGTAATTTTACCCTAAATTGGCTAAAAATGTAATTTAATTGGTTTTAATAGTTATTTAAGGTATAAAAATGATTTCTACAAATTATTTGGTATTTTTAACTAATTAAAACTATTTTTTGTAAATTATTTTGAATTATATATATAATATACGGTTTTATTAATAAAATGAGTTTTTATCGGTTTTTACAGTGTTTTAAGGTTAATTATGTAATTTCTACCTATAAAATGTGTTACTATGTAATAAGGGTATTTTTGGTATTTCTGGAATTATTCTGTGATTGTGGACCTCGGTCGGTAGACTGTAGTTTGGAGTCCGACCGAGGGGTTGTGGATTTATGTTGAGCCTATTTTCTCGAAGTGTGTTTCTTTGCAAGGTCGGCTCTACTTTTTTTAGTAGAGAGATGTCCGTTTTATAGGGGAGGTTTTGCCGGATTTTCGGTAGAATTCTCATAAAACGTGATATCCGGTCGAACCCTAATTTCTGATTCTGTGTTTAATACTCTAGATCGAATTCTAGGATTTCTGTTAGGTTTATTCTGATGTCGGTTATTTATTGCTTGTTTAGTTGCGCCAAGACCGAGGGCTAGTGGACCAGGCCCGTCGGACCCGTCTCGTGGAGCGCACTAGGTGAGTTACTATACTATATATATATGCTTAGGATGCATGATTTAGAAATGCATGTTTTATTTTGATTAAATATGCATAAATAATTTGATTATTACTTAAGTTTATATTTAGTTTATTTTGGTTTATTTTTGGTATATATTAAATTATATGCATGTTTTGTTAATAAAATATATTTAAAATGTTTTTAAATATATTTCTAGCTTATTTTACAATTTGATTGGATTTATTTGACGTATATATACTCGAAATATACCTGGTTTACTTTTGGTATATTTCCAGTATATATATGGTTTATAATGTTATTTTATTTAATTTCATGCATCATTTATTTTTATGAATGAATGTTTTATATTTATTAATGAAAGATATCGATAGAACGTGCTACCTAGTGGGCAGCACTAGGACTGAGTACGTACCGGTACGCCTATAGTATTTAGGCTATATTACTAACCATTTGTGGATATTGATTGAATATGATTATCTGATGTGTGATGTGATTTAGGTGTGATTGCTGGAGCTCGGTTGACCAAGTGTCTCGGGGCCAATCACACTGGCAGTCAGACTGCTGGAGCTCGGTTGACTTAGTGTCTCGGGGCCAGTCTACTGTCTAAATGGATTAAGTGGATATATTTGGAATAAGTGAGCCTGTATGGCTAGAGTGTTGTCTAACACTATTTTTCGAGGTTGCGATATCATAGGGTTCTATTTGATCCTTCATAAAAGATGATTTTCAGATAAAATATATAAAAATGATTTTACTGCATCTGTGTGTATTTGCCTATATATATACATATTAGATATATACCGTTGACTATATGCATTGTCATTTAGTATGCATGTATATATATTATAGTAATTCACTCAGTGAGGTCTGACTCCCCTCCGTTGACTATTTTTCAGGAGAGTCAACATCTTCAGACCTCAGTAGCAGGTCGATACGCCGGATTTCTTCCGCCCCTGCTTCTTTGTGTAAATTACTTACTTGAGTCTTATTTTTATAATCTAGACACTGCAGTAGTTGTGAATTAAAATGTGGGATTTCATGTATTTTATTTAAAGAGATGTATTATATTGAAACTGGATTTGTACTGAAAGATTTATATATATGAGATGTGATTTGATTTAAATCCAGTGAGAAGAATGTTATTATTATATTTATGATTTTTATTTCCGCTGCATATATTATTGTACTGTTATTATTGCATGTTTTATTTTATTTTTAGGCTTGCTACGGGTTCCGGATTCGAAAGAATTCCCGTTCCCTAGCGCCGGTCATGGCCCTTGTTTTGGGTCGTGACACATCACCAGAAACTCATAATGACCATATCGAGTGCGGAATGCCGTCTTAGGAATATCAGCTTCACTGATCCGCAGGTGATGATAACCCGACCTCAAGTCAACCTTAGAAAAGAACTGTGCACACTGTAGCTGGTCAAACAAGTCATCTATCCTCGGGAGAGGATACTTGTTCTTCACTGTCACCTTATTCAGTTCTTTGTAGTCAATGCACTGTCTCAGGGTACCATCCTTCTTCTTCGCAAACAGGACTGGTGCACCCTAAGGAGAAACACTGGGTCTGATGAAACCCTTATCCAACAACTCTTGCAACTTCTCCTTCAACTCTTTCAACTCTGTAGGAGCCATTATATAGGGTGGCATAGATATAGGAGTAGTACCTGGAACCACATCTATACAGAACTCAATCTCTCTGTGAGGTGGTAAACCTGGCAACTCCTCGAGAAAAACATCAGGAAACTCACAAGCAACAGGAACATCTGTGAGTGACAACTTCTCTACTGAAGTATCCCTGACCAATGCCAAATATCCCTGACAACCTTTCTTCAACAACTTCCTAGCCGTAATAGCGAAAATAAGATTATGAGGTGTTGAACTCCTATCACCCACAAACTTAAAATCTTCTTCACCAGGAATTCTAAAAGTCACCTCTTTATTCCTGGAATCTACCACATCATAGTGCTGAGATAACTAGTCCATTCCCAAAATAACATCAAACTCCATCACATCCAACAGGATCAAATCAGCGGGTAATTCTCTATCTCCCACGAGAACTGGACAACCAGAAAGAACAATATCGGTGTCCAAGGAATCGCTCAGAGGAGTGGCAACCGACAAAGGAAAAGCCATCCTCGAAGCTTGCCAACAAGACTTAGAAGCAAAAACGGGAGAAACGAATGAATGCATGGCACCTGGATCAAACAAAACCCATGCATCCAGGTAATAAACAGAAACAATACCTGCCATGACTGCATTAGATGCCTGAGCATCCTGTTGAGTGAGATGGAAAACTCTGGCCTGACCTCGACCTCCCTGCTGACTGGTAGAAGCCTGGCCAACACCTCTGGCACCTCCTCTAGTACCTCTACCACGACTCTGCTGTGGAACAAGTTGAGTGGAACTCTGATGCTGGACTGGTGGTAACTAAAATGGCATGGGTGCAGCACTAGCAATCGATTGCTATGGGAATCGCAGAATCTACGGCTGTTGATACCCGGAACAAGGACACGATCTGGCAAAATGTCCTGTCTGCCCTATCTGAAGCATGTCAGTGGTGTCAGATAACACGGTCCCTGATGGAATCTACCACAAGTATGACAAACACTGGTTGCTGATCCAGAACTATGACCACTACTGCTGCTCGAAGCAACTGACCCAAATCTGAACGATCTACACTGACCTCCACGGCCATGTCTACTGCTCTAATGCACTCGCTGCTGCTGTCTCTGACTCTACTGAGTCGGACCTCGCTACTAACTACTCGAACCAACGTGAAAACTCGAATATGGAGTAGCCTGCAATCCACTCGAATGAACTCCTAGCTGGTAATAATCAGGCATCACTCCCTGCCTAACTAGCCTCAGCTCGATCTCCTTGGCTAACTCAATCACAGACTCGAGAGTAAGGCCTGCTGTAGGCATACCAGAAAATGCTGAACCCAAACCAGTAACGTAGGTAGTGACTACAAAATACTGATCTTGCATCAGATCCTCTGCATATCTACCCAGACGAAGAAACTCTCGGGTGTACTCCTCTACCGATCGATCACCGCGAGAAATGCTGGTCAACCGGAGAAAATAGCTCATATAAAGAGGCTCTGGATAGAATCTCCTCATAAATCGCTCTCGAAACTAAGCCCAGGTCATCGTCATCATATAAGGCTGGATCATCTGAATAAACCAATCTAAGGCTGGTCCCTCAACAGATAGCTCTACAATCATGATTCACTGGTACTTGGTGTGTGCAGTCCGAGTCCGAGTCTTGATCGCGTGCAGAAAATCTAACGAATCGAAAGTACCATCAAAAGCAATCCTGCCAACTCGGGCATAGAACAAAGCTGCCTCAGGGTCAGACATACCCTGCTGATAGGTAGGCTGAACAACTGGAGGCACAGGAACATCAAATTCAGGCTCAATAGGCTCCTCGTCCTATAACTCTCTCTGCCTACGGTGACCTGCCGCTCCTCGAGGTCTACCTCTGCCACGACCTCTACGTCTAACTGGCTGCTCAGAAGGTAAAACCTCATCCTAAAAAGATTCATCATCCTCGGCCTTAACGACCGGTGGAGCGACACGCGCTTGCCTCCTCATTTTGAAAAGACAAACGGAAAGATTCAAGCAAAACAGACAACGGAGGAATAACACAGAAAACTAAGCAAGGAATACTTATCAAGACATACTCAAACCTAATTCACTGCAGTAGTTCCACAGAAAACACAACTCTGAAAACTAGGGCCATGATTCACAAAATTAAGCCCTGACACAGAACTCTGCTCTGATACCAACTTTGTCATGATCCAAAACAGGGGCCATGACCGGCGCTAGGGAACGGGAATTCTTTCGAATCCAGAACCCGTAGCAAGCCTAAAAAAAATAAAATAAAACATGCAATAGTAATAATAACAATATATAATGCAACATAAATAAATATCATAAATATCACAACAACACATGCACCGATTGGATTTAAATTAAATACTCATCTCATATATATATAAACTCTTTTAATACAAATCTAGTTCAAATATACAACATCTCTTTAAATATTTAACGACTACTGCAGTGTCTCGATAAAATAAACCAAGACTCAGAGAAACAGTTTACACAAAGAAGCCGGGGCGGAAGAAATACGGCGTACAGGCCTGCTACTGAGGTCTGAAGATGATGACTCTCCTGAAAAATGGTCAATAGAGGGGAGTCAGACCTCACTGAGTGAATTACTATAATATATATACATGCATACTAAATGACAATGCATACAATCAACAGTATATATATAATATGTATATATATAGGCAATACACACAGATGCAGTAAAATCATTTTATATATTTTTATTAAAAATCATCGTTTATGAAGGATCAAATAGAACCCTATGATATCGAAACCTCAATCAGTGTTAGACAACACTCTAGCCATACAAGCTCACTTATTCCAAATATATCCACTTAATCCATTTAGACAGTAGACTGGCCCCGAGACACTAAGTCAACCGAGCTCCAGCAGTCTGACTGCCAATGTGATTGGCCCCAAGACACTTGGTCAACCGATCTCCAGCAATCACACCTCCAAACCATATCTCACACATCAAATAATCATATCCAGTCAATATCCATAAATAGGTTAGTAATATAGCCTAAATGCTATAAGCGTACGGGTACGTACACGGTCCTAGTGCTGCCCACTAGGTAGCACGTTCTATTGATATCCTTCATTAATAATATAAAACATTCATTCACAAATAAATGATGCATGAATTTAAATAAAATAACAATATAAACCACATATATATAATGGAAATATACCAAAAATAAACCAGGTATATTTCGAGTACATATACGTCAAACAAATTCAATTAATTTACAAATTAAGCCAGAAATATATTTAAAAACATTTTAAGTATAATTTATTAATAAAACATGCATATAATTCAAAATATACAGGAAATAAACCAAAATAAACTAAATATAAACTTAGGTAATAATTGAATTATTCATGCATAAATAATCAAAATAAAACATATTTTTCTAAATCATGCACCCTAAACATATATATATAATATAGCAACTCAAACTTAGTGCGCTCCACGAGATGGGTTCGATGGGCCTAGTCCACTAGGCCTCGGTCTCAGCGTAACTAAACAAACAATAACGACAGAAATTAGAATAAACCTAACAGAAAATCCTAGAACTCGAATATTAAACACATAAACAGAAGTAGGGTTCGACCGGACATCACGTTTTACGAGAATTCTACCGAAAATCCTGCAGAACCTCCCCTATTAAACGAACATCTCTCCACTCAAAGAGTAGAGCCGACCCTGCAAAGAAACACACTTTGAAAAATAGGCACAACAACTCATCCACAACCCCTCGGTCGGACTCCAAACTACAGTCTATCGACCAGGGTCCACAATCACAGAACAATTTTAGAAATACCAAAAATACCCTTATATCATAGAAATTCATTTTATAAGTAGAAATTACATAATTGGCCTTAAAACACATTAAAAACCGATAGAAACTCATTTTATTAGTAAAATCGTATATTATATATATAATTGAAAATAATTCACGAAAAATAGTTCTAATTAGTTAAAAATACTAAATAATTTGTAGAAATCATTTTTATACCTCAAATAACTATTAAAACCAATTAAATTACATTTTTAGCCAATTTCATGCAAATTACCAAAATGCCCCTATATATGTAAATATACTATAATTACTTCAAAAATTCACCAAAAATAGTATAATTATCAAAAATTAATTTTCTCCACATATTTATCAATAATATCAATAATTAAACTCAATTAACCAATTAATTTCAATTTAAAACACAATTTACCCTAATTTTCCAAAATTACCTAAACTAATAAAATTCAAAATAAATACATAGAAATTCATAAAAATTCCAAATAAATTCCTATAATTCATTTCAACATTTATATTTATCATAAAACACAATTTCATAATTTATTTAATTAATTTTCGAAAATTAGAAAATAATATTAAAATATTCAAAAATACCCAAAAATCAAAATAATTCCCAAAAATTCCACAAAAATTCATAATTATTTTCTAATTTTTGGGAATTAATATTTCTTATTTTGGAACGGCGATGGAGGCAATCGGGGAAGAAGGAGATGCTCCGGGGCAGAATTATAATTTTCCAAAATTTGATTTTTTTGACTTATTATATGTATATATATATACTTTACACTATATAATAAAATAATATTAAATTACACACATTAAATATACACCACACACTTAATATTTAATATTTTAAAATTTAATAATAAATAAAAATAATTAAATAACAATAAAATTAATAAACAAATAATAAAATATTAGGGTAATATTAATTAAACCCTAATTAAATAAATAAGTACACATATACACGTTATCTAGTATTTTAAAATATGTATGAGTTCATGCAAGTCCGTAAATATTTTTAAAATAATTAATAGTAAATTATTTACCTAAAAATTTCCCCGAAAATAAAAGTCTCGGAAAAATTTTACGTAAAGTACTCAAAATAATACACAATAATTAAAATAGGTTTTAAATACATATCAACTCATAAAAATATCATAATATATATACATTAACACTGCATATCCCGCTGCAGTATTAAAATATTTAAAAACATGGGATATTACAACTATGAGTTCTCATTTTTTAATACGAGTTTAAACATGAATTATTATATTAAATGAATAAGTATATTTTTGCTATTCTTTAAGTATATTTTTGGTATATGTGACATTTTACTTAGTTTGTTTTTAGTATATAATTTGTATATATGTGACATATACATGTTAGCATGTTTTAGTATACGTATTCAGTATATTTGATATTTATTCAGCATATGCATTTAGTATATTTTTGGTATATTTACGATATATGTTTAGTATATAAGTGTTATATCCTTTTTAAAATATTGCCACTATATTTAAATTGTGCAATTTATTATTTTCCATTAAATACAATTTATTGAGGGGTATCAATAGAATGTGCTACCTAGTGGGCTGCACTAGGATTGTTGTGCAACAGTTTGTTAGAATTAGGTTGAAATTCTAATGTCTGATTATGAATGAGAATATAGAGATTATTGGTTATTGGAAAGGGCGGTTGCGGATCCTCAGTTGACCTAGTGTACTCGGGGTCAGTCTACTTTGAGTTGGATAAATGAATACTTGGAGTTTTGGATAAACCAGTTAGCTATTGATCTTATGATTAGGGTTGCGTATATTTAGGGTTCTATTTGATCCTTCATCTAAATAAACATTGTTCTATATATATATATATATATATATATATATATATATATATATATATACTGATGTTTGACTGTATATGATTTAGATTGCATGTATATATATTATAATAATTTACTCAGTGAGGTTTGACCCCCTCTCAACCATATTTTTTCAGGAGAGTCTTTTTCGTCAGACCGTATTAGTAGTGTTTTATGCCGGTCTTCTTCAACCTCGGCTAGACTATGTAGTTTTATTATTTAAACTCTGATTGTATTCTAGAAAATCATAGTAGTAATTTTAGTGAATTAGTAGAGTGTTGTTTTGGATTTTGAGATTTCTATATCAGAATACTGTATGAATATTTTTATTTATGAAATGACAATTGTATATTTATTTTTATATCGATTTAAATTTTAATTTTGGTGTATTTTTATTTATTTACTTCATGTATTTTATTTTTTAAGGCTTGCTATGAGTTCTGAATTCGAAAAAATTTCCTTTCCCTAGCGTCGGTCATGACTCCCAGTTTTGGTCATTACAAGCTCAAACGAAGCTTGGAAATGGACTCACCAGTCCAAAAGGAGTTGATCGACACCAAAAAGTGGAGCTGAGGTGGCTAGAAATAGAGTCACCGACATTGAGCTCTCCTTGTTGTTGTTGTTGTTTTTGAGCTTCCAAGCGGTGGTCCGACAGTCCTCATGTGATGGGAAGGTAGAGGAGGAAGAAAGGGATCGACAATGGTTTATGGTGGTCGTTGCTGGTAGTCTAGCAAGTTGGGTTGCGCAAGCATTGGGTTTCAGGAAATAGAGGGAAGAAAAATAGGGGAGAGGGAAGAAAAAGAAAAAAAAGAAAGAGGGAGGTGGCTTTTGACCCTTTTGCCGGAAAATTTTTTAGACTTTTAATGTTTATTATTTTATTTATTTATTATATATATATATATACACACACACACACATAAAAATAACACTTGTATATACATGCATATATATATATATATATATACAACACATAACATAACACACTATTCACATCACATGCACATTAGATGATGATGATAATAATGATGATGATGATAATAATAATAATAATAACAACAATAACAACAACAATAATAATAATAATAATAATAATGTTAATAACTTTAATGTTTTAAATAATAAAACTTCCCAAAATAAATTATTTTATGTAACTAAAAATTTTGGAATAAAATAAATAAATATTATTCACAAATAATAATAATGTATAAATAAAATCTAAAATTTTATTAATACTGCATATCTCATAATATATTTTTATTATTAAAAATACAAGGTCATTACAATCTTCCCTCCTTATAAAAATTCATCCTCGAATTCAAAGAAAAGAACAAAAATAAGAATTATCGAGGAAAGAGGTAAGGGTAAGAAACTCGCATCTCAGCTTCTATCTCCCAAGTGTGCTCCTCCACATTATTGCTTCACCACAACACCTTGACCATCGGAATCTACTTTGAATGCAACTGTCAAACTTGATAGACTACTATCGCGACTTGTTCCTCCTCGTACATCAAGTCTTCATTCACTTCCAAACTATTAGGCTGCAACATATGTGAAGGGTCCGAAATATACTTCCTTAGCATTGAGATATGGAACACTGGATGCACTTGAGATAAATTTGAAGGCAAAGCCAACCGATATGCAACCATGCCCACTTTCTCTAGAATCTTGAATGGTCTAATATATCTTGGTGCTAACTTCCCCTTCTTGCCAAATCTCATTAAACCCTTCATCGGAGACACTTTCATAAATACATAGTCTCTAACCTGGAACTCCACATCTCTGCATCTCGGATCCGTATAGCTCTTCTATTTGCTAACTGTGGTCTGTAATCTCTTTATAATTATAGTAACCTTCTCAACAGCATCCTGAACTATCTCAAGTCCAGTCAACGCTCTCTCTCCAATCTCATCCCAACTCATAGGGGATCTACATTTTCTTTTGTACAAAGCCTCATAGGGCACCATCCCAATACTACTATGGTAGCTGTTATTATATACAAACTCCACAAGCAGCAAATGATCATCCCAGCTACCTCCCATATCTAATACACACATCCTCAACATATCTTTAAGTGTCTGGATTATCCTATCAGACTAACCATCTGTCTGAGGGTGAAAAGCAGTACTAAAATCAAGCCTAGTGCCCATTGCTTCTTATAACTTCTTCAAAAAATGAGAGGTAAACACTGAACCTCTATCATATACAATGGACACAGGTAATCCATAAAGGCATACAATATGCTTAACATATAGCTTTGCCAATTTAGCTATAGAATAAGTAAGAAATGAGCAGACTTGGTCAACCTATCCATAATCACCCAGATGGAATCATATCCATCCTTAGAATGAAGTAACCCAACCATAAAATTCATAGTAATTCTTTCCCATTTCCACTCAGGAATAGGAAGTGGCTGAATCTTCCTAGAAGGCTTATAATGTTTAGCTTTCACCTGCTAACATGTCAAACACTTAGCAACAAAATTAGCTACATCCTTCTTTAATCCATCCTACTAGTATAAATCTCTAATACTGTGGTACATCTTAGTAACACCTAAATGTATGCTGTTAGCTGTAGAATGTGCTTCCTTAAGAATCTCTTCTCTCAAATTATCTATATCATGAATGCACAACCTACCACTGATCCACAAAACACCTTCATCATCGAGTGTGAAGTCAGTGAACTTCCTTGCATGAATATTCTCTATAAGCTCTGCTAGAATAGGATCTCGGCCCTAAGATACCTTAATCTTATCTCTTAGCACTTATCAAACTCTAAACTGAGATAACAATCCACCAAATCTGCTAATCTTCATTATCAAACCTTGATCCACTAACTGGTGCAACTCTTGGATCAATAGTCTCCTCTCCATACTAATGTGAGCAAGACTAACTAAGGATTTTCTACTCAAGGCATCTACTACCACATTAGCCTTGTCTGGATGATAGAGAATTTCACAGTCATAGTCCTTCAGGAGTTTTAACCATCCCCTTTGCCTCAGATTCATATCTCTCTACTGAAAAATGTACTTCATGCTTTTGTGAGATTTGAAAATCTCATAAGTCACCTTGTATAGATAATGTCTCTAAATCTTAAGAGCAAATATCACTACAGCCATCTCTAAGTCGTGAGTAGGATAATTCTATTCATGCTTCTTCAACTGTCTCGAAGCATATGCTATCACTCTAACATTATGCATCAATATATAACCTAGGCTGACTCTGGAGGCATCACAATATACAGTGAATTTATCTACTCCATTAGGCAAAGCAAAAACTGGAGCTGTGGTCAACTTCTCCTTTAATAACTGGAAATTATTCTCAGAAGCATATGACCACTCAAAATTCACATTCTTCTTATTCAAGCGAGTCATAAGAGCTGTAATTCTGGAAAAATCCTACACAAATCTCCTATAATATATAGCTAAATGCATGAAACTATGAATCTCTATAACTGTCATTGGTATGGGCCACTTAGACACTGCCTTAATCTTTTGTGGATCAACATGGATACCATCTTTAGACACCACGTGTCCAAGGAATGCAACACTCTCCAACCAGAAATCACATTTCAAGAATTTGGCATAAAGCTGATATTCTCTTAATGTCTATAGTATAGTCCTCAAGTGATATACGTGCTCCTCCATACTCTTCGAATGTAGTAGTATATCATTAATGAAGACTACCAAAAATTATCTGAATACCCTATTCATCAGGTCCATAAAAGTAGTTGGTGCATTAGTCAACCTAAATGACATCACCAGAAACTCACAGTGGCCATATCAAGTGCGGAATGATATTTTAGGAGCATCGGCCTCACATATCCACAAGTGATGATAACCTAACCTCAAGTCAATCTTAGAAAAGAACTGCGCACCCTGAAGCTAATCAAACAGATCATGTATCCTTGGGAGAGGATAATTGTTCTTCACTGTCACCTTATTCAGCTCTCTGTAATCTATGCATAGTCTCAGGGTGCCATCCTTCTTCCTCACAAACAGGACTGGTGCACCCTAAGGAGAAACACTGGATCTGATGAAAACCCTTATTTAGTAATTCCTACAATTGCTCCTTCAACTCTTTCAACTCTGCAAGAGCCATTATGTAGGGTGGCATTGAGATAGGAGTAATGCCTAGAACTACATCTATACAGAACTCAATCTCTCCGTGAGGTGGTAAAACTAGCAACTCCTCAAGAAAAACATCAGGAAACTCACAGGCAACAAGAACA
Organism: Mallotus nudiflorus; assembly: GCA_947683625.1. Lineage (NCBI taxonomy): Eukaryota > Viridiplantae > Streptophyta > Magnoliopsida > Malpighiales > Euphorbiaceae > Mallotus > Mallotus nudiflorus. The sequence continues at coordinate 193,121 of CANTUR010001442.1, forward strand.
TTTGTGAGTGATAACTTCTCTATAGAAGTATCCTTAACTAATGCCAAATATCCCTGACAACCCTTCCTCAGCATCTTCCTAGCCGTGATAGCAGAGATGAGATTTTGAGGTGCAAAACTCTTATCACCCATAAACTTAAACTCTTCTTCATTAGGAATTCTGAAAATCACCTCTTTACTCCGACAATTGATAATGGTATCGTGTTGAGACAACCAATCCATGCCTAAAATCACATCTAATAACACTAATTCTATTAGCAGTTCTCTGCCTCCGATAAACACTAGAAAACTAGAAAGAATAATGTCAGTGTCCAATGAATCGCTTAGAGGAGTGGTGATAAATAAAGGAAAAGCCATCCTCGAAGCTTGCCAACATGACTTCAAAGCAAATATAGGGGATACGAAGGAGTGTGTGGCACCCAGATCAAATAAAACCTAAGCATCCAAGTAACAAACTGAAATAATACCTGCAACAATGGCATTAGATGCCTAAGCATCCTGTTGAGTGAGGTGGAAAATCATGGCATGACCTCGACCTCCTTGCCGACTAGTGGAAGCCTGGCCATAACCTTTAGCACCTCCTTTAGTACCTCTGCCACACCCTTGTTGGGCTACAATCTGAGTCGAACTCGGATGTTAAGCTGGAGGCAACTGAAAAGGAGCTAGTGCTGCACTAGTAATCGACTGTTGTAGAAATTGTTGTGGCTGAAAGCTAGAATATAGGCATAACCTAGTGAAATGCCCTGTCTGTCCGTACCGAAAACATGTCAGTGGCACCATATAATAAGGTCCCTAATGGACTCTACCACAAGTTTGACAGGTGCTGGCTACTAATCCTATGTTGCCATAACTCAAACTCTGACCGTTGCTACTGGTAGAAGCACTTGACCCAAATATGATAGGTTTACAAGGTCTAGCACGACCATGTCTGCTACTCCTATGCACTCTCTACTGATGCCTCTGGCTCTGCTGTACTGAGCCTCTCTACTGACTATTAGAACCAATCTAGAAGGTTGAATATGGAGTAGTGTGGAATCCTCCTGACTAAATACCCAACTGATAGTAATCAGGTATAGCTCCTTGCTTGACTAGCCTCAACTTTATCTCTTTGGCCAACTCTATCACCGACTCTAGAGTAAGGCCCACAGTAGGCATTCTAGTGAATGCAGAACCCAAACAAGTGACATAAGTTGTGACAGTAAAATACTGATCTCGCATCAAATCCTCTGCATATTTACCAAGTCGAAGAAACTCTCTAGTGTAGTCCTCAACAGATCTGTCACCTCTGGTGATGCTCGTCAGCCGAAGTCTATAACTCATTCGGAGTGGCTTTGGGTAGCATCTCCTTATAAATCTTTCTCTGAACTGAGCCCAAGTCATCATTTTCATATACAGTTGAATCACCTGACGAACCAATCTAGGGCCGGTCCCTCTATGGATAACTCAAAAATCAAGATCCACTGGTACTTGGTGTGAGCAAGTCTTAATCGCATGCAGAAAGTCTAATGGATCTAATGTCCTATCAAAGGCTATCCTGTCGACTCTGGCATAAAATAATGTTGCCTCAAAGTCAAACATACCCTGCTAATAGGCAGGCTGAATTGGCAATGCAACTCGAGGTATAGCAGATTCCTCATACTCTGGCTCTACAAGTTCCTCATCCTGTAGCTCTCGCTATCTACAGCGACCTGCCACTCCTCAAGGTCTACCTTTACGTTAGCCTCTGCACCTCGTTAGCAGCTCAGGAGGTAAAACCTCATCCTGAAAGTACTTATCATCCTCTGCCTCAACGATCGGTGGAGTGACATGCGCTCACCTCCTCATTCTGAAAAGATAAAACCAAAGAGATTCATACATAACAAACAATCTAACGATTATGTGAAATACTAAATTAAGGAAAACTTATCAAAGGCATACTCAAACCTAATTAACTATAGTAGTTTCTAAGAAAACACAACTTTGTAAATCTAGGTCCATGACATGAATAACCTAGGGCTCTAATACTAACTTTGTCACGACCCAAACCAAGGGGTCATGATCGACACTAAGGAACGAGAATTTTTTTGAATCTGAAACCCGTAGCAAGCCTTAAAATAAAAATGCATGCAATAAATAATAATAATAATATATGATAGAATTAAAACTTAAATCGATATAAAAATAAATATTTAAATGTCATTTCATAATATAAAAATATTTTCATACAATATTCAGAGAAAGGTCTCTTACTAAAACAACATTCTATAGATATAAAGCACTACTACTGTAGTATTCTAAAATACAACAAAGTTTAGATAAATAATTTACATAATCTAGTAAGGGCTGAAGATGTTCAGCATAGAGGTCTACTACTGAGGTTTGATGATAAGGAATCTCTTGAAAAAAATATTGAGAGGAGTCAGACCTCATTAAGTGAATTATTATAATATATATATATACATGCAATCTAAAACATATCTAGTTAGGCATCAGTATATATATATACACGCATTTCACATAAATGCAAAAATCTGCTTTTATATATAGATACTAAATGTAGAAAACATTATTTAAATGAAGGATCAAATAGAACCCTAAATTAATCACAACCTCAAACAAATATCTCATTAGCCATGCAAGCTTACTTAATTACAAATAAATTCTCTTATTCCATTTCACACAGTAGACTAGCCTCAAGACACTAAATCAATCAAGTTCCAGTAGTCTCACTGTCAGTGTGATTGGCCCCAAGACACTAGGTCAACCGAGCTCTAGCAATCACAATACTCACTCACTGAAAACTCAATATTCACAATAATCAATTCACCTCAAATAATTCTCACATTATAGACCCTAAAGTCTAACGAACCAGTACGTACATAGTCCTAGTGCAGCCCACTAGGTAGCATGTTCTATTAATATCCTTCGAATAAAATTGTATATTTATGGAAAATAATTAAACATAAATGACATTCATAATAAAGAAATATACCATATATATACCATAAATATACCAAAAATATACTATATATATTTCAAATATATATGCTACATATAATCCAAAATCAACCATCAATATATCAAGAATATACTAAATGCATATTAAGAATATATTAAATACATATGTTGCATATATATTGAAATGTACCAAAATATAATGAAAGTATACTAAACAAATACTTATTCATTTAATGAAATAATTCATGTCAAAACATAATTATTTATAATCATGCACTATATGCAATGTATATATAAAATAATAACTCATAAGTTTATGCTCCTCGAGACTAGCTCGACGGACCTGGGCCGATAGGCCTTAGTCTCGGCGTAGCTAGATAATAAATAATAATAATAATAATCAAAATAAATTTCTAACTTATACTTCTAAGAATTCTAAAGGAGACTCGATCTAGGAATTTAAAATTCAGATAAACACAGAAATTCAGGATCCACCCGATGTCAAGTTTTATGAGAATTTTATCGAAAATTTGGCAGAACCTCCTTTGTAAAACGAACATCTCTCTACTGATAGTAGAGCCGATCTTACAAGGGAAACACACTTCTAAATACCAAAAAACTCAACACCTCAGGTTGGGACCCCGAACTACACAAATTCCTAACCGAGGTTCACAATTCACCAAAAATCATTATAAAATAATAAATATATTAAGAATCATTAAATTCCATAAATATCCATAAAATACCAAAATATAATATATTTAAACATTAAATCACTAAATATAATTATTTTCACAATAATTAAATAAAAAGCTCAAATAATAATATAATATTAATAAAAATCAAAATTTTTAATAATGCAACATATAATAGTAAAATTCACTTTTAATTACTCAAATAACTTAATTATATAATAAAGTTATTAAAAATCCATTTAAGCACCAAAATAGTAAAAAATATATTATTTGAATATAATTTTAAAAAATTAGTATTAATTAGTTAAAATAGTAAATAATTTATAAAAATCATTTAAAACATATTATTTAACTATAATTTCAACAAAAATACAAAATTTACTCATTAATTCAATATTTACATAATACAAATAATATTCTCAAAAATTATATAAATTCACTAAAAATTATTTTATAAATTCTAAAATTATTAACTCAACTTAATAACACTAATTTAACTAAATTTGTGTTAAAACTAATTAATGAACATAATTATCAAAAATTCAAGATTTTAATATTAAAATAATAAAAAATTAACCATAATTCAAATTAATTCAAAAAAATAAACTGTCACGACCCAAAACATGGGTCATGACCGGCACTAGGGAATGAGAATTCTTTCGAATCCGAAATCTGTAGCAAGCCTTAAAATAAAATAAAACATGCAATAATAAAAATAATAACATAATTAAAATATTTTGAAATGGAAACGAAATCATAAATAAGATAGAGTAAATATCCACCAACAAAATTAAATGAACATCCACATCTCAATACAAACCCAGTTCAAATCTTTAAAATACATATTTCTTACAAACATAATGTAATACATAAGTCTCACTACTGACTACAACTACTGCAATGTCTAGATTATAAAATAAAGCTCATGTAAGCAGTTTACATAGTGAAGCCGGGGGTGGAAGAAATTTGGCGTATGGGTCTACTACTGAGGTATGAAGATGATGACTCTCCTGAAAAAAGTCAACGGAGGGGAGTCAGACCTCACTGAGTGAATTGTTATAATAAATATGCATGCATAGCTAAATGACAATGCACACATTCAATCATTTATATAATAAATATATATACAGGAAAAATCATACAGATGTAGCAAAATCATTTTATATAAATACTGAAAATAACATCCGAATATGAAGGATCAAATAGAACCCTAAGAAATCGTAACCTCAAATAGTGTTAGACAACACTCTAGCCATACAGGCTCACTTATTCCAAATAATTTCACTTATTCCATTTGGACAGTAGACTGGCCCCGAGATACTAAGTCAACCGAGATCCAGCAGTCTGACTGTTAGTGTGATTGGCCCTGAGACACTTGGTCAACCGAGCTCCAGCAATCACACTCCCAAATCACATCTCACATCAAATAAAGCAATCCAATTATAATCCATAAATAGGTTAGTAATATAGCCTAGTGCTATCGGCGTACCAGTACGTACTCGATCCTAGTGCTACCCACTATGTAGCACATTCTATTGATATCCTTCATTAATAATAAACATACATTCATAAATAAATGATGCATGAATTTGAATAAAATAGCAACATAAACCATATATATACTAGAAATATACCCAAAATATATCGGAAATATACCGAAATAAACCTAAGTAATGATTAAACTATATATGCATATTTTATATAATGAAAACATAAATTTCTAAAACATGCACCCTAAAACATATATATATAAAATAACAACTCACTGTTATTGCGCTCCTCGAGATGGGGTCCGATGGGACTGGTCCACTAGGCCTCGGTCTTGGTGCAACTAAACAAACAAATGACAACATACAATCAGAATAATTCTATCAAAATTTCTAGAAACTCGATCTAGAATACTAGATATATAATTAGAATCGGAATTCGACCGGACATCATATTTTACGAGAATGCTACCGAAAATTCGACGGAACCTCCCCTATAAAACAGACATCTCTCTACTCAAAAAGTAGAGCCGGTCCTGCAAAGAAATACACTTTGAATATCAACAAAATTCAAAACCCCTCGGTCGGACTCCAAACTATAATTCACCGACCGAGGTTCACAATTCACAAAATAATTACATAATACATTTAAAATGCCAGAAATACCAAAAATGCCCTTTAATACTCAAAATATAGCAAATTACGTATTTAAACACTAAAAATATTTATTTAATCGATAAATACACAAAAACCCTAATTTTAAATAAAATATTATTAAAAATCGATAATTCTCAATAAATTCATAAATATTGACCAAAATACATTTTATAAATCCAAATTACATAATTAACCCTAAAACTTACTAAAAATCCATAAAACCCATTTATTTAGAAAAATCGTATATTATATATAATTTGAAAATAATTTATGAAAAATAGTTTTAATTAGTTAAAAATACTAAATAATTTGTAGAAATCATTTTTATACCTTAAATAATTATTAAAACCAATTTAGTTACATTTTAGCCAATTTAGTGTCAAATTACCAAAATACCCCTAGTTATGTAAACTTCCTATAATTAATAAAAAATTCACCAAAAATAATATAATTACTCAAAATTAATTTTCTCAGCATATATCTCAATAATATCAATAAATATACTCAATTAACCAATTAATTTCAATAAAAACACATAATTAACCTAATTTTCCAAAAATTACATAAACTAAATAAATTCAAAAAAAAAAAAAATATATATATATATATAATTCACAAAAATTACAAATAAATTTCTAAAATGCATTTCAACACCTATAAATACCATAAAACACAATTTCATAATTTAATTAATTTTTGAAAATTAGAAAATTTTAATAAAATAATCAAAAATTCATAAAAATCAAAATAATTCCTAAAAATTCCACAAAAATTCACAGAGGTAGATTAAGCTACAAGGATCAATCTTTATGAAGGAAGATGACATGAATCATTCAAATCGAAGCTTAAAAAAATCAAAAACCCTAATAGGCTGAAAATGTAAAATCAAAACCTAGGGAAATCTAGACCGTTTCAAGTGAAACAAAGCTTGGAAATGGACTCACCAGAGCTTAAGGAGAAGATAGAGACTGGTGGCGTTGAGTTTGGTGGCCGAAAATGGCTTGATCGACGGTGAGGAAGTTTTCGGCTTCTCAAGGATATTCTGGCCAAAACAAGCCGGAAATGAAGGCTACAGGCAGCGGGAATGGTTGGAGGTGGTGGTGGCAAGCTAGGAGGCACACCGACGGTGAAGGAACGGCATGACAAGCGGCGAAAATAGAGGAAAATTGATCGGAGAGAAAGAAGGAGAGGGAGTGGCACGGGTTGTAATTTTTTTAACTTTATATATATATATATATATATACACACGTAACACATGTTAATTAAAATCAAATCTGTATAATAAATACATAATTAAAATAATTAATAAACCCTAATGCTATATATATATATATATATATATATATATATATATATATGCATGTATATGTATATATATAAATATGATAAATAAAATCATGAAATTATATAAAACGAACTAACGTAAATCATAAATATTTATTTAGGTTTTAATTTTCCCAAAAACAAATTTCTGAGGAAATTTTTATGTAAATATCTTAAAATAATTAAAAATAATTAAAATGACTTAATAAATAACAAACTCATGAAAATAATCATAAATATCTATAAAAATTATTAGCGCTACATATCTCGATGCAGTTTAAAATTATTTAAAAACTCGGGATATTACAGTCTTCCCCCCTTACAAGAATTCATCCCCGAAGTCCAGAAAAAGAATAGATACAAGATCAAGAAGGGAACAGATATGGATAAGAAGCTTGCATCTCAGCTTCAGTCTCCCACGTATACTCCTCAACTCTGTTGCTAAGCCACAGAATCTTGACCATCGGAATCTGTTTCGATCGCAACTATCAAACCTGATAATCAAGGATCGCCTTAGGTTCTTCCAAAAATGTCAGATCTTCATTCACTTCTACGTTGTCGGGATGCAACATGTGTGAAGGGTCTGAGATGTACTTCCTTAGCATTGAGATATGAAACACCGGATGCACTTAAGACATACTCAGGGGTAAAGCCAATCGATATGCAATAGTGCCAACTCTCTCCAGAATCTCGAACAGTCCGATATATCTCGGTGCTAACTTACCCTTTCTGCCAAATCTCATAAAACCCTTCATTGGAGACACCTTCAGAAAGATAAAGTCTCTAACCTGAAATTCCACATCCCTACGCCTAGGATCTATATAGCTCTTTTGCCTACTAACTGTGGTCTCTAATTTGTCCTTGATCATGGCGACTTTCTCTGGAGCATCCTAAACCATCTTAGGTCTAGTCAAAGCTCTCTCCCCAATCTTATTTCAACTCAAAGGGGATCTACACTTCCTTCCATACAATGCCTCATATGGTGCCATGCCAATACTGCTATGGTAGCTGTTATTATATGCAAACTCTACAATAGGCAAATGATCATCCCAGCTACCTCCTAAATCCGGGACACACATCCTTAACATATCTTCCAGTTTCTGGATCGTCCTCTCAGATTGACCATTTGTCTGAGGATGAAAAGCAATACTGAAGTCCAACCTAATGCCCATCGTTTCCTGCAACTTCTGCCAAAAACAAGAGGTAAACACTGAACTTCTATTTGACACAATGGACACAGGTACTCCATGAAGGCACACAATATGCTTCATATACATCTTCACCAATCTAGCTACAAAATAGGTGGCTTTCACATGTAAGAAATGTGCAGACTTAGTCAACCTATCTACAATCACCCAGATGGAATCATATCCATCCTTAGAATGAGGCAAACCAACCATAAAATCCATAGCTATCCTTTCCCACTTCCACATGGGAATAGGAAGAGGCTGAAGCTTCCCAGAACGCTTATGATGTTCAGCTTTTACTTGCTGACACATCAAGTACTTAACAACATAATCAGTGACATCCTTCTTCAGTCCATCCCGCCAGTATAAATCTCTGATACTGTGGTACATCTTAGTGACACCCGGATGTACGCTATAAGCTGTATAATGTGCTTCCTCTAGGATCTCTTCTCTCAAATTATCCACATCAGGAACACACAATCTAGCATTGATCAACAACACACCATCATCATCAAGTGTGAAATTAGTGAACTTCCTTACTCGAACATTCTCTACAAGCTCTTCTAGAATAGGATCTCGGCTCTGAGCTGCCTTAATCTTATCTCTCAGTACAGACTGCACTTTAAACTGAGCTAGCAGTCCACTTGACCTACTAATCTTCATCATTAGACCTTGATCCACCAACAGATGCAACTCTTGGATCAATGGTCTCCTCTCAACACTGATATGAGAAAGACTGCCTGAGGACTTCTTACTCAAGGCATCTACTACCACATTAGCCTTACCCAGATGATATAATATCTCACAGTCATAATCTTTTAACAATTCCAACCATCTCCTCTACATCAAATTCATATCTCTCTGTTGGAAAATGTACTTAAGGCTCTTGTGATCAGGAAAAATCTCACAAGTCACCCCATACAGATAATGTCTCCATATCTTAAGAGCAAAGATCACTGCAGCCATTTCAAGGTCATGTGTAGGATAGTTCTACTCATGCTTCTTCAACTTCCTCGAAGCATAAGCTATCACCCTACCATTTTGCATCAACAAACAACCAAGGCCAACTCTAGAGGCATCACAATAAACTATGAACTTGTCCACACCATTAGGCAAAGCTAACACTGGGGATGTGGTCAATTTCTCCTTCAACATTTGAAAACTATTCTCATAAGCTTCTGACCACTCAAATCTAACATTCTTCTGAGTCAAGCAAGTCATAGGGGCTACAATTCTAGAAAAATCCTGCACAAACCACCTATAATACCCAGCTAAACCCAAAAAACTCCGAATCTTAGTAATAGAAGTCGGTCTAGGCCACTCAGACACTGCCTCAATCTTCTGTGGATCAATTTGGATACACTCTTTAGATACCACGTGTCCAAGAAAAGAAACACTCTCCATCCAGAAATCACACTTCGAGAATTTAGCATAAAGCTGATATTCTCTCAGTGTCTACAATACAGTCCTCAAGTGATATACATGCTCCTCCATACTCCTCGAATATACCAGTATATCATCGATGAAGACTACCATAAATTGATCTGCATACGATCTGAATACCCTGTTCATCAGGTCCATAAAAGCTGCTGGTGCATTAGTCAAGCCAAAAGACATCACCATAAACTCATAGTGGACATATCGAGTGCGGAATGCTGTTTTAGGAACATTAGCTTCACTAATCCGCAGTTGATGATAACCCAACCTCATATCAATCTTGGAAAAGAACTTTGCACTTTGTAGCTAATCAAACAAGTCATCTATCCTCGGGAGAGGATACTTGTTCTTCACTGTCACCTTATTCAGCTCTCTGTAGTCAATGCACAGTCTCAGGGTACCATCATTCTTCTTCACAAACAGGACTAGTGCACCCTAAGGAGAAACACTGGGTCTGATGAAACCCTTATCTAACAGCTCTTGCAACTACTCCTTCAACTCTTTTAACTCTACAGGAGCCATTATGTAGGGTGGCATAGATATAGGAGTAGTACCTAGAACCACATCTATACGGAACTCAATCTCTCTATGAGGTGGTAAACCTGACAACTCCTTAGGAAAAACATCAGGAAACTCGCAGGCAATAGGAACATCTGTGAGCGACAACTTCTCCACTGAAGTATCCCTGACTAATGCCAAATATCCTTGACATCCTTTCCTCAGCAACTTCCTAGCCGTAATAGCTGAAATAAGATTCTGAGTTGCTAAACTCCTATCACCCACAAACTTAAATTCTTCTTCATCAGGAATTTTGAAAGTCACCATTTTACTCCGATAATCCACTACGACATAGTGCTGAGATAACCAATCCATACCCAGAATAACATTAAATTCCATCACATCCAACAGAATCAAATCAGCAGACAATTCTCTATCTCCCACGAGAACTGGACAACCAGAAAGAACAATATCAGTGTCCAAAGAATCACTTAGAGGAGTGGTGACATACAAAGGAAAAGCCATCCTCAAATCTTACCAACAAGACTTGGAAGCAAAAACGGGAGAAACGAACGAATGCGTGGCACCCGAATCAAACAAAACCCAAACATTCAGGTAATAACCAGAAACAATACCTGCCATGACTGCATTAGATGCTTGAGCATCCTATTGAGTGAGATGGAAAACTCTGGCCTATCCTTGACCTCCCTGCTAGGTGGTAGAAGCCTGGCCAACACCTCTGGCACCTCCTCTAGCACCTCTACCACGACCCTGCTGTGGAACAAGTTGAGTGGAACTCTGATGCTGGGCTAGAGGCAATTGAAATGGAATAAGCACAGCATTAGCAATCGAATTTTGAAGAAATCGTGGAATCTATGGCTGCTGATAGTTGGAGTAAGGACATGATCTGGCATAATGTCTTGTTTGCCCACATCTAAAACATGTCAGCAGTGTCAAATAACATGGTCCCTGATGGACTCTACCGCAGGTCTGGCAAACACTGGCAGTTGACCCAGAACTATGTCCACTGCTATTGCTCAAAGCACCTGACTCGAGTCTGAACGGTCTACGCTGACCTCCACGGCCATGTCTACTGCTCTGATGCAGTCACTGCTACTATCTCTGACTTTGCTGAGCCAGACCTCTCTGCTGACTACTCGAACCAACATGAAAACTTAAATACGGAGTAGTCTGAAATCCACCTGAATGCACACCCAGTTGGTAATAATCAAGCATAGCTCCTTGCCTGACTAGCTTTAACTCAATCTCATTAGCCAACTCTATAATCGACTCCAGAGTAAGGCCCACTATAGGCATACCAGCGAATGCAGAACCCAATCTAGTGATGTAGGTAGAGATTGTGAAATACTGATCTCGCATCAGATCCTCTACATATCTACCCAGCCGGAGGAACTCTCGAGTGTACTCCTCAATAGATCGGTCACCGCGAGATATACTCGTCAACCTGAGATGATAACTCATGCGAAGTGGCTCTGGGTAGAATCTCCTCATAAATCGCTCTCTAAACTGAGCCCAGGTCATCGTCATCATATACGGCTGGATCATCTGAATAAACCAGTCCAGAGTTGGTCCCTCAACAGATAGCTCGACAATCATGATCCGCTGGTACTCAGTGTGAGCAGTCCGAGTCCTAGTCTCAATTGCATGTAGAAAATCTAACAGATTGGAAGTCTCATTGAAAGTGATTCTGCCACCTTTGGCATAGAACAAAGCTGCCTTAGGGTCAAACATACCCTGCTGATAGGCAGGCTGAATAGGCGGAACAATTGGAGGTATAGGAACATCCTCGTACTCAGGCTCTATAGGCTCCTCATCCTGTATCTCTCTCTACCTACGGTGACCTACCGCTCCTTGAGGTCTACCTCTACCACAACCTTTGCATCTAACTGGTGACTCATGAGGTAAAACCTCATCCTGAAAGGACTCATCATCCTCGGCGACACTCGTTTGCCTCCTCATTCTAAAAAGATAAATAGAACGATTCAAACAAAATAGACAATAGAGGAATAACGCAGAAAACTAAAGCAAGGAATACTTATCAAGACATACTCAAACCTAATTCACTGTAGTAGTTTCCAAAAGAAAACACAACATCGAAAACTAGGGCAACAACTCACATAACTAAGCCCTGACACAAAACTCTGCTCTGATACCAACTTTTTCAAGACCCAAAACAGGGGCCATGGTCGGCGCTAGGGAATGGGAATTCTTTCAAATCTAGAACCCGTAGCAAGCCTTAAAATAAAATAAAACATGTAATAATAATAATAATAATAACATAATTAAAATATTTTGCAACGAAAATGAAATCATAAATAAGATAAAGTAAATATCCACCAACAAAATTAAATGAACATCCACATCTCATATATAAATAATCCTTCAATACAAACCCAGTTCAAATCTTTAAAATACATATTTCTTACAAACATAATGTAATACATAAGTCTTACAACTGACTACAACTACTGCAATGTCTAGATTATACAATAAAGCTCATGTAAGCAGTTTACATAATGAAGCCGGGGTGGAAGAAATCCGGCATATGGGTCTGCTACTGAGGTCTGAAGACGATGACTCTCTTGAAAAATAGTCAACAGAGGGGAGTCAGACCTCACTGAGTGAATTGTTATAATATATATACATGCATAGCTAAATGACAATGCACACATTCAATAGTATATATAATAAATATATATACTGGCAAAATCACACATATGCAGCAAAATCATTTTATATAAATACTGAAAATAACATCCATATATGAAGGATCAAATAGAACCCTAGGAAATCGCAACCTCAAATAGTGTTAGACAACACTCTAGCCATATAGGCTCACTTATTCCAAATAATTACACTTGTTCCATTTGGACAGTAGACTAGCCCCGAGACACGAAGTCAATCGAGCTCCAGCAGTCTGACTGTCAGTGTGATTGGGCTCGAGACACTTGGTCAACCGAGCTCCAACTATCACACTCTCAAATCACATCTCACATCAAATAAAGCAATCTAATTATAATCCACAATTAGGTTAGTAATATAGCCTAGTGCTATCAATGTACCGGTACGTACTCGGTCCTAGTGCTGCCTACTAGGTAGCACGTTCTATTGATATCCTTCATTAATAATAAACATACATTCATAAATAAATGATGCATGAATTTGAATAAAATAGCAACATAAACCATATATATACTAGAAATATACCAAACATAAACCGGGCATATTTCGAGTGTATATATGTCAAATAAATTCAATTTAATTACAAAATGAATTAGAAATATACTATAAATATACTTAAAACAATTTAAGTATAAATTCATAATAAAACATGCATATAATTTGGAAATATACCGAAAATATATCGGAAATATACCGAAATAAACCTAAGTAATGATTAAACTATATATGCATATTTTATACAATGACAACATACATTTCTAAAACATGCACCCTAAAACATATATATATAAAATAACAACTCACTATTATTGCACTCCTTGAGATGGGTCTGACGGGCCTAGTCCACTAGGTGTCGGTCTCGGCGTAACTAAACAAACAAGTGATAATATACAATCAGAATAATTCTATTGAAATTTCTAGAAACTCGATCTAGAATACCAGACATAGAATTAGAATCGGAATTCAATCGGACATCACGTTTAACAAGAATTTTACCAAAAATTCGGCAGAACCTCCCCTATAAAATGGACATCTCTTTACTTAAAGAGTATAGCCGATCCTGCAAAGAAATACACTTCGAATATAAACAAAATTCATAACCCCTTGGTCAGACTCCAAACTACAATTCACCGATCGAGGTTCACAATTCACAGAATAATTACAAAATACATTTAAAATGCCAGAAATGCCAAAAATGCCCTTTAATATTCAAAATATAGCAAATTACATATTTTAACACTAAAAATATTTATTTAACCGATAAATACACAAAAACCCTAATTTTAAATAAAATATTATTAAAAATCGATAATTCTCAATAAATTCATAACTATTGACCAAAATACATTTTATAAATCCAAATTACATAATTAACCCTAAAACTTACTAAAAATTGATAAAAACCCATTTATTTAGAAAAATCATATATTATATATAATTTAAAAATAATTTACGAAAAATATTTTTAATTAGTTAAAAATACTAAATAATTTGTAGAAATCATTTTTATACCTTAAATAATTATTAAAACCAATTTAATTACATTTTTAGCCAATTTAGTATTAAATTACCAAAATACCCCTAGTTACGTAAATTTCCTATAATTAATAAAAAAATTCACCAAAAATAATATAATTACTCAAAATTAATTTTCTCAACATATATCTCAATAATATCAATAGATATACTCAATTAACCAATTAATTTCAATAAAACACATAATTAACCTAATTTTCCAAAAATTACATAAACTAAATAAATTCAAAATAAATATATAAAATTCACAAAAATTACAAATAAATTTCTAAAATGCATTTCAACACCTATAAATACCATAAAACACAATATCATAATTTAATTAATTAATTTTTGAAAATTAGAAAATATTAATAAAATAATAAAAAATTCCACAAAAATTCATAGAGGTAGATTAAGCTACAAGGATCAATCTTTGTGAAGGAATATTGCATGAATCATTCAAATCAAAGCTCAAAAAAATCAAAAACTATAATAGGCTGAAAATGTAAAATCAAAACCTAGGGAAATCTAGACCGTTTGAAGTAAAACAAAGCTTGGAAATGGACTCACCGGAGCTTAAAGAGAAGATAGAGACCAGTGGCATCGAGTTTGGTGGTCGGAAATGGCTTGATCGACGGTGAGGAAGTTTTCAGCTTCTCAAGGATATTCCGGCTAAAACACACCAGAAATGGAGGCTACAGGCGGCGGGAATGGCTGGAGGTGGTGGTGGCAAGCTGAGAGGCACACTGACGGTGAAGGAACTGTGTGACAGGTGGCGAAAATGGAGGAAAATCAATCAGAGAAGAAACCCTCCACACTTTGTGTAGCCATAAATCCTATTTAAATTATTGTATCGTCCAAAAATCTCACTAAGTGATCTTTACAATGCTTCCTTTATCAATTAGATCCTTTATCCATAGAATAAGATATCTAGGCATATTTTTTCTTAATTTTTTGAATTTTATAAAGTTACTTTATTTTCTACAGCTGATAAAAATCATTATTTTTAACAATACATATGTAGAAAGCCTTTGATAGAGATAAAAATAAACTAATTAAATTCAAATTTTTTCTTTGGCCCAATTTTCGATTAGAAGATTTAGCTTGTATGAATCATTATTGGTTTGATACTAATAATGCTAATCAGTTCAGCATGGTAAGGATATGTATATATCCATGGTTAAAATTTTGGTAAGGATGCATTTTTCATATATATCCCATAGCATATTTCATCTAGAAAGGAATTAATGGAATTTTTTTACTTTTCATTTTAGGTAGAATTTTGTTCTCTTTTGTAAGCGAAGAAATATGTCATCGTTTTGTATCTATAACCGAATAAAAAAATTGGATTGATTAATGATAAATTTTCAATTTTATTTGACAAAATTTTGAATTAGTAACTTGAATTACTAACAAGCAGAGATTTTTATTTTATGTATATCAAATTAAAATGAACTAACATTATTATTATTATTATTATATATATATATATATATATATATATATATATATATATATATATAACTTTAATAACTTATTTTATAATATAATAATATTATACTCCAAATAATTGCTCACCACATGTTTAAAATAAACAATATATATATACATATACACATATATATATACGTAACACATGTTAATTAAAATCAAATCTATATAATATATACATAATTAAAATAATTAATAAACCCAAACCCTAATGCTATATATATATATATATATGTATGTATGTATGTATGTATGTATGTATATAAATATGATAAATAAAATCATGAAATTATATAAAACGGACTAACATAAATCATATATATTTATTTAGGTTTTAATTTTCCCAAAAACTAATTTCTCGGGAAATTTTTACGTAAATATCTTAAAATAATTAAAATGACTTCATAAATAACAAACTCATGAAAATAATCATAAATATTTATAAAAATTGTTAACACTACATATCCCGATGCAATTTAAAATTATTTAAAAACTCAGGATATTACATAAACAAAAATTATATTTAGTAAGATTAAGTTGCCATAAACAACATTTCTAAAGTAAAAATCCATAAATCAAACAAAATAATTCAAAAAAAATTGAAACCCTAAAACAAATAAACTAAAAACTAGCTAGAAATCAAAATTAAAGGAGATTGAGCTCAAACGGAGCTTAGAATCGAACTCACCAAAGCTTGGAGTGTAATATCCCGTGTTTTTAAATATTTTAATACTGCATCGGGATATGCAGTGTTAATAATTTTTGTATATATATTATGATATTTTTACGAGTTGATATGTATTTAAAAACCTATTTTAATTATTATGTATTATTTAAAGTGCTTTACGTAAAATTTTCCCGGGACTTGTATTTTCGGGGAAATTTTCACGTAAATAATTTACTATTAATTATTTTAAATAGATTTCCATAATTGCTTGAACTCATATATATTTTTAAAATACTAAATAAAATATATATGTGTATTTATTTAATTAACTAGGGTTTAATTAATTACCCTAATATTTTATTATTTATTAATTTGTTTTAATATTATTTAATTATTTTTTTAGGTGTATTAAATTTTAAAATATTAAATTATTAGTGTGTGGTGTATATTTAATGTGTGTAATTTAATATTATTTTAATATATAGTATAAAGTATATATATATATACATATATACATTTAATATTTAACAAAAATTAAAGTTTGATATAATTATAAAAGTGCCACCCGAAGCATCTCCTTCCTCCCGACCGTTCCCCATCATCGTCCGCCGCTGCTACCGTCAATTTCTTGCCGTTGGTGTGCCGTCCGGAATGCCACCTCTTCCGCCGCCTGCTGCAGCTGATTCCAGCGTCTGGGAGTCATTTTTGGTCGAAGAAGCCGAAAGTTGGAGCAACGTCATTCATGACGTTTTTGGCCACCATTTTTGACATCGCCTATCTATTTCTTCTCCTTGAGCTTCGATGAGTGTGATTCCAAGCTTTGTTTCACTTAAAATGGTCTTGATTTGCTTAGGTTTCGATTTTTCGAATTCGGCCTATTAGGGTTCTTGATTTTTTTGAACTTCAATTTGATTGATTCATGAAAAATTTCTTCACAAATGTTTTTCTCCTTAGCTTAATATACATTTTTGAATTTTTTATGGAATTTTTGGAGATTAATTTGATTTTTGGGTATTTTTGAATATTTTAATATTATTTTCTAATTTTTGGAAATTAATTAATTAAATTATGAAATTGTGTTTTATGATAATTTTAGGTGTTGAAATGAATTATAGAAATTTATTTGTAATTTTTATGAATTTCTATGTATTTATTTTGAATTTAATTAGTTTATGTAATTTTTGGAAAATTAGGTTAATTGTGTTTTTAATTGAAATTAATTGGTTAATTGAGTTTAATTATTGATATTATTGATAAATATGTTGAGAAAATTAATTTTGGATAATTATACTATTTTTGGTGAATTTTTGAAGTAATTATAGTATATTTATATAGATAGGGGTATTTTGGTAATTTTACATAAAATTGGCAAAAAAATGTAATTTAATTGGTTTTAATAGCTATTTAAGGTATAAAAATGATTTCTACAAATTATTTAGTATTTTTAATTGATTAAAACTATTTTTCATGAATTATTTTCAATTATATATATAATATATGATTTTTCTAATAAAATGAGTTTTTAATGTGTTTTAAGGCTAATTACGTAATTTCTACTTATTAAATGTATTTCTATGATGTAAGGGCATTTTTGGTATTTTCATAATTGTTCTGTGATTGTGGACCCTGGTCGGTAGATTGTAGTTTGGAGTCCGACCGAGGGGTTGTGTATGAGTTATTGTGCCTGTTTTTCGAAGTGTATTTCTTTGCAGGGTCGGCTCTACTCTTTGAGTAGAGAGATGTCCATTTTACAAGGGAGGTTCTACCGAATTTTTGGTAGAATTCTCGTAAAATGTGATGTCCAGTCAAACCCTAATTTTGATTCTGTGTCTAATATTCTAGATCGAGTTTCTAGGATTTTTTATTAGGTTTATTCTAATGTCCGTTATTTATTGTTTGTTTAGTTGCACCGAGATCGATGCCTAATGGACCAGGCCCGTCGGACCCATCTCAAGGAGCACACTAAGTGTGAGTTACTATTTTATATATATATGCTTTAGGATGCATGATTTTAGAAATATATGTTTTATTTTGATTAAATATGCATAAATAATGTGATTAGTTTTTAAGTTTATTTTTAGTTTACTTTTGGTTTATTTTTGGTATATATTAAATTATATGCATGTTTTATTAATGAATTGTGTTTAAAATGTTTTTAAATACATTTCTAGCTTATTTTGTAATTTGATTGGATTTGTTTGACATATATATACTCGAGATATACCTAGTTTACTTTTGGTATATTTCCAATATATATATATATGGTTTATATTGTTATTTTATTTAAGTTCATGCATCATTTATTTTAAGAATGAATGTTTTATATTTATTATTTCAAGATATCAATAGAACATGCTACCTAGTGGGCAGCACTAGGACCGAGTACGTACCGATACGCTTATAGCATTTAGGCTATATTACCAACCTATTTGAGGATATTGATTGAATTTGATTAATTGATGTGTGAGAAAGGATTTGGGAGTGTGATTGCTGGAGCTCGGTTAACCTAGTGTCTCGGGGCCAATCACACTGACAGTCAGACTGCTGGAGCTCGGTTGACTTAGTGTCTCGGGGCCAGTCTACTGTCCAAATGGAACAAGTGAATATATTGGAATAAGTGAGCCTATATGGCTAGAGTGTTGTCTAACACTGTTTTGAGGTTGCGATATTCTAGGGTTCTATTTGATCCTTCATAAACAATGATTTTCAATAAAATATATAAAATGATTTTACTACATCTATGTGTATTTGCCTGTATATATACATATTAGATATATACTGTTGATTGTATGCATTGTCATTTAGTGTGCATGTATATATATTATAGTAATTCGCTCAGTGAGGTATGACTCCCCTCCGTTGACTATTTTTCAGGAGAGTCATCTTCCTTAGACCTCAGTAGCAGGCATGTACGTCGGATTTCTTCCGCCCCGGCTTCTCTATGTAAACTGCTTATCTGAGTCTTGAGTTTTATTTTATCTAGACACTGCAGTAGTCATTAAATTGTTAAAAAGATGTTATATTATATTTGAAGTGGATTTATATTAAAAAAGTTTATATATATATGAGATGAGGATTTAATTTAAATCCAGTTGGTGCAAATGTTATTGTGATATTTATGATTTTTATTTCCGCTGCATTATATATTGTTATTACTATTGCATGTTTTATTTTATTTTTAGGCTTGCTACGGGTTCCGAATTCGAAAGAATTCCCGTTCCCTAGTGCCGGTCATTGGGTCGTGACATGAAGGTTCGAACAAGACTGGAGTGATGAGATTTGGTGGCTAGAAATGAAGTCGCCGGCATGGAGCTCCTCCTATTGTTGTTATTGATTCTGGGCTTCCAAGCAGCGGTTTGGCGGTCCTCAAGTGGCTGGAAGGTAAAGGAGGGAGAGAGGGATCGACGGTGATGGGTAGCTGAAGGTGGCTGACGTCTGGTGAGGCTAGTTGCACAACGATAATGCGGGAAGGAGAAGAAGAAGAAAAAGAAAAGAAAAGAAAAAGAAAGAGGGAGAGAGAAACGAATTGACCCGATATTTGACCCTTTTTTCAAATATATATATATATATATATATATATATATATATATATACACACACACACACATACATATACACATAAATACAACACATAACACAATAACACATAATAATAATAATAATAATAACAACGAAATAGTACTAATAATAATAATACTATTTAAATTAATAATAACAACAATAACTTTAACATATTTAAATAATAAAAATCCTAAATAATTTATTTTATGTAAACAAAATTCTTAGAATAAAATAAATAAATAATATTCGGAAATAATAACAATAATATATAAATAAAATTTAAAATTTTATTAACACTGCATATCTCGAAATAATTTTATATTACTTAAAATATCGGGTCATTATATATATATATATATATATAACCTAATTATAAAATTTTAGAATTTTTTAAGCCTATAAAATAATTTTTCAAAATTTTCTTAAAGTTTTAAAAGTTTACAATTAACTAATATAAATTTCAAACAAATGACCAATTTTATATATTAATATAAATAGAAAGTTATAATGGACCAAAAATTTAATTTTAATGGTTGAATAAAAAATTTTATTTATTAATTATTTTGTAAGTTTAAAAATTATTATATAAATTTAAAAGTTTAAACAGATGAATAAAATTTTAAATTTTTTTATTCAACTGTCAAAGTCAAATTTTAAGTGTAAAACATAATATCACAAGAGTTGGAGAGAGATGGGCATTTATTACATTTTCAAGATAAGTAAAAATGACTAGAAAAATCCAATATTAAAAAAAATAAAACAATTAAAGAACATAAGTTTATGGCATCTGAGCAACTGTAGTTGTAGAGTTATTATACCATGCACTCATGTCCATATTGCAATATAAACTAGGAGACATTATGTCATGACCTAAAATGGGAGTCATGACTGGCATTAGGGAACGAGAATTCTTTCAAATTCAAAACCCGTAGAAATAAATAAAAACACATGTAATTAATAAATAAAATTATGCCAAAATTAAAACTTAAATCGACATAAAAATGTCATATCATAATAAAATATTCATACAATATTCTGATACAAATCTCAAAAACTAAAAAAAACACACTACTAATACAATACATTACTATTACAGTCTCTAGAGTATAATAAGAGTTCAGATAATAAATTTACATAATCTAGTCAGGGCTGAAGAAGACCGACGAAGAGGTATACTACTGAGGTCTGAAGAAAAATCTCCTGAAAAAAAATATTGAGTAGAGTCAAACCTCACTGAGTGAATTATTATAATATATATACATGCAACCTAAAGTCATATGCAGTCAAGCACCAGTATAATAATATACATATACAGTCATTTCACACAGATGCTAAAATTTACTTTATATATAATAAATGCAGAAAATGTTTATTTAAGTGAAGGATCAAATAGAACTATTAATATTTGCAACCTCAATCATAAAATCAATAGCCAATTAGCTTATTCGAAACTCCAAGTATTTATTTATCCAACTCAAGGTAGTAGATTGGCCCTAAGTACACTAGGTCAACTGAGGATCTACAATCTCACTACCAGCATGACTAGCCCTGAGTACACTAAGTTAACCAAGGATCCACAATTGCCCTTTCCAATAACCATTAATCTCCATATTCTCATTCATAATCAAATATTAGATTTTCAACCTAATTCTATCATACTGTTGCGCACCAGTCTTAGCGTAGCCCACTAGGTAGCACGTTCTATTGATATCCTTCAATAAATCGCATATTTATGGAAAATAATAAAATGCACAATTAAAATAAAATTGTTATAACCTGAGTTTTTAAATGTTTTTATATTATATCAGGATATGCAGTGTTAATAAATTTTTAAAAATATATTTGATTATTTAATTATTTTATGAATAATTAACGTTATTTTACGTTTATTTATAGTTTTCTACGTACAAATTTTCACGAAATTTATATTCTTGGGAAATAATATTTTATGTTTAATGTTATTTTATTTTACTAAATTATATTTTATATTTTATATATATATATATATATATATATATATATATATTACGCATGTGTTATATATATACATATATGTGTGTATGTATATATATATAAATATGTATATAATATATTTGTGTGGTGTGTGTTTAAATTGAATATAATATAAATTATATTAATATAATATAAAGTTATAATATATATATATATATATATATATATATATATATATAAAGCATCATCTTCTTCCCGAAACCATCCCCTCACCTTATCCCTACAACTCCATTCCCAGGCCGTCGGTGTGCCTCCTAGAGCTCCACCTCATCCTCCAGTAGCTTCGCCATCCCTGTCATCCCCTCCGGTGCCGGCAACAGCTTGAGGAATGCGTTTTGGCCAAAACTCACCCTCTCCTCCATTCACTGACTTTCCGACCACCAATTCCAGTGATTTCAGTGTCGTTGAACTCCCTAGACTCTATAGAAGCTGTTTCTAAGCTCCTTGTAGCTTGAAAATTCATTTTGGTAAGGTTTTGAGTTTGATTCTATTTTCGGCCATTTATGTTTCTTGATTTTTTGAACTTCATTCTTTGAGATTCATGCTTAGTTCCTTTATAAATTATGCTTCCCTTAGCTTAATCTACACTCTGGAATTTTTATGGAATTTTTGGAATTTATTTTGATTTTTGTGAATTTTTTATTATTTTAGTATTATTTTCTAATTCTTGTAAATTAATTAAATAAATTGCCATATTTTGATACTTAAAGGGTATTTTTGGTATTTATTGAATTTATATATATTTTATTGTATCTTGTGGTGAATTGTAGACCTCGGTCAGGGGAAATTGTAGTTTGGGGATCCCGACCGAAGAATTACAAAAATTTTATATTCGAAGTGTGTTTTCTGTCACGACCCAAAACAGGGGCCATGACCGGCGCTAGGGAACGGGAATTCTTTCGAATCCGGAACCCGTAGCAAGCCTAAAAAATAAAATAAAGTATGCAATAATAACAATAATCATATAATATGCAGCGGAAAATAAAAATCATAATATCATGATATTATCCATATCAACTGGATTTAAATCAAATCTCCACTCATCCCATATATATAAAATTTTTCAATACAAATCCAGTTTCAATATAAAACATCTCTTTAAATAAAATACATGAAATCCAATACTTTAATTCACAACTACTGCAGTGTCTAGATAAAATAAATAAGACTCAAGTAGACAATTTACATAAAGAAGCTGGGGCGGAAGAAATCCGGCGTATCGACCTGCTACTGAGGTCTGAAGAAGTTGACTCTCCTGAAAAATAGTCAACGGAGGGGAGTCAGACCTCACTGAGTGAATTACTATAATATATATACATACATACTAAGTGATAATGCATACAGTCAACAGTATATATATATTATGTATATATACAGGCAATTGCACACAGATGCAAAAGAAATCATTTTTTTATATTTTATCTGAAAATCATCTTTTATGAAGGATCAAATAGAACCCTAAAATATCACAACCTCAGAAAATAGTGTTAAACAACACTCTAGCCACATAGGCTCACTTATTCCAAAGATATCCACTTAATCCATTTAGACAGTAGACTGGCCCCGAGACACTAAGTCAACCGAGCTCCAACAGTCTGACTGCCAGTGTGATTGGCCCCGAGACACTTGGTCAACCGAGTTCTAGCAATCACACCCACAAACCACATCTCACACATATCAATAATCACATCAAATCAATATCCACAAATAAGTTAGTATTATAGCCTAACTACTATAGGCGTACCGGTACTTACTCGGTCCTAGTGCTGCCCACTAGGTAGCACGTTCTATCGATATCCTTCATTAATAAATAAAAAACATTCATTCACAAAAATCAATGATGCATGAATTTAAATGAAATAACAATATAAACCATATATATACCAAAAATATACCAAACGTAAACCAGGTATATTTCGAGTATATATATGTCAAATGAATTCAATCAAATCATAAATTAAACTAAAAATATATTTAAAAACATTTTAAATATATTTTATTAATAAAACATGTATATAATTTATTATATACCAAAAATAAACCAAAAATATACTTAAATACAAATCACATTATTTATGCATTTTAATCAAAGAAAAACATATATTTCTAAATCATGCATCCTAAGCATATATATATAGTATAGTAACTCACCTAGTGCGCTCCACGAGACGGGTCCGACGGGCCTGGTCCACTAGCCCTCGGTCTCGGCGCAACTAAACAAGAAATAAGTAACCGACATCAGAATAAACCTAACAGAAATCCTAGAATTCGATCTAGAGTATTTAAATACGGAAACAGAATTAGGGTTCGACTGGATATCACGTTTTACGAGAATTCTACCAAAAATCCGGCAGAACCTCCCCTGTAAAACGGACATCTCTCTACTCAAAAGAGTAGAGCCGACCCTGCAAAGAAACACACTTCAAGAAATAGGCTCAACACAATCAAAATCCCACGGTCGGACTCCAAACTACAGTCCACCGACCGGGGTCCTCAAACACAGAACAATTCCGAAAATACCAAAAATATCCTTATATCACAGAAATACATTTTATAAGTAGAAATTACATAATTAACCTTTAAACATATTAAAAACCGATAAAAACTCATTTTATTTGAAAAACCGTATAATATATATATAATTGAAAATAATTCACGAAAAATAGTTTTAATTAGTTAAAAATATTAAATAATTTATAGAAATCATTTTTATACCTTAAATAACTATTAAAACCAATTAAATTACATTTTTAGCCAATTTAGGGTAAAATTACCAAAATACCCCTATATATATAAATATACCTAAATTACTTCAAAAATTCACCAAAAATCATACAATTATCCAAAATTAATTTTCTCAACATATTTATCAATAATAATAATAATTAAACTCAATTAACCAATTAAATTCAATTAAAAATACATTTAACCCTAATTTCTCAAAATCACATAAACTCAATTAATTCAAAATAAATACTTAGAAATTCATAAAAATTCCAAATAAATTCCTATAATTCATTTCAACACCTAATTTAACCATAAACTCCAATTTCATAATTTAAATAATTAATTTCCGAAAATTAGAAAATAATATTAAAATATTCAAAAATACCCAAAAATCCAAAAAATCTCCAAAAATTCTAAAAAAATTCACACATGTAGATTAAGCTACTAGGATCAACATTTGTGAAGGGAGTTTTCATGAATCATCCAATTCGAAGCTCAAAAAAATCAAAAACCCTAATAGGCCGAAATTGAAAATTCGAAACCTAAGCAAATCTAGACCAATTCAGCTCAAACCAAAGCTAGAATCACACTCACCGGAGCTCAAGGAGAAGAAAGAGACCAGCGGTGTCGAAAATGGTGACAGAAATCGGCGTGATCGACGGTGGATCGATTTTCGGCTTCTCCGGCCAAAATCGACTTCCAGACGCCGGAAACGGCTACCACAGGCGGCGAGGAAGGCTGGGGAAGGTGGTGGCACACCGGACGGCACTCCCACGGTGAAGAAACAGCACGGCAGCGATCGAAACGGCGAAGGGAAGTGATCGGGAGGAAGAAGAAGGCTCGGGGGTAAAATGGTAATTTTCCAATCTTTTGTAATTTTGACAAATTTTAATGTATATATGTATATATATATATACTTTACACTATATAATAAAATAATATTAAATCACACACATTAAATATACACCACACACATAAAATTTAATATTTTAATAATTTATACTAAATAAAAATAATTAAATAACAATAAAACTAATAAATAATAAATAAAATATTAGGGTAATACTAAACTCTAATTAAATAAATATACACACACGTAGGCTTTATTTAGTATTTTAAAAATACGTATGAGTCCATGCAAGTCCGAAAATATATTTAAAATAATTAATATTAAAATATTTACGTGAAAATTTCCCCGAAAATGCAAGTCCCGGGAAAATTTTACGTAAAGTACTGTAGATAAAACACAGTATTAAAAATAGGTTTTAAATACATATTAACTCGTAAAAATATCATATAATATACAGAAATTATTGACACTGCATATCCCGGTATAGTGTAAAAATATTTTAAAAAAAACACGGGATATTACATTTTCTGTGCAGGATCGTCCCTACTTTTGTAGGGAGATGCCCGTTTTATAGAGGAGACTCTGCCGAAATTTTGGTAGATTTCTCATAAAACGTGATAACCGGTCCGAGTCTAATTCTGAATTCTTGATTGAATCTGTCTATAGTAATCCTAGAAGTAGAAAGTTAGAAGTTTATTCTAACGGTTGTTATTATTTTATTTTTCCTAGCTGTGTTGAAACCGAGGCCTAACGATCTAGGCCCGCCGAGTCTATCCCAAGGAGCGCACACCAGTGAGTTATTATACTATATATATATGCATTGCATACAGGATACATCACTTAGGGTTTTTCATTTTCATTATATGTTTTTAAAAATGATTTAAATTATAATATTTTTGTTATATCTAAGGTTTATATTTTTATATATATGCATGTTAAATAATTATGCATGTTATTTTGATATATGCATATTAAATAATTAGGTTTATGTTTAGTACATTTTAGGTATATTTTCAGTGTATTTTAGGTTTATTCCTAAATAATTGCATGCCATATTATTGACTTCCACTTAAATTGTTTTTAAGTATATTTTTGGTATATTTTTTATATATTTCCAAATAATTGCATGTTTTATTATTGATTTAAACCTAACATTATCATGACCTAGAACAGGGGCCATGACTGGCGCTAGGGAACGAGAATTCTTTCGAATCCGGAACCTATAGCAAGCGTTAAAATAAAATAAAAGCATGAAATACAAATAATAACATAAATAAAATATGAATAAAATAAGTATAATCCACTAACTCGTTTAAATAAACAAACTCATTCTCATATATGAATAATCTTTTAATACAAAACCCAGTTCATATCTTTAAAATACAAGTCTCATATAAACATGATACATAAATTTCACAAATGACTATAACTACTACAGTGTCTAGATTATTAAATAAAATCAAGTAAGCAATTTACATAGTGAAGCCAGGGCAGAAGAAATCTGGTGTATGGGTTTGCTACTTAGGTCTGAAGATGAAGACTCTCCTGAAAAATAATTAACGGAGGGGAGTCAGACCTCACTGAGTGAATTGTTATAATATATATACATGAATAACTAAATGACAATGCACACATTCAATAGGATATATATAATAAATATATACACAGGCAAAGTCACACAGATGCAGTGAAATTATTTTATATAAATATAGAAATACATCCATATATGAAGGATCAAATAGAACCCTAGAAAATTGCAACCTTAAACAGTGTTAGACAACACTCTAGCCATACAGGCTCACTTATTCCAAATAAATTTATTTGTTCCATTTGGACAGTAGACTGGCCCCGAGATACTTAGTCAATCGAGCTCAAGCAGTCTGACTGTCAATGTGATTGGCCCCGAGAACTTGGTCAACCGAGCTCTAGCAATCACACTCTCAAATCACATCTCACATCAAATAAATCAATCCAATCATAGTCCACAAATACGTTAGCAATAAAGCCTAAATGCTATCGGCGTGCCGGTACGTACTCGGCCCTAATGCTGCCCACTATGTAGCACGTTCTATTGATATCCTTCATTATTATATAAAACATACATTCATAACAAAAATGATGCATGATATTAAATAAAATAACAACATAAACCATATATATACTATAAATATACCAAAAATAAACCAAGTATATTTCAAGTATATACATGTCGAATAAATTAAATTTATTTACAAATAAACTATAAATATACTTAAAAACATTGTAAGTATAAACACATAATAAAACATGCATATAATTTAAAATATACCAAAAATATACTAAAAATGAACCTAAACAATAATTAAATCATTTATGCATAATTTACTAAAATAAATCATACATTTCTAAAAACATGCATCCTAGAACACGTATATATAAAATATCAACTCATAGTTATTGCGCTCCTCGAGACGAGTCCGACGAGCCTGGTCCACTAGGCCTCAATCTCAACACATCTAAACAAACAAATGACAACATGACATTAGAATAAATCTATCAAAAATTCTAAAGACTCGATTTAGAATCTTAGACACATAATTAGAATAGGAATTCAACCGGACATCACGTTTTACGAGAATTCTACTGAAAATTCAGCAGAATCTCCCCTATAAAATGGACATCTCTCCACTCAAAGAGTAGAGCAGGTCCTGCAAAGAAACACACTTCGAATAGAAACAAACTCATAATCCCTTGGTCGGACTCCCAAACTACAATTTCACCGATCGAGGTCCGCATTTCACGAAATAATACAAAACACATGAAAAATACAAAAAATACAAAAATTCCCTTCAATACTCAAAATATAGCAATTTAGATACTTAAACGCTAAAAATAATTATTTTACCGATAAATGCATAAAACCCCTAATTTTAATAAAATATTATTAAAATAAAAAATTCTCAATAAATTCATAAATATTGACCAAAATACATTTTATAAATCCAAATTACATAATTAACCCTAAAACTTACAAAAAATTAATAAAAACTAATTTATTTTGAAAAATCATATATTATATATAATTTGAAAATAATTTATGAAAATAGTTTTAATTAGTTAAAAATACTAAATAATTTGTAGAAATCATTTTTATACCTCAAATAACTAGTAAAACCAATTTGATTATATTTTAGCCAATTTAGTGCCATATCAAAATACCCATAGTTATGTAAATTCACTATAATTAATAAAAAATTCACCAAAAATAATATAATTACTCAAAATTAAATTTCTCAACATATAATTCAACAATATCAATAAATATACTCAATTAACCAATAAATTTCAATAGAACACATAATTAACCTAATTTTCTAAAAATTACATAAACTAAATAAATTCAAAGTAATTATATAAAAATCAAAAAAATTACAAATAAATTTCTAAAATGCATTTCAACACCTATAAACACCATAAAACATAATTTCATAATTTAATTAATTAATTTTCAAAAGTTAGAAAATATTAATAAAATAATAAAAAATTCCCAAAAATCAAATTAATTCCCAAAAATTCTATAAAAATTTACAGAGGTAGATTAAGCTACAAGGATCAATGTTAGTGAAGGAATTTTGCATGAATCAACCAAATCAAAGCTAAAAAAAATTGAAAACCCTAAATGGCCGAAAATGATAAATCAAAATCTAGGGAAATCTAGACCATTT
Organism: Mallotus nudiflorus; assembly: GCA_947683625.1. Classification (NCBI taxonomy): domain Eukaryota; kingdom Viridiplantae; phylum Streptophyta; class Magnoliopsida; order Malpighiales; family Euphorbiaceae; genus Mallotus; species Mallotus nudiflorus. Next base: position 222,575 of record CANTUR010001442.1, read on the forward strand.
CAAGTGAAACAAAGATTGGAAATGCACTTACCAGAGCTTAAGGAAGAGATAGAGACCGGTGGGGGCTCAAAATAGTGGTTGGAAAGTGCTTGATCGACGTTGACTGTGACTTTCGGCAACTCACTATAATTCCGGCCAAACCACGCCGGAGAAAAAGGCTTTTGGACATCAGAAATGGCTAACATGGGAGGTGGCACACCGGAGGGCATAGTAATGGTAAAGGAATGACGTGATCGGCGCCGAAAATCAAATGGGGACGATCGGGAAAGAAGAAGGAGAGGGAGTGGCAATCTTGTAAATAACTCAAACTTTATTTTTAATAATGATATTATATGTATATATGTATATATATATATCTAACTTAAAGTATTTTAATATATAAATTAATTCACATAATAAATATCCACCACACACTTTAATAATAATATATAAACACATATACATATATACACACATTTAATTAATTACTATTAAAACTATATATTATAATTTAATTTAATTAAATAACCCTAATTTAATTTAAATGCATGTACGTATATGTATTTTATTGACACTTTAAAATAATGCATGAACTCATGCAAATTCATAAAATCATTTAAAATAATTAATATTTAATTATTTACGTCTTAATTTCCCCAAATATAAAATTCCTGGGAAAATTTTACGTAAATGACTTAAAAATAATTAAAAATGACTTTAATAAATAACAAGCTAATTAAATAATTAAATATATATAAAAATTATTAACACTGCATATCCTGATGCAGTTAAAAATTCTCTAAAAATCCGGGATATTACAAACATATTAGTGGTATACTTAGGGTTTATTTATGATATATGCATGCTAGAAAATTAGGTTATTTTTGGTATATTTGTGAATATATGTCAAACCTAAATATATGTTTTAGTACATATACATATTTAAATAAATATTTATGCATAATTGTTTTATTAAATGATTTGTGTACTTAGGGTATATCTTTAGTATATTTAGGTACATTTTTAAGCAAATGCATGTTATATTATTAAAATGCACTTAAATTGTTTTCAATTATATCAATGGTTTATCTTTAGTATATTTCATGTTTTATTTGACATATATATACCCGAAATATACTTGGTTTCTTTTAGGTATATTTCTTGTATATACATGGTTTATTTTACTATTATGAATGATTTAATGTAAATGAAGGATATTAATAGAATGTGCTACCTAGTGGGCAGCACTAGGACCGTATACATACCAGTGCGATAGATCAGGGTTGAGTGAGAATTAGTTATGGTGATTATAACTAATTGATATTAATTTGATTGATTTGATTAAGATTGATGGTATGATTGATAGTGTGATTGCAGGAGCTCGATTGACTTAGTGTCTCGGGGCCAATCACACTGACAGTCAGATCGCTGGAGCTCGGTTGACTCAATGTCTCGGGGCCAGTCTACTGTCCATAATGGAATAAATGATCTATTGATTTGATTGAGATGTGAGGTGATAAATAGTGTGATTGCTGGAGCTCGGTTGACCAAGTGTCTCGAGGCCAATCACACTGATAATCAGACTGCAGAAGCTCGGTTAACTTAATGTCTCGGGGCCAGTTTATTGTCCAAATTGGAATAAGTGTTCTATTTGGAATTAAGTGAGCTTGTATGGCTAGAGTGACGATATGGTTGATTGAGGTTGTGATTATTAGGGTTCTAATTAATCCTTCATGAATTAAAATAAATGTTTTCTGCATCTAGTATATTTATAAAAGCAAAGTTGGCGTATGTGTGAAATGTGTGAATGCACATATATATATATATATGAATGCATGATTGGATATGATTTAGATTGCATGTATATATAGTATAATAATTCACTCAGTGAGGTCTGACCTCCCTCAATTATTTTTTTTCAGGAGATCCTATATCATCAGACCTTAATAGTAAAGTTCCTCACCGGTGTTCTTCTATCTCGGCTATTTTATGTAAATGTATATTTTGAACTCTGAATTGTATTCTAGAAATTGCAGTAGTAGTGTTATTATATCATAAGAGTATTATTTTTATTTTGATATTAAATACTCTGAGAATTGTATTTGAACACTGTACAAATATATATATTCATTTATGAAAGGATTTGGAGTATTTATTTTATTTATTGATTCAAAAAATTTTAATTCTATTGTACTTTTTATTTATTTATTGCATGATTTTATTTTCTATGGCTTGCTGCGGGTTTCGGATTCTAAAGAATTCTCGTTCCTTAGCGTCGATCATGATCCCTGATTTAGGTCATGACAAAGTTAGTATCAGAGCCTAGGTTTAAAGATATGGACCTAGGTTATCAAGTCGTGTTTTCTTTGAAACTACTATAGTTAAAATAGGTTTTATCATGCCTTTGAAAAGTCTTCCTTGCATTAGGAATTTCATGTAACCGTTAGGATGTCTATTGATGTTTGTGATTGGTTGAATTATTTATGTTGTTTTTGTTCTTTTCTGATTGCCATGAGCGTGGGTCGCTCTATCAGTCGATGAGATCGATGATAGTAATCTTTGAGCATGAGGTTCTACCCCCTGTGCAGCCTGTTAGGCATGTTTTTAAAGTGATTTAAATTATAATATTTTTGTTATATCTAGGGTTTATATTTTTATATATATGCATATTATTTTGATATATGCACATTAAATAATTAGGTTTATGTTTAGTACATTTTAGGTATATTTTCAGTATATTTTAGGTTTATTCCTAAATAATTGCATTCCATATTATTGACTTACACTTAAATTGTTTTTAAGTATATTTTTGGTATATTTTTTATATATTTCCAAATAAATGCATGTTTTATTATTGATTTAAAACTAACATATTAGTGGTATACTTAGGGTTTTTTTTGTGATATATGCATGCTAGAAAATTATGTTATTTTTAGTATATTTGTAAATATATGTCAAACCTAAATGCATGTTTTAGTACATATACATATTTAAATGAATATTTATGCATAATTGTTTTATTAAATAATTTGGTACTTAGGGTATATCTTTAGTATATTTAGGTACATTTTTAAGCAGATGCATGTTATATTATTAAAATGCACTTAAATTGTTTTAAATTATATCAATGTTTTATCTTTAGTATATTTCATGTTTTATTTAATATATATATACCCAAAATATACTTGGTTTATTTTAGATATATTTCTGGTATATACATGCTTTATTTTACTATTATGAATGATTTAATGTAAATGAAGGATATCAATAGAACGTGCTACCTAGTGGGCAGCTCTAGGACCGTGTACGTACCGGCGTGATAGATTAGGGTTGAGTGAGAATTAATTATGGTGATTATAACTGATTGATATTAATTTGATTGATTTGATTAAGATTGATGGTATGATTAATAGTGTGATTGTGGGAGCTCGATTGACTTAGTGTCTTGGGGCCAATCACACTGACAGTCAGACTATTGGAGCTCGGTTGACTCAGTGTCTTGGGGCCAGTCTACTGTCCATAATGGAATAAATGATCTATTGATTTGATTGAGGTGTGAGGTGATAAATAGTGTGATTGTTGGAGCTCGGTTAACCAAGTGTCTTAGGGCTAATCACACTGACAGTCAGACTGCAGAAGCTTGGTTGACTGAGTGTCTCGGGGCCAGTCTACTGTCCAAATTGGAATAAGAGTTCTATTTGGAAATAAATGAGCCTGTATGGCTAGAGTGACGATATGGTTGATTGAGGCTGCGATTATTAGGGTTCTAATTGATCCTTCATGAATTAAAATAAATTTTTTCTAGATCTAATATATTTATAAAAGCAGAGTTGAATATGTGTGAAATGCGTGAATATATATATATATATATATATATATATATATATATATATATATATATATATATATATATATATATATATATATATATATGAATGCATGATTGGATATGATTTAGACTGCATGTATATATAGTATAATAATTCACTTAGTGAGGTCTGACCCCCCTCAATTATTTTTTTTCAAGAGATCCTATATCGTCAGACCTTAGTAGTAGAGTTCCTCGCCGGTGTTCTTCTATCCCGACTATTTTATGTAAATGTATATTTTGAACTCTGAATTGTATTCTAGAAACTTAAGTAGTAGTGTTATTATATCAGAAGAGTATTATTTTTATTTTGATATTAAATACTCTGAGAATTGTATTTGAACACTATACGAATATATATATTCATTTATGAAAGGATTTGGAGTATTTATTTTATATATTGATTCGAAAAATTTTAATTATATCATACTTTTTATTTATTTGTTGTGTGATTTCTTTTTTCTATAGCTTGCTATGGTTTCGGATTCGAAAGAATTCCCATTCCCTAGCGCCGGTCATGATCCTTGATTTAGGTCGTGACAATTAATTGAGTATAATTGTTGATTTTATTGAATTATATGTTGAGAAAATAATTTTAGAGTAATTATATAATTTTTATTGAATTTTTGAGTAATTATAGTATATTATGTGAACTTTTATATATTAGGGGTATTTTAGTAATTTGGTAGTCATTTTAGTTAAATATTAAGTTTAATTCGTTTTAATAATTATTTGAGGAATAAAAATGATTTTTTACAAATTTTTTACTATTTCTAACTAATTAAAACTATTTTTCGAAAATTATTTTCAAATTATATATAATATACTATTTTTGTAAATAAATGGGTTTTAGTAATTTTTAGTATTTTTTTGCTTAATTGAGTAATTTGGATTTATAAAATGAATTTTTGTTAATATTGGTGTATTTATTGTGAAATATCGATTTTAATAATATTATATTAATATTAGGATTTTTAAGTAAATATCAATGAAATAATTATTTTTAATGTTTAAATATTTAAATTGCTATATTTTGGTATTAAAAGGGTATTTTTGGTATTTAAGGAATTTTAATATATTTTGTGTATTTTCTTGTGAATTATGAACCTCGGTTAGTGGAATTTGGAGTTTGAGGTCCGACCGAGGGGTTTTGAGAATTGTATTCGAAGTGTGTTTTCTTGTAGGACCGACTCTACTTTTTAAGTAGAGAGATATCCATTTTACAGAGGAGGTTCTGTCAAATTTTCTGTAGAATTATCGTAAAACGTGACATTCGGTCAAATTCTTATTCTCTGTTTGTGTTTAGAATTCTAGATCGAGTCTCTTGAAATTAAGTTAGATTTATTCTAATTTCGTGTTATTTATTTATTTGTTAGTTGCACCAAGATCGAGGCCTAGTGGACAAGGCCTGTCGGACCCGTCTCGTGGAGCGCATAACTGTGAGTTATTATGATATATATGCATTGCTTAGGGTGCATGTTTAGAATTCTATTTTTTTAAAATATAAATTTTTGCAGAATTGCCTATTTAAATATTTAAGTATATTTTAGGTATACTTTTAGCATATCTTTGGTATATTATGAAATAAATGCATGTTTTCCTTTTCAATTAAATCTAGTTTGCTTTTAAATATATTATTGGTTGAATTTAATGTGTTTTGTGATTTATTTAAGTTGATTATACGTATATATACCTGAAATATACTTATTTTATTTTAGGTATATTTTTTGTATATATATGGTATATTTATTTATTTTAAATATCACTATGCATCATTTTTTTTTCTGGAATGTATGTTTTATATTAAAATGAAGGATATCGATAGAACGTGCTTCCTAGTGGGCAACACTAGGACCGAGTACATACCGGTACGATAGTAGATTTTAGGTTAAATTACTAACCTATTGGTGGAATATGATTTGATTGATATGATTGAGATTTATGTGATTGAGAGTGTGATTGCTGGAGCTCGGTTGACCAAGTGTCTCGGGGCCAACCACACTGACAGTCAGACTGTTGGAGCTCGGTTGACTTAGTGTCTCGAGGCCAGTCTACTATCTAGTTGGACTAAGTGAATTATTTTGGATCTAAGTGGGCTTGTATGGCTTAAGTGAGTTCTATTGATATTTGAGGTTGCGAAAATATAAGGTTCTATTTGATCCTTCATAAACCAATGATTTTCATTATAAAATGATTTTTGTTGCATCTATGTGTATTTGCCTGTATATATATTTATTATATATACTATTGAGTGTTTGCATTTGACATTTAGTTATGCATGTATATATATTATAATAATTCACTCAGTGAGGTCTGACTCCCCTCTGTTGATATTTTTCAGGAGAGTCTTCATCTTCAGACCTCAGCAGTAGACCTGTCCGCCAGATTTCTTCTACTCCGGCCTTATTATGTAAACTACTTACCTGAGTTTTATTTTGTACTCTAGACACTGCAGTAGCAGTTGTATTTAAATCTATCGTGGGTTGTATTTGTGACTATAATTGTATGAGATTTTAAACTCAGTGTGTTACATTGAAATTTGTACTTAATGATTTAATTATATATGGGATGTGATTTATGTTATTAAATTGAGCTGAAAAATTATTATTTTATATTCGAGATTTAACTTCCACTGCACAAATATTTTATTTATTTTATTATATTTCATGCTTTTATTTTAAGGCTTGCTACGGGTTCCGGATTCGAAAGAATTCTCATTCCCTAGCGCCAGTCATGGCCCCTGTTTTGGATTGTGACAAAAATGGCATACAATATATAAGAATATACCAAACATATACTAAAAATATTCCAAATATATGCCACATATATAACAAAATAAACCATAAATATGCTAAATATATGTCAAATATACAGAATATATACCAAAACATACTAACATATATATGTCACATATATGCAAAATATACTACATACTAAGCATATATGTGTAATATCTCGAGATTTTAAATAATTTTAAACTGCATCTGGATATGCAGTGTTAATAATTTTGATAAATATATTTGATTATTTAATTAGTTTGATAATTGTTAAAGTTATTTTTAATTATTTTAAAATTTCTTACGTAAAATTTTCCCGAGAATTTTATTTTTGAAAAAATTAAAACCTAAATAAATATTTATTAATTATGTTAATCGGTTTCACGTGATTGCATGAGTCCATGCATGATTTTAATTATCGTATTAATATATATAGCATTTTGGGGTTATTTTTAATTAAGTATATATTAAATATTTTTATTTAATTAATATGTATTATATATATATATATGTATATGTATATAGATATTAGTTTGATTTTTAACGTGTGGTGTAGAATTATTGTGAGAATAATATTATTATATTATGATATTAAAAGTTAAATATATATATATATATATATATATATATATATATATATTATATATATATATATATAATTATATAAAGTTATCTTAATTACAAATTTTGCCATTCTTCTTCCCCAAGCTCCCAAAGCATCCCCACCCCCATTCCTCGCCACTGCAACCTTTTCCCTCACCGTCGGCTGTGCCATGTAACGACCCAAAATAGGGGCCATGACCGGTGCTAGGGAACGGGAATTCTTTCGAATCCGGAACCCGTAGCAAGCCTAAAAATAAAATAAAACATGCAATAGTAATAATAATAACACAATTAAATAAAATACTATGCAGCGGAATAAAATCATAAATATAAAAATAATAATTCACCACCAAGGAATTTAAATCAAATTCTCATCTCATATATATATTAATCCTTTAATACAAGTTTCCATTCAAATTCTCAAAATACATAACTCACACAAATATAATACACAAAACCCATAATTTATTTACAACTACTGCAGTGTCTAGATTATAAAAATAAAACTCAAGACTCAGATAAGCAATTTACATAAAGAAGCCGGGGTGGAAGAAATTCGGCGTACAGGCCTACTACTGAGGTTTGAAGATGATGACTCTCCTGAAAAATAGTCAACGGAGGGGAGTCAGACCTCACTGAGTGAATTACTATAATATATATACATGCATACTAAATGACAATGCATACAATCAACAGTACATATATAAATATATATACAGGCAAATACACACAGATGCAATAAAATCATTTTATATCTTTTGTCTGAAAACCACTAGTTATGTAGGATTAAATAGAACCCTAGAAAATCGCAACCTAAAATCAGTGTCAGACAACACTCTAGCCACACAGGCTCACCTATTGCAAAATATTCACTTATTCCATTTAGACAGTAGACTGGCCCCGAGACACTAAGTCAACCGAGCTCCAGCAGTCTGACTGTTAGTGTGATTGGCCCCGAGACACTTGGTCAACCGAGCTCCAGCAATCACACTCCCAAATCACATCACACATCAGATAAATCAATTCCAATCAATATCCACAAAATGGTTAGTAATATAGCCTAAATGCTATAAGCGTACCGGTACATACTCGATCCTAGTGCTACCCATTAGGTAGCACGTTCTATCGATATCCTTCTTTAATAAATATAAAACATACATTCACAAATAAATGATGCATGAATTTGAAATAAATAGCAACATAAATCATATATATACTAGAAATATACCAAAAGTAAACCAGGTATATTTTGAGTATATATACGTCAAATAAATCCAATATAATCATAAAATAAACTAAATATATATTTAAAAACATTTTAGATATAAATGTTTAATAAAGCATGCATATAATTCAAGATATACCAAAATAAACCAAAGATAAACCAAAAATAAATTAAAAATAAACTTAAGTGCTGATTAAATTATTTATGCATATTTAATCAAAACAAAACATATATTTCTAAATCATGCATCCTAAAGCATATATATATAGAATAGTAACTCACACTTAGTGCGCTCCTCGAGATGGGTTCGACGGGCTTGGTCCACTAGGCCTCGGTCTCGGCGCAACTAAACAAACAATAAATAACAGACATTAGAATAAACCTAATAGAAAATCCTAGAAACTCGATCTAGAATATTAGACACAGAATCAGAATTAGGGTTCGACCGGACATCACGTTTTACGAGAATTCTATCAAAAATTCGACAGAACCTCCCCTGTAAAATGGACATCTCTCTACTCAAAGAGTAGAGCCGACCCTACAAAGAAACACACTTCGAAAAACAAACACAAAAACACATCCACAACCCCTCGGTCGGACTCCAAACTACAGTCTACCGACCGGGGTCCACAATCACAGAATAATATAAAAATACCAAAAATGCCCTTATATCACAGAAATACATTTTATAAGTAGAAATTACTTAATTAACTTTAAAACACAGTAAAAACTGATAAAACTCATTTTATTTAGAAAATCGTATATTATATATATAATTGAAAATAATTCACAAAAAATAGTTTTAATTAATTAAAAATACTAAATAATTTGTAGAAATCATTTTTATACCTTAAATAATTATTAAAAGCAATAAAATTACATTTTTAGTCAATTTAGGGTAAAATTACCAAAATACCCCTATATATATAAATATACTAAAATTACTACAAAAATTCATCAAAAATAGTATAATTATCCAAAATTTATTTTCTTAACATATTTATCAATAATATCAATAATTAAACTCAATTAAATAATTAATTTCAATTAAAAACATAATTAACCTAATTTTCCAAAAGTACATAAACCTAAATAAATTCAAAATAAATACATAGAAATTCATAAAAATTCCAAATAAATTTCTATAGTTCATTTCAACACCTATATTTATCATAAAACACAATTTCATAATTTAATTAATTAATTTTCGAAAATTAGAAAATAATAATAAAATATTCAAAAATACCCAAAAATCAAAATAATCTTTAAAAATTCTACAAAAATTCACACATGTAGATTAAGCTAAGGGGAACAACATTTGTGAAGGAATTTTCCATGAATCAATCAATTCAAAGTTCAAAAAAAATCAAGAACCCTAAAATGGCCGAATTACCAAAATCGAAACCTAAGCAAATCAAGACCATGTTAAGTGAAACAAAGCTTGGAATCACACTCACTGGAGATCAAGGAGAAGAAAGAGACCGGCAGTGTCACAAACGGTGGCCGGAAACATCGTGAACGACGGTGAGAAAGAATTCGGCTTCTTCGGCCAAAACAAGTTTCCCGACGTCGGAAACAGCTGCAGCAGGCGGCGAGGAAGGCTGGGGAAGGAGGTGGCATGCCGGGAGGCACACCAATGGTAAGGGAACGGCGTGACAGTGGCCGGATTCGCGTGGGGAAGGTGATCGAGGAAGAAGGAGCTTCGGGTGGCAAAATGGTAAATAACTCAAACTTTATAATTTTGTTTAATATTAAATTTATATGTATATATATATACTTTACACTATATATTAAAATAATATAAAATCACACACATTAAATATACACCACACACATATAATTTAATATTTTTAATAATTTATACACTAAAAATAATTAAATAATATTAAAACTAATAATAAATAATAAAATATTAGGGTAATTAATTAAACCCTAATTAAATAAATACACATATATATTTTATTTAGTACTTTTAAAAATATATATAAGCTCATGAAAATGCATGAATTTACTTAAAATAATTGATAGTAAATTATTTACGTGCAAATTTCCCCGAAAATAGAATTCTCAGGAAAATTTTACATAAAACACTTAAAATAATATACAATAATTAAATAAGTTTTAAATACATATTAACTTGTAAAAATATCGTAATTATATATAAAATTATTAACACTACATATCCTGATGCAGTATTAAAATATTTAAAAACACGGGATATTACAGTTTTCCCCCCTTATAAGAATTCGTCCCCGAATTCCAAGAAGAAAATGATCACAAGATCAAGAAGGGAAGAGATACGGGTAAGAAGCTTGCATCTCAGCTTCGGTCTCCCACGTATGCTCCTCAACTCTATTGCTACGCCACAAAACCCTGACCATCGGAATCTGCTTCGACCGCAACTGTCGAACTTGATAATCTACGATCACCACAGGTTCTTCCACAAACGTCAAATCTTCATTCACTTCTATATTGTCGAGCTGCAACACGTGTGAAGGGTCTGGAATATACTTCCTCAACATCGAGATATGAAATATTGGATGCACCTGTGACATACTCAGAGGTAAAGCCAACCGATATGCAACAATGCCAACTCTCTCCAAAATCTCAAATGCTCCGATATATCTCGATGCCAACTTAACCTTCCTACCAAATCTCATAACACCCTTCATCGGAGATACCTTCAGAAAAATAAAATCTTCAACCGGAAACTCCACATCTCTGTGCCTAAGATCTGCATAACTCTTCTGTCTGCTAATTGTAGTCTCTAATATGAGCTTAATCACAGTGACTTTCTCTGCAGCATCCTGAACCATCTCAGGTCCAATCAAAGCTCTCTCACCAATCTCATCCCAACTCAACGGGGATCTACACTTCCTTCCGTATAACGCCTCGTATGGTGCCATGCCAATACTGCTATGGTAGCTATTGTTATATGCAAACTCAACGAGTGGCAAATGATCATCCCAGATACCTCCCAAATCCAGGACACACATCCTCAACATATCCTCCAGTGTCTGGATCGTCCTCTCAGACTGACCATCTATCTGAGGATGAAAAGCAGTACTGAAGTCCAACCTAATGCCCATCGCTTCCTGCAACTTCTGCCAAAAATGAGAAGTAAACACCGAACCTCTATCTGATACAATGGACACAGGTACTCCATGAAGGCATACAATATGCTTCATGTACAGCTTTGCCAATCTAGCTACAGAATAAGTGGCTCTCATAGGTAAGAAATATAGACTTCGTCAACCTGTCTACAATCACCCAGATGGAATCGTATCCATCCTTAGAACGAGGTAAACCGACCATAAAATCCATAGCTATCCTTTCCCACTTCCACTCGGGAATAGGAAGAGGCTGAAGCTTCCCAGAAGGCTTTTGATGCTTAGCTTTCTCTTGCTGACATGTCAGGCACTTACCAACATAATCAGTGACATCCTTCTTCAATCCATCCCATCAGTATAAGTCTCTGATACTGTGGTACATCTTAGTGACACCCGGATGTAATGCCTATAGGCTGTAGAATGTGCTTCCTCTAGGATCTCTTCTCTCAAATCATCCACATCAGGAACATACAATCTACCACTGATCCACAACACACCGTCATCATCAAGTGTGAAATCAGTGAACTTCCCTGCTCTGACATTCTCTGCAAGCTCCTCTAGAATAGGATCTCAGCTCTGAGCTGCTTTAATCCTATCCCTTAGTACAGATCGCACCTTAAATTGAGCTAACAGTCCACCTGACCTACTGACCTTCATCATCAGACCTTGATCCATTAACAGATGCAACTCTTGGATCAATGGTCTCCTCTCAACACTGATGTGAGCAAGACTGCCTGAGGACTTTCTACTCAAGGCATCTGCTACCATATTAGCCTTACCTGGATGATATAATATCTCACAATCATAATCCTTCAACAATTCTAACCATCTTCTCTGCCTCAGATTTAGATCTCTCTGCTGAAAAATGTACTTAAGGCTCTTATGATCAGTAAATATCTCACAAGTCACCTCGTACAAATAATGTCTCCAAATCTTCAGAGCAAAGATCACTGTAGCCATTTCAAGGTCATATGTGGGATAGTTCTGCTCATGCTTCTTCAACTGCCTCGAAGCATAGGCTATCACCCTTCCATTCTGCATCAGCACACAACCAAGGCCAACTCTAGAGGCATCACAATAAACTGTGAACTTGTCCATACTATTAGGCAAAGCTAACACTGGTTTTGTGGTCAATTTCTCCTTCAACAATTGGAAACTATTCTCATAAGCTTTTGACCATTCAAATCTAACATTCTTCTGAGTCAAGCGAGTCATAGGGGCTGCAATTATGGAAAAATCCTACACAAACCGCCTATAATACCCAGCTAAACCCAGAAAACTTCGAATCTCAATAACAGAAGTCGGTCTAGGCCACTCAGACACTACTTCAATCTTCTATGGATCAACCTGGATACCTTCTTTAGACACTACGTGTCTAAGAAAAGAAACACTCTCCATCCAGAAATCACACTTTGAGAATTTAGCATAAAGCTGATGATCTCTCAGTGTTTGTAGTATAATCCTCAAGTGATATACATGCTCCTCAATACTCCTCGAATAAACCAGTATATCATCGATGAAGACTACCACAAACTGATCCACATACGGTCTGAATACCCTGTTCATCAGATCCATAAAAGCTACTGGTGCATTAGTCAAATCAAAAGACATCACCAAAAATTCATAATGGCCATATCGAGTGCGGAATGCCGTTTTAGGAACATCGGCTTCACTAATCCACAGCTGATGATAACCCGACCTCAGATCAATCTTCGAAAAGAACTGTGCGCCCTGTAGCTGATCAAACAAGTCATCTATCCTCGGAAGGGGATACTTGTTCTTCATTGTCACCTTATTCAGCTCTCTGTAGTCAATGCACAGTCTCAGGGTACCATCCTTCTTCTTCACAAACAGGACTGGTGCACCCCAAGGAGAAACACTAGGTCGAATAAAACCCTTATCCAATAACTTTTACAACTGCTCCTTCAACTCTTTCAACTCTGCAGGAGCCATTCTATAGGGTGGCATAGATATAGGAGTAGTACCTGGAACCACATCTATACAGAATTCAATCTCTCTATGAGGTGGTAAACCTGGCAACGCCTCAGGAAAAACATCAGAAAACTCACTAGCAACAGGAACATCTGTGAGTGACAACTTCTCCACTAAAGTATCCCTGACCAATGCCAAATATCCCTGACAACCTTTCCTCAACAACTTCCTAGCCGTAATAGCAGAAATAATATTCTGAGGTGCTGAACTCCTATCACCCACAAACTTAAAATCTTCTTCATCAGGAATTCTGAAAGTCACCTCTTTATTCCTGCAATCTACCACGGCATAGTGCTGAGATAACCAGTCCATTCCCGTAATAACATCAAACTCCATCACATCCAACAAGATCAAATCAGCAGGTAATTCTCTATCTCCCACGAGAACTGGACAACCAGAAAGAACAATATCGATGTCCAAGGAATCGCTCAGAGGAGTGGCAACAAACAAAGGAAAAGCCATCCTCGAAGCTTGCCAACAAGACTTGGAAGTAAAAACAGGAGAAACAAATGAATGCATGGCACCCGGATCAAACAGAACCCAAGCATCCAGGTAACAGATAGAAACAATACCTGCCATGACTGCATTAGATGCCTGAACTGAGTAAGGTGGAAGACTATGGCTTGTCCTCGACCTCCCTGCTGACTGGTAGAAGCCTGGCCAACACCTCTGGTACCTCCTCTAGTACCTCTACCATGACCCTGCTGTGGAACAAGCTGAGTGGAACTCTAATGCTGGGCTGGAGGCAACTGAAATGGCATGGGTGCAGCACTAGCAATCGACTTCTGTGGGAATCACGTAATCTGCGGCTGCTGATATCTGGAGTAAGGACATGATCTGGCAAAATGTCCTGTCTGCCCACATCTAAAGCATGTCAGTGGTGTCAGGTAACACGATCCCTGATGGACTCTACCGTAGGTCTGGTAAACACTGGTAGCTAATCCAAAACTATGACCAATACTGCTGCTCGAAGCACCTGACCCAAATTTGAATGGTCTCCATGGCCATGTCTACTACTCCGATGCACTCGCTGCTGCTGCCTCTGACTCTGCTAACTACTAGAACCAACATGAAAACTAGAGTACGGAGTAGTCTGCAATCCACTTGACTGAACTCCTAGCTGGTAATAATCAGGCATCGCTCCCTGCCTAACTAGCCTCAGCTCAATCTCTTTGGCCAACTCATTCACCGACTCAAGAGTAAGGCCTACTGTAGGCATACCAGGAAATGCTGAACCCAAACCGGTGACATATGTAGTGACTGCAAAATACTGGTCTCGCATCAGATCCTCTGCATATCTACCCAGCCGAAGAAACTCTCGGGTGTACTCCTCAACTGATCGATCACCATGAGAAATGCTGGTCAGTCGGAGACGATAGCTCATACAAAGAGGCTCTGGACAGAATCTCCTCATAGACCGCTCTCTGAACTGAGCCTAGGTCATCGTCATCATATAGGGCTGGATCATCTGAATAAACCAGTCCAGGGCTGGTCCCTCGACAGATAACTCGACGATCATGATCCGCTGGTACTCGGTATGAGCAGTCCGAGTCTCGATGGCGTGTAGAAAGTCTAACAGATCGGAAGTCCCATCAAATGCAATCCTGCCAACTCTGGCATAGAACAAAGCTGCCTCAGGGTCAGACATACCCTGCTGATAGGTAGGCTGAACAGGCTGAACAACTAGAGGTACAGGAACATCAAATTCAGGCTCAACAAGCTCCTCGTCCTGTAACTCTCTCAGCCTACGGTGACCTGCCGCTCCTCGAGGTCTACCTCTGCCACGACCTCTACGTCTAACTGGCTGCTGAGGAGGTAAAACCTTATCCTGAAAAGACTCATCATCCTCGGCCTCAATTATAGGTGGAATGACACGCGCTCGCCTCCTCATTCTGAAAAGATAAACGGAAAGGTTCAGACAAAACGGACAACAGAGGGTTAACACAGAAAACTAAATCAAGGAATACTTATCAAGACATACTCGAACCTAACTCACTGCAGTAGTTACCAAAAGAAAACACAACTTAAAACTAGGGCCACGACTCACACAACTAAGCCCTGACACAGAACTCCGCTCTGATACCAACTTTGTCACGACCCAAAACAGGGGCCATGACCGGCGCTAGGGAACGGGAATTCTTTTGAATCCAGAACCCGTAGCAAGCCTAAAAATAAAATAAAATATGCAATAATAATAATAACACAATTAAATAAAATACTGTGCAACGGAATAAAATCATAAATAAAAAAATAATAATTCACCACCAGGGAATTTAAATCAAATTCTCATCTCATATATATATTAACCCTTTAATATAAGTTTCCATTCAAATTCTCAAAATACATAACTCACATAAATATAATACACAAAACCCATAATTTATTTACAACTATTGCAGTGTCTAGATTATAAAAATAAAACTCAAGACTCAGATAAGCAGTTTACATAAAGAAGCCGGGGTGGAAGAAATTCGGCGTATAGGCCTGCTACTGAGGTCTGAAGACGATGACTCTCCTGAAAAATATTCAACGGAGGGGAGTCAGATCCAACTGAGTGAATTACTATAATATATATACATGCATACTAAATGACAATGCATACAATCAACAGTACATATATAAATATATATACAGGAAAATACACACAGATGCAATAAAATCATTTTATATATTTTTTCTGAAAACCACTAGTTATGAAGGATCAAATAGAACCCTAGAAAATTGTAACCTTAAATCAATGTCAGACAACACTTAAGCCACACAGGCTCACATAGTCCAAAATATTCACTTATTCCATTTAGACAGTAGATTGGCCCCCAGACACTAAGTCAACCGAGCTCCAACAGTCTGACTGTTAGTGTGATTAGCCCCGAGACACTTGGTCAACCGAGCTCCAGCAATCACACTCCCAAATCACATCACACATCAGATACATCAATTCCAATCAATATCCACAAATGGTTAGTAATATAGCCTAAATGCTATAAGCGTACCGGTACGTACTCAGTCCTAGTGCTACCCATTAGGTAGCATGGTCTATCGATATCCTTCTTTAATAAATATAAAACATACATTCACAAATAAATGATGCATGAATTTGAAATAAATAGCAACATAAATCATATATATACTAGAAATATATCAAAAGTAAACCAGGTATATTTTGAGTATATATACGTCAAATAAATCCAATATAATCGTAAAATAAACTAAATATATATTTAAAAACATTTTAGATATAAATGTTTAATAAAGCATGCATATAATTTAAGATATACCAAAATAAACCAAAGATAAACCTAAAATAAACTAAAAATAAACTTAAGTACTGATTAAATTATTTATGCATATTTAATCAAAACAAAACATATATTTCTAAATCATGCATCCTAAAGCATATATATATAAAATAGTAACTCACACTTAGTGCGCTCCTCGAGATGGGTCCGACGGGCTTGGTCCACTAGACCTCGGTCTCGACGCAACTAAACAAACAATAAATAACAAACATCAGAATAAACCTAATAGAAAATCCTAGAAACTCGATCTAGAATATTAGACACAGAATCAGAATTAGGGTTCGACCCGGACAACACATTTTATGAGAATTCTACCAAAAATTCGACAGAACCTCCCCTGTAAAACGGACATCTCTCTACTCAAAGAGTAGACCCTACAAAGAAACACACTTCGAGAAACAGACACAAAAACACATCCACAACCCCTCGGTCGGACTCCAAACTACAGTCTACCGACCGGGGTCCACAATCACAGAATAATATAAAAATACCAAAAATGCCCTTATATCACAGAAATACATTTTATAAGTAGAAATTACTTAATTAACTTTAAAACACAGTAAAAACTGATAAAACTCATTTTATTTAGAAAATCGTATATTATATATGTAATTGAAAATAATTCACAAAAAATAGTTTTAATTAATTAAAAATACTAAATAATTTGTAGAAATCATTTTTATACCTTAAATAATTATTAAAAGCAATTAAATTACATTTTTAGTCAATTTAGGGTAAAATTACCAAAATACCCCTATATATATAAATATACTATAATTACTCCAAAAATTCACCAAAAATAGTATAATTATCCAAAATTAATTTTCTCAACATATTTATCAATAATATCAATAATTAAACTCAATTAACTAATTAATTTCAATTAAAAATATAATTAACCTAATTTTCCAAAATTACATAAACCTAAATAAATTCAAAATAAATACATAGAAATTCATAAAAATTCCAAATAAATTTCTATAATTCATTTCAACACCTATATTTATCATAAAACACAATTTCATAATTTAATTAATTAATTTTCGAAAATTAGAAAATAATAATAAAATATTCAAAAATACCCAAAAATCAAAATAACCTCTAAAAATTCTAAAAAAATTCACACGTGTAGATTAAGCTAAGTGGAACAACATTTGTGAAGGAATTTTCCATGAATCAATCAATTCAAAGTTCAAAAAAATCAAGAACCCTAAAATGGCCGAATTACCAAAATCGAAACCTAAGCAAATCAAGACCATGTTAAGTGAAACAAAGCTTGGAATCACACTCACCAGAGCTCAAGGAGAAGAAAGAGACTGGCGGTGTCGAAAACGGTGGCCGAAAACGTCGTGAATGACGGTGAGAAAGAATTCGGCTTCTCCGGGCAAAATAAGCTTCCCAACGCCGGAAACAGCTGCAGCAGGCGGCGGGGAAGGCTGGGGAAGGAGGTGGCACGCTTGGAGGCACACCGACGGCAAGGGAACGACGTGACAGTGGCCGGATTCGCGTGGGGAAGGTGATCGAGGAAGAAGGAGCTTCGAGTGGCAAAATGGTAAATAACTCAAACTTTATAATTTTGTTTAATATTAAATTTATATGTATATATATATACTTTACACTATATATTAAAATAATATAAAATCACACACATTAAATATACACCACACACATATAATTTAATATTTTTAATAATTTATACACTAAAAATAATTAAATAATATTAAAAATAATAATAAATAATAAAATATTAGGGTAATTAATTAAACCCTAATTAAATAAATACACATATATATTTTATTTAGTACTTTTAAAAATATATATGAGCTCATGCAAATGCGTGAATTTACTTAAAATAATTGATAGTAAATTATTTACGTGAAAATTTCATCGAAAATAGAATTCTCAGGAAAATTTTACGTAAAACACTTAAAATAATATACAATAATTAAAATAAGTTTTAAATACATATGAACTCGTAAAAATATCGTAATTATATATAAAATTATTAACACTACATATCCCGATGCAGTATTAAAATATTTAAAAACACGGGATATTACAGTCTTCCCCCCTTACAAGAATTCATCCCCGAATTCCAAGAAGAAAATGATCACAAGATCAAGAAGGGAAGAGATACGGGTAAGAAGCTCGCATCTCAGCTTCGGTCTCCCATGTATGCTCCTCAACTCTGTTACTACGCTACAGAACCCTGACCATCGGAATCTGCTTCGACCGCAACTGTCGAACTTGATAATCTACGATCACCACAGGTTCTTCCACAAACGTCAAATCTTAATTCACTTCTACACTGTCGGGCTTCAACACATTTGAAGGGTCTGGAATATACTTCCTCAACATAGAGATATGAAATACTGGATGCACCTGTGACATACTCAGAGGCAAAGCCAACCGATATGCAACAGTGCCAACTCTCTCCAAAATCTCAAATGGTCCGATATATTGCGGTGCCAACTTACCCTTCCTACCAAATCTCATACCACCCTTCATCGGAGATACCTTCAGAAAAATAAAATCTCTGACCTGAAACTCCACATGTCTGCGCCTAAGATCTGCATAACTCTTCTGTCTGCTAATTGCGGTCTCTAATCTGCGCTTAATCATGGTGACTTTCTCTGCAGCATCCTGAACCATCTCAGGTCTAGTCAAAGCTCTCTCACCAATCTCATCCCAACTCAACGGGGATCTACACTTACTTCTGTATAACGCCTCGTATGGTGCCATGCCAATACTGCTATGGTAGATGTTATTATTTGCAAACTCAACGAGTGGCAAATGATCATCCCAGATACCTCCAAAATCTAGGACACACATCCTCAACATATCCTCTAGTGTCTGGATCGTCCTCTCAGACTGACCATCTATTTGAGGATGAAAAGCAGTACTGAAGTCCAACCTAGTGCCCATCGCTTCCTACAACTTTTGCCAAAAACGAGAAGTAAACACTTAACCTCTATCTGATACAATGGACACAAGTACTCCATGAAGGCATACAATATGCTTCACGTACAGCTTCGCCAATCTAGTTACAGAATAAGTGGCTCTCATAGGTAAGAAATATGCAGACTTTGTCAACCTGTCTACAATCACCCAAATTGAATCGTATCCATCCTTAGAATGAGGTAAACCGACCACAAAATCCATAGCTATCCTTTCCCACTTCCACTCGGGAATAGGAAGAGGCTGAAGCTTCCCAGAAGGCTTTTGATGCTCAGCTTTCTCTTGCTGACATGTCAGGCACTTAGCAACATAATCAACGACATCCTTCTTCAATCTATCCTACCAGTATAAGTCTCTGATACTGTGGTACATCTTAGTGACACCTGGATGTACGCTATAGGCTGTAGAATGTGCTTCCTCTAGGATCTCTTCTCTCAAATCATCCACATCAGGAACACACAATCTACCACTGATCCACAACACACCGTCATCATCAAGTGTGAAATCAGTGAACTTCCCTGCTCTGACATTCTCTACAAGCTCCTCTAGAATAGGATCTCGGCTCTGAGCTTCTTTAATCCTATCCCTTAGTACATATCGCACCTTAAATTGAGCTAACAGTCCACCTGACCTACTGACCTTCATCATCAGACCTTGATCCACTAATAGATGCAACTCCTGGATCAATGGTCTCCTCTCAACACTGATGTGAGCAAGACTGCCTGAGGACTTTCTACTCAAGGCATTTGCTACCACATTAGCCTTACCCGGATGATATAATATCTCACAGTCATAATCCTTCAACAATTCTAACCATCTTCTCTGCCTCAGATTTAGATCTCTCTGCTGAAAAATATACTTAAGGCTCTTGTGATCAGTAAATATCTCACAAGTCCACCCCGTACAAATAATGTCTCCAAATCTTCAGAGCAAATATCACTGCAGCCATTTCAAGGTCATGTGTGGGATAGTTCTGCTCATGCTTCTTCAACTGCCTCGAAGCATAGGCTATCACCCTTCCATTCTGCATCAACACACAACCAAGGCCAACTCTAGAGGCATCACAATAAACTGTGAACTTGTCCATACTATTAGGCAAAGCTAACACTGGTGCTGTGGTCAATTTCTCCTTCAACAACTGGAAACTATTCTCATAAGCTTCTGACCATTCAAATCTAACATTCTTCTGAGTCAAGCGAGTCATAGGGGCTGCAAATTCTGGAAAAATCCTACACAAATCGCCTATAATACCCCAGCTAAACCTAGAAAACTTCGAATCACAATAACAGAAGTCGGTCTAGGCCACTCAGACACTGCTTCAATCTTCTATGGATCAACCTGGGATACCTTCTTTAGACACTACATGTCAAAGAAAAGAAACACTCTCCATTCAGAAATCACACTTCGAGAATTTAGCATAGAGTTGATGATCTCTCAGTGTCTGTAGTATAATCCTCAAGTGATATACATGCTCCTCCATACTCCTCGAATAAACCAGTATATCATCGATGAAGACTACCATAAACTGATCCACATACGGTCTGAATACCCTGTTCATCAGATCCATAAAAGCTACTGGTGCATTAGTCAAACCAAAAGACATCACCAAAAATTCATAATGGCCATATCGAGTGCGTAATGCCGTTTTAGGAACATCGGCTTCACTAATCTGCAGCTAATGATAACCCGACCTTATATCAATCTTTGAAAAGAACTGTGCACCTTGTAGCTGATCAAACAAGTCATCTATCCACGGAAGGGGATACTTGTTCTTCACTGTCACCTTATTCAGCTCTCTGTAGTCAATGCACAGTCTCAGGGTACCATCCTTCTTCTTCACAAACAGGACTGGTGCACCCCAAGGAGAAACACTAGGTCGAATAAAACCCTTATCCAACAACTCTTACAACTGCTCCTTCAACTCTTTCAACTTTGCAGGAGTGTAATATCCCGTGTTTTTCAAAATATTTTTACACAGTACTGGGATATGCAGAGTTAATGATTTCTGTATTTTATATGATATTTTTACGAGTTAATATGTATTTTAGACCTATTTTAATTATTGTGTATTATTTTCAGTGTTTTACGTAAAATTTTCCCGAGACTTGCATTTCCGAGGAAATTTTCACGTAAACAATGTATTATTTATTATTTTAAATGTATGTTACGGACTTGCATGAACTCATACATATTTTTAAATTATTAAATTAAGCCTGTGTGTGTATATTTATTTAATTAGGGTTTATTATTTCCCTAATATTTTATTAGGTATTTAATTGTTTTATTGTTATTTAATTAATTTTATTTAGTATAAATTAATAAAATATTAATATTTTTATGTGTGTGGTGTATATTTGATGTGTGTAATTTAATATTATTTTAATATATAGTATAAAGTATATATATATACATATATTTGTCAAAAATCAAAAAGTTTGGAAAATTACAAAACTGCCCCCGACTTCTTCTTCTTCCTCCCGATTCTTCCCTTCTCCGTTTTCGATCGCTGTCGTGCCGTTTCTTCACCGTGGGTGTGCCGTCCGGTGTGCCACCGTCTTCCCCGACCAATTTCGCCGCCTGAGGAGGCCGTTTCCGGCGTCTAGAGACCGATTTTGGCCGAAGAAGCCGAAAATCGATCCACCGTCGATCACGCCGATTCCGGCCACCGTTTTCGACACCGCCAGTCTCTTTCTTCTCCTTGAGCTCCAGTGAGTGTGATTCTAGCTTTGGTTTGAGCTGAATTGGTCTAGATTTGCTTAGGTTTTGATTTTTCAATTTCGGCCTATTAGGGTTTTTGATTTTTTTGAGCTTCGAATTGATTGATTCATGGAAACTCCCTTCACAAATGTTGATCCTAGTAGTTTAATCTACATGTATGAATTTTTGTAGAATTTTTGGAGATTGTTTGGATTTTTGGGTATTTTTGAATATTTTAATATTATTTTCTAATTTTCGGAAATTAATTATTTAAATTATGAAATTCGATTTTATGGTTAAATTGGGTGTTGAAATGAATTATAGGAATTTATTTAGAATTTTTATGAATTTCTAAGTATTTATTTTTAATTATTTGAGTTTATGTGAATTTGAGAAAATTAGGTTAAAAGTGTTTTTATTTGAAATTAATTGGTTAATTGAGTTTAATTATTAATATTATTGATAAATATGTTGAGAAAATTAATTTTGGATAATTGTATGATTTTTGGTGAATTTTTGAAGTAATTTAAGTATATTTATATATATAGGGGTATTTTGGTAATTTTACCCTAAATTGTCTAAAAATGTAATTTAATTGGTTTTAATAATTATTTAAGGTATAAAAATGATTTCTACAAATTATTTTTCTATTTCTAACTAATTAAAACTATTTTTCGTGAATTATTTTCAATTATATATATAATATACGGCTTTTCAAATAAAATGAGTTTTTATCGGTTTTTACAGTGTTTTAAGGTTAATTATGTAATTTCCACCTATAAAATGTATTTCTATGTTATAAGGATATTTTTGGTATATTTGGAATTATTCTGTGTTTGTGGACCCCGGTCGGTAGACTGTAGTCTGGAGTCCGACTGAGGGGTTGTGAATGAGATGTGGTGTTTTATTTTCGAAGTGTGTTTCTTTGCAGGGTCGGCTCTACTCTTTTGAGTAGAGAGATGTCCGTTTTACAGGGGAGGTTCTGCCGGATTTTCGGTAGAATTCTCGTAAAACGTGATATCCAATCGAACTCTAATTTTCGATTCTGTGTTTAATACTCTAGATCGAATTCTAGAATTTCTATTAGGGTTACTCTGATATCAGTTATTTATTTCTTGTTTAGTTGCGCCGAGACCGAGGGCTAGTAGACCAGGCCCGTCGAACCTGTCTCGTGGAGCGCATTAGGTGAGTTACTATACTATATATATATGCTTAGGATGCATGATTTAGAAATATATGTTTTACTTTGATTAAAATGCATAAATAATGTGATTTGTATTTAAGTATATTTTCGGTTTATTTTTGGTATATAATAAATTATATACATGTTTTATTAATAAAATATATTTAAAATGTTTTTAAATATATTTTAATTTAATTTATGATTTGATCGGATTTATTTTACGTATATATATACTCGAAATATACCTGGTTTACGTTTGGTATATTTTCGGTATATATATGATTTTATATTGTTATTTCATTTAAATTCATGCATCATTGATTTTTATGAATGAATGATTTATTTATTAATGAAGGATATCAATAGAACGTGCTACCTAGTGGGCAGCACTAGGACCGAGTACGTACCGGTACGCCTATAGTATGTAGGCTATATACTAAATTATTATGGATATTGGTTTTATTATGATTATTGATGTGTGAGATGTGGTTTGTGGGTGTGATTGCTGGAGCTCGGTTGACCAAGTGTCTCGGGGCCAATCACACTGGCAGTCAGACTGCTGAAGCTCGGTTGACTTAGTGTCTCGGGGCCAGTCTACTGTCTAAATGGATTAAGTGGATATATTTGGATAAGTGAGCCTGTATGGCCAGAGTGTTGTTTAACACTATTTTTGAGGTTGCGATATTCTAGGGTTCTATGTGATCCTTCATAAACTGTGATTTTCAATAAAATATATAAAAATGATTTTTATTGCATCTGTGTGCAATTGCCTGTATATATGCATATTATATATATATTGTTGCCTGTATGCATTATCACGTAGTGTGTATGTATATATATTATAGCAATTCACTCAGTGAGGTTTGACTCCCCTCCGTTGACTATTTTTCAGGAGAGTCAACTTCTTCAGACCTCAGTAGCAGGTCGATACGCCGGATTTCTTCCGCCCCGGCTTCTTTATGTAAGATTATCTACTTGAGTCTTATTTATTTTATCTAGACACTACAGTAGTTGTGAATTAAAGTTTGGATTTCATGTATTTTTATTTTAAAAAGAGATGTATTATGTTGAGACTTGGATTTGTATTAAAGAGATTTTATGTATGTGATGAGATTTGATTCAAATCTAGTGATGAAGTGTTATCATTATTTTTAAGATTTTTATTTCCGCTGCACATATATATTATATGGTTATTGTTATTGCATGATTTATTTTTTTTTTAGGCTTGCTACGGGTTCCGAATTCGAAAGAATTCCCGTTCCCTAGCGCCGGTCATGGCCCCTGTTTTGGGTCGTGACAAAGTTCGTATTAGAGTGGAGTTCTATGTCAGGGCTTAGTTATGTGAGTTGTGGCCCTAGTTTTTGAGTTGTGTTTTCTGTTGAACTACTGCAGTGTATTAGGTTCGAGTATGTCTTGATAAGTATTCCTTGCTGTAGTTTTCAGCGTTATTCCTCCGTTGTCTGTTTTGTCTGAATCTTTCCGTTTGTCTTTTCAGTATGAGGAGGCGAGCGCGTGTCGCTCCACCGGTCGTTGAGGCCGAGGATGATGAGTCTTTTCAGGATGAGGTTTTACCTCCTGAGCAGCCAGTTAGGCGTAGAGGTCGTGGCAGAGGTAGACCTCGAGGAGCGGCAGGTCGCCGTAGGCAGAGAGAGTTACAGGACGAGGAGCCTGTTGAGCCTGAGTTTGATGTTCCTGTTCCTCCTATTGTTCAGCCTGTTCAGCCTGCCTATCAGCAGGGTATGTCTGACCCTGAGGCAGCTTTGTTCTATGCCCGAGTTGGCAGGATTGCTTTTGATGGTACTTCCGATCCGTTAGATTTTCTACATGCGATTGAGACGAGGACTCGGACTGCTCATACCGAGTACCAGTGGATCATGATCGTTGAGTTGTCTGTTGAGGGACCAGCCTTAGATTGGTTCATTCAGATGATCCAGCCCTACATGATGACGATGACATGGGCTCAGTTTCGAGAGCGGTTTATGAGGAGATTTTGTCCAGAGCCTCTTCGTTTGAGCTATCGTCTCCGTTTGACCAATATTTCTCATGGAGATCGATCTGTAGAGGAGTATACCCAAGAGTTTCTTCGTCTGGGTAGATATGCTGAGGATCTGATGCAAGATCAGTATTTCGCGGTTACTACATACATTACTGGTTTGGGTTCAGCTTTTGCTGGTATGCCTACAGCAGGTCTTACTCTGGAGTCTGTGATTGAGCTAGCTAAGGAGATTGAGCTGAGGTTAGTTAGGCAGGGAGCGATGCCTGATTACTACCAGTTAGGAGTTCAGTCGAGTGGATTGCAGGCTACTCCGTATTCGAGTTTTCATGTTGGATCGAGTAGTCAGCAGCGAGGTCCGACTCAGCAGAGTCAGAGACAGCAGCAGCGAGTGCATCGGAGCAGTAGACATGGCCGTGGAGGTCAGCGTAGATCGTTTAGATTTGGGTCAGGTGCTTCGAGCAGCAGCAGTGGTCGTAGTTCTGGATCAGCTGCCAGCGTTTGTCAGACTTGTGGTAGAGTCCATCAGGGACCGTGTTATCTGACACCACTGACATGCTTCAGATGCGGGCAGACAAGGACATTTTGTCAGATCGTGTCCTTATTCTGGTTATCAGCAGCAGCAGATTCTGCGATTCCCACAGCAGTCGATTGCTAGTGCTGCACCTGTGCCATTTCAGTTGCCACCAGCCCAGCATCAGAGTTCTACTCAGTTTGTTCCACAGCAGAGTCGTGGTAGAGGTACTAGAGGAGGTGCCAGAGGTGTTGGCCAGGCTTCTACCAGTCAGCAGGGAGGTCGAGGTCAGGCCAGAGTCTTCCATCTGACTCAGCAGGATGCTCAGGCATCTAATGCAGTCGTGGCAGGTATTGTTTCTATTTGTTACCTGGATGCTTGGGTTTTGTTTGATCCGGGTGCCACGCATTCGTTTGTTTCTCCTATTTTTGCTTCTAAATCTTGTTGGCAAGCTTCGAGGATGGCTTTTCCTTTGTCTGTTGCCACTCCTCTGAGCGATTCTTTGGACACCGATATTGTTCTTTCTGGTTGTCCAGTTCTCGTGGGAGATAGAGAATTACCCGCTGATTTGATTTTATTGGATGTGATGGAGTTTGATGTTATTTTGGGAATGGATTGGTTGTCTCAACACTTTGCCGTGGTAGATTACAAGAATAAGGAGGTGACTTTTAGAATTCCTGGTGAAGAAGATTTTAAGTTTGTTGGTGATAGGAGTTCAGCACCTCAGAATCTTATTTCTATTATTATGGCTAGGAAGTTGTTGAAGAAAGGTTGTCAGGGGTTTTTGGCATTGGTTAGGGATACGTCAGTGGAGAAGTTGTCACTCACAGATGTTCCTGTTGCTTGTGAGTTTCCTGATGTTTTTCCCGAGGAGTTGTGCCAGGTTTACCACCTCATAGAGAGATTGAGTTCTGTATTAATGTGGTACCAGGTACTACTCCTATATCTATGCCACCCTATCGTATGGCTCCTGCAGAGTTGAAAGAGTTGAAGGAGCAGTTGCAAGAGTTGTTGGATAAGGGTTTTATTAGACCTAGTGTTTCTCCTTGGGGTGCACCAGTCCTATTTGTGAAGAAGAAGGATGGTAACCTGAGACTGTGCATTGACTATAGAGAGCTAAATAAGGTGACAGTGAAGAACAAGTATCCTCTCCCGAGGATAGATGATTTGTTTGATCAGCTACAGGGTGCACAGTTCTTTTCTAAGGTTGACTTGAGGTCGGGTTATCATCAGCTGCGGATTAGTGAAGCTGATATTCCTAAGACAGCGTTTCGCACTCGATATGGCCATTATGAGTTTCTGGTGATGTCTTTTGGTTTGACTAATGCACCAGCAGCTTTTATGGATCTGATGAACAGGGTATTCAGACCGTATGTGGATCAGTTTGTAGTAGTCTTCATTGATGATATACTGGTATATTCTAGGAGTATGGAAGAGCATGTATATCATTTGAGGATTGTACTACAGACATTGAGAGATCATCAGCTTTATGCTAAATTCTCGAAGTGTGATTTCTGGATGGAGAGTGTTTCTTTTCTTGGACACGTAGTGTCTAAAGAAGGTATTCAGGTTGATCCACAGAAGGTTGAGGCAGGTATCTGAATGGCCTAGACCTACTTTTGTTACAGAGATTCGGAGTTTTCTGGGTTTAGCCGGGTATTATAGGCGGTTTGTGCAGGATTTTCCAAGATAGCAGCCCCTATGACTCGCTTGACTCAGAAGAACGTTAGATTCGAGTGGTCAGAAGCTTGTGAGAATAGTTTTCAGTTGTTGAAAGAGAAGTTGACCACAGCGCCAGTATTAGCTTTGCCTAATAGTGTGGATAAGTTCACAGTTTACTGTGATGCCTCTAGAATTGGTCTTGGTTGTGTGTTGATGCAGAATGGAAGGGTGATAGCCTATGCTTCGAGGCAATTGAAGAAGCATGAGCAGAATTATCCTACACATGATCTTGAGATGGCTGCAGTGATCTTTGCTTTGAAGATTTGGAGACATTATTTGTACGGGGTGACTTGTGAGATATTTACTGATCACAAGAGCCTTAAGTACATTTTTCAGCAGAGAGATCTGAATTTGAGGCAGAGAAGATGGTTGGAATTGTTGAAGGATTATGATTGCGAGATTCTTTACCATCCGGGTAAAGCTAATGTGGTAGCAGATGCCTTGAGTAGGAAGTCTTCAGGTAGTCTTGCTCACATTGGTGTTGAGAGGAGACCATTGATCCAGAATTGCATCTGATGGTGGATCAAGGTCTGATGATGAAGATTAGTAGATCAGGTGGACTGTTAGCTCAGTTTAAAGTACGATCTGTACTGAGGGATAGGATTAAAGCAGCTCAGAGCCGAGATCCTATTCTGGAAGAGCTTGCAGAGAATGTCAGAGCAGGGAAGTTCACTGATTTCACACTTGATGATGATGGTGTGTTGTGGATCAGTAGTAGATTGTGTGTTCCTGATGTGGATGATTTGAGAGAAGAGATCTTAGAGGAAGCACACTCTACAGCTTACAGCGTTCATCCAGGTGTTACTAAGATGTACCACAGTATCAGAGATCTATACTGGTGGGATGGATTGAAGAAGGATGTCGCTGATTATGTTGCTAAATGTTTGACGTGTCAGCAAGAGAAAGCCAAACATCAGAAGCCTTCTGGGAAGCTTCAGCCTCTTCCTATTCCCGAGTGGAAGTGGGAAAAGATAGCTATGGATTTTGTGGTCGGTTTACCTCGTTCGAAGGATGGATACGATTCCATCTGGGTGATTGTAGACAGATTGACGAAGTCTGCACATTTCTTGCCTGTGAAAGCTACATATTCAGTTACTAGATTGGCGAAGTTGTATGTGAAGCATATTGTGTGCCTTCATGGAGTACCTGTGTCCATTGTGTCAAATAGAGGTTCGAT
The DNA here is from genome assembly GCA_947683625.1 of Mallotus nudiflorus. NCBI lineage: Eukaryota > Viridiplantae > Streptophyta > Magnoliopsida > Malpighiales > Euphorbiaceae > Mallotus > Mallotus nudiflorus. Next base: position 251,672 of record CANTUR010001442.1, read on the forward strand.
GTTTACTTCTCATTTTTGGCAGAAGTTGCAGGAAGCGATGGGCACTAGGTTGGATTTCAGTACTGCTTTTCATCCTCAGACAGATGGCCAGTCTGAGAGGATGATCCAGACACTGGAAGATATGTTGAGGATGTGTGTCCTGGATTTGGGAGGTAGCTGGGATGATCATTTGCCACTTGTTGAGTTTGCATATAATAACAGCTACCATAGCAGTATTGGCATGGTACCATATGAGGCGTTATATGGAAGGAAGTGTAGATCCCCGTTGAGTTGGGATGAGATTGGTGAGAGAGCTTTGACTGGACCAGAGATGGTTCAGGATGCTGCAGAGAAAGTCATCGTGATTAAGCGCAGATTAGAGACCGCAGTTAGCAGACAGAAGAGTTATGCGGATCCTAGGCGCAGAGATGTGGAGTTTCAGGTTGGAGATTATGTTTTTCTGAAGGTATCTCCGATGAAGGGTGTGATGAGATTTGGCAGGAAGGGTAAGTTAACACCGAGATATATTGGACCATTTGAGATTCTGGAGAGAGTTGGCACTGTTGCATATCGGTTGGATTTGCCTCCGAGTATGTCACAAGTGCATCCAGTATTTCATATCTCGATGTTGAGGAAGTATATCTCAGATCCTTCGCATGTGTTGCAACCTGACAGTGTGGAAGTGAATGGAGATTTGACATTTGTGGAAGAACCTGTGGCGATCGTTGATTATCAAGTTCGACAGTTGCGATCGAAGCAGATTCCGATGGTTAAGGTTCTGTGGCGCAGCGACAGAGTTGAGGAGCATACGTGGGAGACTGAAGCTGAGATGCGAGCTTCTTACCCGTATCTCTTTCCTTCTTGATCTTGTTTTCTGGAATTCATTTTATATGATATTTTTACGAGTTAATATGTATTTTAGACCTATTTTAATTATTGTGTATTATTTTCAGTGTTTTACGTAAAATTTTCCCGAGACTTGCATTTCCGGGGAAATTTTCACGTAAACAATGTATTATTTATTATTTTAAATGTATTTACGGACTTGCATGAACTCATACATATTTTTAAATTATTAAATTAAGCCTGTGTGTGTATATTTATTTAATTAGGGTTTATTATTTCCCTAATATTTTATTAGGTATTTAATTGTTTTATTGTTATTTAATTAATTTTATTTAGTATAAATTAATAAAATATTAATATTTTTATGTGTGTGGTGTATATTTGATGTGTGTAATTTAATATTATTTTAATATATAGTATAAAGTATATATATATACATATATTTGTCAAAAATCAAAAAGTTTGGAAAATTACAAAACTGCCCCCGACTTCTTCTTCTTCCTCCCGATCTTCCCTTCTCCGTTTCTGGTCGCTGCCGTGCCATTTCTTCACCGTGGGTGTGCCGTCCGGTGTGCCACCGTCTTCCCCGACCAATTTCGCCGCCTGAGGAGGCCGTTTCCGGCGTCTAGAGATCGATTTTGGCCGGAGAAGCCGAAAATCGATCCACCGTCGATCACGCCGATTCCGGCCACCGTTTTCGACACCGCCGGTCTCTTTCTTCTCCTTGAGCTCCAGTGAGTGTGATTCTAGCTTTGGTTTGAGCTGAATTGGTCTAGATTTGCTTAGGTTTTGATTTTTCAATTTCGGCCTATTAGGGTTTTTGATTTTTTTGAGCTTCGAATTGATTGATTCATGGAAACTCCCTTCACAAATGTTGATCCTAGTAGCTTAATCTACATGTATGAATTTTTGTAGAATTTTTGGAGATTGTTTGGATTTTTGGGTATTTTTGAATATTTTAATATTATTTTCTAATTTTCGGAAATTAATTATTTAAATTATGAAATTCAAGTTTATGGTTAAATTGGGTGTTGAAATGAATTATAGGAATTTATTTAGAATTTTTATGAATTTCTAAGTATTTATTTTTAATTATTTGAGTTTATGTGAATTTGAGAAAATTAGGTTAAAAGTGTTTTTATTTGAAATTAATGGTTAATTGAGTTTAATTATTAATATTATTGATAAATATGTTGAGAAAATTAATTTTGGATAATTGTATGATTTTTGGTGAATTTTTGAAGTAATTTAAGTATATTTATATATATAGGGGTATTTTGGTAATTTTACCCTAAATTGTCTAAAAATGTAATTTAATTGGTTTTAATAATTATTTAAGGTATAAAAATGATTTCTACAAATTATTTTGTATTTCTAACTAATTAAAACTATTTTTCGTGAATTATTTTCAATTATATATATAATATACGGTTTTTTCAAATAAAATGAGTTTTTATCGGTTTTTACAGTGTTTTAAGTTAATTATGTAATTTCCACCTATAAAATGTATTTCTATGTTATAAGGATATTTTTGGTATATCTGGAATTATTCTGTGTTTGTGGACCCCGATCGATAGACTGTAGTCTGGAGTCCGACTGAGGGGTTGTGAATGAGATGTGGTGTTTATTTTCGAAGTGTGTTTCTTTGCAGGGTCGGCTCTACTCTTTTGAGTAGAGAGATGTCTGTTTTATAGGGGAGGTTCTGCCGGATTTTCGATAGAATTCTCGTAAACGTGATATCCAGTCGAACCCTAATTTTCGATTCTGTGTTTAATACTCTAGATCGAATTCTAGGATTTCTATTAGGGTTACTCTGATATCGGTTATTTATTTCTTGTTTAGTTGCGCCGAGACCGAGGGCTAGTGGACCAGGCCCGTCGGACCTGTCTCGTGGAGTGCATTAGGTGAGTTACTATACTATATATATATGCTTAGGATGCATGATTTAGAAATATATGTTTTACTTTGATTAAAATGCATAAATAATGTGATTTGTATTTAAGTATATTTTCGATTTATTTTTGGTATATAATAAATTATATACATGTTTTATTAATAAAATATATTTAAAATGTTTTTAAATATATTTTAATTTAATTTATGATTTGATCGAATTTATTTGACGTATATATATACTCGAAATATACCTGATTTACGTTTGGTATATTTTCGGTATATATATGATTTATATTGTTATTTCATTTAAATTCATGCATCATTGATTTTTATGAATGAATGATTTATTTATTAATGAAGGATATCAATAGAACGTGCTACCTAGTGGGCAGCACTAGGACCGAGTACGTACCGGTACGCCTATAGTATTTAGGCTATATACTAAATTATTGTGGATATTGATTTTATTATGATTATTGATGTGTGAGATGTGGTTTGTGGGTGTGATTGCTGGAGCTCGGTTGACCAAGTGTCTCGGGGCCAATCACACTGGCAGTCAGACTGCTGAAGCTCGGTTGACTTAGTGTCTCGGGGCCAGTCTACTGTCTAAATGGATTAAGTGGATATATTTGGATAAGTGAGCCTGTATGGCCAGAGTGTTGTTTAACACTATTTTTGAGGTTGCGATATTCTAGGGTTCTATATGATCCTTCATAAACTGTGATTTTCAATAAAATATATAAAAATGATTTTTATTGCATCTGTGTGCAATTGCCTGTATATATGCATATTATATATATACTGTTGCCTGTATGCATTATCACGTAGTGTGTATGTATATATATTATAGTAATTCACTCAGTGAGGTCTGACTCCCCTCCGTTGACTATTTTTCAGGAGAGTCAACTTCTTCAGACCTCAGTAGCAGGTCGATACGCCGGATTTCTTCCGCCCCGGCTTCTTTATGTAAATTATCTACTTGAGTCTTATTTATTTTATCTAGACACTGCAGTAGTTGTGAATTAAAGTATTGGATTTCATGTATTTTATTTTAAAAAGAGATGTATTATGTTGAGACCTGGATTTGTATTAAAGAGATTTTATGTATGTGATGAGATTTGATTCAAATCCAGTGATGAAGTGTTATCATTATTTTTAAGATTTTTATTTCCGCTGCACATATATATTATATGGTTATTGTTATTGTATGATTTATTTTATTTTTAGGCTTGCTACGGGTTCCGGATTCGAACGAATTCCCGTTCCCTAGCGCCGGTCATGGCCCCTGTTTTGGGTCGTGACAAGGAGCCATTCTATAGGGAGGCATAGATATAGGAGTAGTACCTGGAACCACATCTATATAGAAATCAATCTCGCTGTGAGGTAGTAAACCTGGCAACTCCTCAGGAAAAACATCAGAAAACTCACTAGCAACAGGAACATCTGTGAGTGACAACTTCTCCACTAAAGTATCCCTGACCAATGCCAAATATCCCTGACAACCTTTCCTTAACAACTTCCTAGCCATAATAGCAGAAATAATATTCTGAGGTGCTGAACTCCTATCACCCACAAACTTAAAATCTTCTTCATCAAGAATTCTGAAAGTCACCTCTTTATTCCTGCAATCTACCACGGCATAGTGCTGAGATAACCAGTCCATTCCAAAATAACATCAAACTCCATCACATCCAACAAGATCAAATCAGCGGGTAATTCTCTATCTCCCATGAGAACTGGACAACCAGAAAGAACAATATCGATGTCCAAGGAATCGCTCAGAGGAGTGGCAACAGACAAAGGAAAAGCCATCCTTGAAGCTTGCCAACAAGATTTGGAAGCAAAAACAGGAGAAACAAATGAATGTGTGGCACCCGGATCAAACAGAATCCAAGCATCCAGGTAACAGATAGAAACAATACCTGCCACGACTGCATTAGATGCCTGAGAATCCTGCTGAGTAAGGTGGAAGACTCTAGCCTATCCTTGACCTCCCTACTGACTGGTAGAAGCCTGGCCAACACCTCTGGTACCTCCTCTAGTACCTCTACCACGACCCTACTGTGGAACAAGCTGAGTGGAACTCTGATGCTGGGCTGGAGGCAACTGAAATGGCACGGGTGCAGCACTAGCAATCGACTTTTGTGGGAATCATGTAATCTGCGGCTGCTGATATCTGGAGTAAGGACACGGTCTGGCAAAATGTCCTGTCTGCCCACATCTAAAGCATGTCAGTGGTGTCAGGTAACACGATCCCTGATGGACTCTACCGTAGGTCTGGCAAACACTGGTAGCTAATCCAGAACTACGACCACTGCTGCTGCTCAAAGCACCTGACCCAAATCTGAATGGTCTACGCTGACCTCCATGGCCATGTCTACTACTCTGATGCACTCGCTGCTGCTGCCTCTGACTTTGCTGACTACTCGAACCAACATGAAAACTAGAGTACGGAGTAGTCTGCAATCCACTCAACTGAACTCCTAACTGGTAATAATCAGGCATCGCTCCCTGCCTAACTAGCCTCAGCTCAATCTCCTTGGCCAACTCAATCACCGACTCGAGAGTAAGGCCTACTGTAGGCATACTAGCAAATGCTGAACCCAAACCGGTGACATATGTAGTGACTACAAAATACTGGTCTCGCATCAGATCCTCTGCATATCTACCCAGCCGAAGAAACTCTTGGGTGTACTCCTCAACTGATCGATCACCATGAGAAATGCTGGTCAGTCGGAGACAATAGCTCATACGAAGAGGCTCTGGACAGAATCTCCTCATAAATCGCTCTCTGAACTGAGCCCAGGTCATCGTCATCATATAGGGCTGGATCATCTGAATAAACCAATCCAAGGCTGGTCCCTCGACAAACAACTCAATGATCATGATCTGCTGGTACTCGATATGAGCAGTCCGAGTCCGAGTCTCGATCACGGGTAGAAAGTCTAATGGATCGAAAGTCCCATCAAATGCAAACCTGCCAACTCTGGCATAGAACAAAGCTGCCTCAGGGTCAAACGTACCCTGCTGATAGGCAGGCTGAACAGACTGAACAACTGGAGGTACAGGAATATCAAATTCAAGCTCAACAGGCTCCTCATCTTGTAACTCTCTCAGCCTACGGCGACCTGTCGCTCCTCGAGGTTTACCTCTGCCACGACCTCTATGTCTAACCGGCTGCTCAGGAGGTAAAACCTTGTCCTGAAAAGACTCATCATCCTCAGCCTCAACGATCGGTGGAACGACACGCGCTCGCCTCCTCATTCTGAAAAGATAAATGAAAAGATTCAGATAAAACAGACAACGGAGGGTTAACACAGAAAACTAAATCAAGGAATACTTATCAAGACATACTCGAACCTAATTCACTGCAGTAGTTACCAAAAGAAAACACAACTTAAAACTAGGGCCACGACTCACACAACTAAGCCCTGACACAGAACTCCGCTCTGATATCAACTTTGTCACGACCCAAAACAGGGGCCATGACCGGTGCTAGGGAACGGGAATTCTTTCGAATCCGGAACCCGTAGCAATCCTAAAAATAAAATAAAACATGCAATAGTAATAATAATAACACAATTAAATAAAATACTATGCAACGGAATAAAATCATAAATATAAAAATAATAATTCACCACCAGGGAATTTAAATCAAATTCTTATCTCATAAATATATTAATCCTTTAATACAAGTTTCCATTCAAATTCTCAAAATATATAACTCACACAAATATAATACATAAAACCCACAATTTATTTACAACTACTACAGTGTCTAGATTATAAAAATAAAACTCAAGACTTAGATAAGCAGTTTACATAAAGAAGCCGAGGTGGAAGAAATTCGGCGTACAGGCCTGCTACTGAGGTCTAAAGACGATGACTCTCCTGAAAAATAGTCAACGGAGGGGAGTCAGACCTCACTGAGTGAATTACTATAATATATATACAAGCATACTAAATGACAATGCATATAGTCAATAGTACATATATAAATATATATACAGGCAAATACACACAGATGCAATAAAATCATTTTATATCTTTTTTCTGAAAACCACTAGTTATGAAGGATCAAATAGAACCCTAGAAAATCGCAACCTCAAATCAGTGTCAGACAACACTCTAGCCACACAGGCTCACTTATTCCAAAATATTCACTTATTCCATTTAGACAGTAGACTGGCCCCGAGACACTAAGTCAACTGAGCTCCAGCAGTCTGACTATTAGTGTGATTAGCCCCGAGACACTTGGTCAACCGAGCTCTAGCAATCACACTCCCAAATCACATCACACATCAGATAAATCAATTCCAATCAATATCCACAAATGGTTAGTAATATAGCCTAAATGCTATAAGCGTACCGGTACGTACTCGGTCCTAGTGCTGCCCATTAGGTAGCACGTTCTATTGATATCCTTCTTTAATAAATATAAAACATACATTCACGAATAAATGATGCATGAATTTGAAATAAATAGCAACATAAATCATATATATACTAGAAATATACCAAAAGTAAACCAGGTATATTTCGAGTATATATACGTCAAATAAATCCAATATAATCGTAAAATAAACGAAATATATATTTAAAAACATTTTAGATATAAATTTTTAATAAAGCATGCATATAAGTTAAGATATACCAAAATAAACCAAAGATAAACCTAAAATAAACTAAAAATAAACTTAAGTACTAATTAAATTATTTATGCATATTTAATCAAAACAAAACATATATTTCTAAATCATGCATCCTAAAGCATATGTATATAAAATAGTAACTCACACTTAGTGCGCTCCTTGAGATGGGTTCGACGGGCCTGGTCCACTAGGCCTCGGTCTCGGCGCAACTAAACAAACAATAAATAACAGACATCAGAATAAACCTAATAGAAAATCCTAGAAGCTCGATCTAGAATATTAGACACAAAATCAGAATTAGGGTTCGACCGGACATCACGTTTTATGATAATTCTACCAAAAATTAGGCAGAACCTCCCCTGTAAAATGGACATCTCTCTACTCAAAGAGTAGAGCCGGCCTTGCAAAGAAACACACTTTGAAAAACAGACACAAAAACACATCCACAACCCCTCGGTCGGACTCCAAACTACAGTCTACCGACCGGGGTCCATAATCACAGAATAATATAAAAATACCAAAAATGCCCTTATATCACAGAAATACATTTTATAAGTAGAAATTACTTAATTAACTTTAAAACACAGTAAAAATCGATAAAACTCATTTTATTTAGAAAATCGTATATTATATATATAATTGAAAATAATTCACGAAAAATAGTTTTAATTAATTAAAAATACTAAATAATTTGTAGAAATCATTTTTATACCTTAAATAATTATTAAAAGCAATTAAATTACATTTTTAGTCAATTTAGGGTAAAATTACCAAAATACCCCCATATATATAAATATACTAAAATTACTCCAAAAATTCACCAAAAATAGTATAATTATCCAAAATTAATTTTCTCAACATATTTATCAATAATATCAATAATTAAACTCAATTAAATAATTAATTTCAATTAAAAACATAATTAACCCAAATTTTCCAAAATTACATAAACCTAAATAATTCAAAATAAATACATAGAAATTTATAAAAATTCCAAATAAATTTCTATAATTCATTTCAACACCTATATTTATCATAAAAAACAATTTCATAATTTAATTAATTAATTTTCAAAAATTAGAAAATAATAATAAAATATTCAAAAATACCCAAAAATCAAATTAATCTCCAAAATTCTAAAAAATTCACACATATAGATTAAGCTAAGGGGAACAAAATTTGTGAAGGAATTTTCCACGAATGAATCAATTTGAAGTTCAAAAAAATCAAGAACCCTAAAATGGCCAAATTACCAAAATCGAAACCTAAGCAATCAAGACCATTTTAAGTGAAACAAAGCTTGGAATCACACTCATCGAAGCTCAAGGAGAAGAAAGAGACTGGCGGTGTCGAAAACGGTGGCCGGAAATGTCATGAACGATGGTGAGAAAGAATTCGGCTTCTCCGGCCAAAATAAGCTTCCCGACGCCAGAAACAGCTGCAGCAGGCGGCGGGGAAGGTTGGGGAAGGAGGTGGCACACCAGGAGGCACACCGACAGCAAGGGAACCGCGTGAAAGTGGCCGGATTCGTGTGGGGAAGGTGATCGGGGAAGAAGGAGCTTCAGGTGGCAAAATGGTAAATAACTCAGACTTTATAATTTTATTTAATATTAAATGTATATGTATATATATATACTTTACACCATATATTAAAATAATATAAAATCACACACATTAAATATACACCACACACATATAATTTTATATTTTTAATAATTTATACACTAAAAATAATTAAATAATTAAAACTAAAATAAATAATAAAATATTAGGGTAATTAATTAAACCCTAATTAAATAAATACTCATATATATTTTATTTAGTACTTTTAAAAAATATATATGAGCTCATGCAAATGCGTGAATTTAATTAAAATAATTGATAGTAAATTATTGACGTGAAAATTTCCTCGAAAATAGAATTCTCGGGAAAATTTACGTAAAACACTTAAAATAATATATAATAATTAAAATAAGTTTTAAATACATATTAACTCGTAAAAATATCATAATTATATATAAAATTATTAACACTGCATATCCCGATGCAGTATTAAAATATTTAAAAACACGAGATATTACATGCCATCTAACGTGCCACCAACCTCTCAAACTTCCTCCACCGCATGTAGCTTCCATTTCCGGTGAGTTTTAGCCGTTGTAACCCATGAAAGCCGAAACTTGAGCTAACTTCGTTCACCATGATTTTGGCCATAAAATGGGACGATGCCGGTCTCCATCTCTTCCTTAAGCTCCAGTGAGTGTATTTTTAAGCTTGGTTTCACTTGATTTGGTCTAGATTTTCCTTGGTAACTAATTTCATTTTCAGACACTTTGAGTGATTGATTTTTTTGAACTTCGATTCTAATGATTCAAGCTAAGTTTCTTCACAAAGATTGATCCTAGTAGCTCAATCTACATCCTATAGTTTTTGTGGAATTTTTGGAATTTATTTTGATTTTTATGAATTTTTTATTATTTTATTAATATTTTCTAATTTTCATAAATTAATTAAATAAATTATGAAATTTTGATTTATGGTGTTTGTTGGGGTTAAAATTAATTTTAGAATTTAATTTGTAATTTTTGTATGATTATTATGAATTTATTTAGTTTAGGTGATTTTTGGAAAATTAGGTTAAATGAGCTTTTTGTTAAAATTAATTGGTTAATTGAGTATAATTATTGATTTTATTGAATTATATGTTGAGAAATTAATTTTGAGCAATTGTATAATTTTTAGTGAATTTTTGAATAATTATAGTATATTATGTGAATTTATATATAATTAGCAGTATTTTGGTAATTTGGTAACCAATTGGTTGAAAAATTAAGTTACATTGGTTTTAATAATTATTTGAGGTATAAAAATGATTTTTACAAATTATTTAGTATTTTTAACTAAATAAAAATATTTTTCAAAAATTATTTTCAAATTATATATAATATACTATTTTTGTAAATAAATGAGTTTTTTAATGATTTTTAATATGGTTTAGGGATTATTATGTAATTTGGATTTATAAAAAAAATTTTGGTTAATATTTATGAATTTATCGCAAATTATGGATTTTTAATAATCTTTTATTAAAATTAGGGTTTTATTGTAATTATCGGTAAATAATTATTTTCAGTGTTTTAAATATCTAATTTGTTATATGTTGATATATAAAGGGTATTTTCGGTATTTTTGGATTTTAAATGTGTTTTGTGTTTATCTCGTGAATTGTGAACCTCAGTCGGTAGAATTGTAGTTTGGGATTCCGACCAAGGAGTTATGTGACTGTGTATACTCGAAGTGTGTTTTCTTGCAGGACCAACTCTATTTTCTGAGTAGAGAGATTTCCATTTTACAGGGGAGGTTCTGTCAAATTTTTAGTAGAATTCTCGTAAAACATGACGTCCGGTCGAATCCCTATTCTTAAATTGTGTCTGATATTTTAGATCGAGTCTCTAGAATTACATTAGATTTATTCTAATTTCGTGCTATCATTTATTTGTTTAGTTGTGCTAAGATCAAGGCTTAGCGGACCAGGCTCATCGGACCCGTCTCGAGGAGCACATAACTGTGAGTTGTTATTTTATATATACGTGTTTTAGGATTGCATGTTTTAGAAATGTATGTATAAATTTTATGAAATATGCATAAATGGTTTAGTAATTGCTTAGGTATATTTTGGTATATTTTAAATTAAATGCATGTTTTATTATTGAATTATACTTCAAATTTTTTTAAGTATATATATAGTTTATTTTTGATTTATTTTATAATTAAATTGAATTTATTTGACATATATATACTTGAAATATATTTGGTTTATTTTGGTATATTTCTAGTATATATATGGTTTATATTGTTATTTTAATTAATGTCATGCATCATTTATTTCATGAATGTATGGATTTATTTTAAATAAAGGATATTAATAGAACGTTCTACCTAGTGGGTAGCACTAGAACCGAGTACGTACCGGTACGATGATAGAATTTAGGTTAAATTACTAACCTATTTATGGATTATGATTGGATTGATTTAATTGATGTGAGATGTGATTGGTGAGTGTGATTACTGGAGCCTCGGTTGACCAAGTGTCTCGGGGCCAATCACACTAATAGTCAGACTGCTAGAGCTCAGTTGACTTAGTGTCTCGGGGCCAGTCTACTGTCCAAATGGAATAAGTGAATTTACTTGGATTAAGTGAGCCTGTATGGCTAAAGTGTTATCTAACACTATTTGAGGTTGCGATCATCTAGGTTTCTATTTGATCCTTTATAAACGGTTATTAATTTCAGTATTATATAAAATGATTTTTGCTGCATTTGTGTGTATTTGCTTGTATATATAGTTATTATATATACTATTGAATGTGTGCATTGTCATTTAGTTATGCATGTATATATATTATAATAATTCACTCAGTGAGGTCTGACTCCCCTCCGTTAATTATTTTTCAGGAGAGTCTTCATCCTCAGACCTCAGTAGCAGACCCTTACGCCGGATTTCTTCTACCCCGGCTTTATTATGTAAACTTCTTACTTGATTTTATTTTGTATTCTATACACTGCAGTAGTTAAGTTTGTGGGATGTATGTTTTATATATGTATGAGATTTGAATTTTAAAAGTTGAATCGAGAACTTGTATTAAAAGATTTTATATATATGAAATGGATTTTCTGCTATCAATGAGTTGGTGGGTTGCTATTTTATTTATGAGATTTGATTTCCACTGCAAGATATTTTATTTATTTTTATTATTATTGCATGCTTTTAATTTATTTTAAAGGCTTGCTACGGGTTTCAGATTCGAAAGAATTCTGTTCCTTAGCGCCTGTCATGGCCCCTGTTTTGGGTCGTGACAAAGTTGGTATCAGAGTGGAGTTTCATGTTAGGGCCTTAGTTGTGAGAGTTATGGCCCTAGTTTTTAGTGTTGTGCTTTTCTTTTGAAACTACTGTAGTGAATTAGGTTCGAGTATGTCTTAATATGTATTCCTTGATTTAGTTTTTTGCATTATCCTCCATAGTCTATTTTGTTTGAATCCTTCTATTTGTCTTTTTAGAATGAGGAGGTGAGCGCGTGTCGCTCCATCGGTCATTGAGGCTGAGGATGATGAGTCCTTCCAGGATGAGGTTTTACCTCCTGAGCCACCAGTTAGACGCAGAGGTCGTGGTAAAGGCAGACCTCGAGGAGCAATAGGTTGCCATAGGTAGAGAGAGTTACAAGATGAGGAGCTTGTAGAGCCTAAGTACGAGGATGTTCCTGTACCTCCGGTTGTTCAGCCTATTCAGCTTGCCTATCAGCAGGGTATGTCTAACCTTGAGGCAACTTTGTTTTATGCCAGAGTTGGCAAGATCTCTTTCAATGGGACTTCTAACCCTCTAGATTTTCTGTATGCGATCGAGACTAGGACTCGAACTGCTTACACCGAGTGCCAGCAGATTATGATCATTGAGCTTTCTGTTGAGGGACCAACCCTAGACTGGTTTATTCAGATGATCTAGCCTTATATATTGACAATGACCTAAGTTCAGTTCAAAGAGTGATTCATGAGGAAATTATACCTAGAGCCGCTTCACATGAGTTATCAACTCTGATTGACCAGTATTTCTCATAGTGATAGATTGGTTGAGGAGTATACCTGAGAGTTCCTCCGACTTGGTAGATATTCAGAGGATCTTATGTGAGATCAGTACTTCACAATCACCACTTATGTCACTGGATTAGGTTCTCCATTTGCTAATATGCCTACAGTAGGCCTTACTCTAGAGTCGGTGATTGAGTTGGCCAAGGAGATTGAGCTGAGGCTAGTCAGGCAAGGAGCTATGCTTGATTATTACTAGTTGGGTGTATAGTCAGGTGGATTCCAGACTACTATGCACTCAAGTTTCCAGATTGGCTCGAGTAGTCAGTAGAGAGGTCCAGCCTAGCAGAGTCAAAGACAGCAGTAGCGGGTACATCAGAGCAGTAGACATGGTCGTGGAGGTCAGCATAGACCATTCAAACTAGGGTCAAGTGCTTTGAATAGCAGCAGTGGACATAGTTTTGGGTTAGTTTCCAGTGTTTGCCAGACCTGCGGTAGAGTCCATTAAGGACCATGTTATATGACACTGCTGACATGCTTCAGATGCGAGCAGATGGGACATTATGCTAGATCATGTCCTTATTCTGAGTATCAGCAGTCGCAGATTCCGTAATTTCCTCAGTAGTCGATTGCTAGTGCTGCACCCATTCCTTTTCAGTTGCCTCCAGCCCAACATCAGAGTTCTACTCAACTTGTTCCCTAGTAGGGTCATGGTAAAGGTGCCAGAGGTGTTGGCTAGGCTTCTACCAGCCAGTAGGGAGGTTGAGGATAGGCCAGAGTCTTTCATCTCACTCAACAGGATGCTCAGGCATCTAATGTAGTTGTGACAGGTATTGTTTCTGTCTATTACCTGGATGCATGGGTTTTGTTTGATCTGGGTGCCATGCATTCGTTCATTTCTCCTATTTTTGCTACTAAGTCTTGTTGGCAAGCTTTAAGGATGGCTTTTCCTTTGTCTGTCACCACTCCTCTAAGTGATTATTAGGACACCGATGTTGTTCTTTCTAGTTATCCAGTTCTTGTTGGAGGTAGAGAATTATTTGCTAATTTGATTCTGTTAAATGTAATGGAGTTTGATGTCATTCTGGGTATGGATTGGTTATCTCAGCACTATATCGTTATGGATTATCAGAGTAAAGAGGTGACTTTCAAAATTCCTGGTGAAGAAGAATTTAAGTTTATGGGTGATAGGAGTTCAGTATCTCAGAATCTCATTTCTGCTATTATGGCTAGAAAGTTGCTGAGGAAAGGTTGTCAGGGATATTTAGCATTGGTCAGGGATACTTCGGTGGAGAAGTTGTCACTTACAGATGTTCCTGTTGCCTGTGAGTTTCTTAATGTTTTTCCTGAGGAGTTGCCAGGTTTACCACCTCATAGAGAGATTGAGTTTTGTATAAATGTGGTTCCAAGCACTACCCCTATATCTATGCCACCCTACAGAATCGCTCCTACAGAGTTAAAAGAGTTGAAGGAGCAGTTGCAAGAGTTACTGGATAAGGGTTTCATTAGACCCAGTGTTTCTCCTTGGGGTGCACCAGTCCTGTTTATGAAGAAGAAGGATGGTACCTTGAGACTGTGCATTGACTACAAAGAGCTAAATGAGGTAACAGTGAAGAACAAGTATCCTCTCCCAAGGATAGATGACTTGTTTGATCAGCTACAGCGTGCACAGTTCCTTTCTAAGATTGATCTAAGGTTGGGTTATCATCAGTTACGGATTAGCGAAGCTGATGTTCCTAAAATGACATTCTGTACTTGATATGGCCATTATGAGTTTTTGGTGATGTCTTTTGGCTTGGCTAACGCACCGATAGCTTTTATGGATCTGATGAACAAGGTATTCAGACCATATGTGGATCAATTTATGGTAGTCTTCATCGATGATATACTAGTGTATTCGAGGAGTATAGAGGAACATGTACATCACTTGAGGACTATACTGTAGACACTGAGAGAACATCAGCTTTATGCTAAATTCTCAAAGTGTGATTTTTAGATGGGGATTGTTTCTTTTCTTGGACACGTGGTTTCTAAAGAAGGTATCCAGGTTGATCCACAGAAGATTGAGGCAGTGTCTGAGTGGCCTAGACTGACTTAAGTTATAGAGATTTGGAGTTTGTTGGGTTTAGCCAGGTACTAAAAGAGGTTTGTATAGGATTTTTTCTAAAATTACAGCTCCTATGACTCGCTTAACTCAGAAGAATGTAAGATTTGAGTGGTTAGAAGCTTGTGAGAACAGTTTTCAATTGTTGATGGAGAAGTTGACCACAACCCTAGTGTTAGCTTTGCCTAATGGTGTGGACAAGTTCACAGTTTATTATGATGCTTCTAGAGTTGGCCTAGGTTGTGTGTTGATGCAAAATGGTAGGGTGATAGCCTATGCTTCGAGGCAGTCAAAGAAGCATGAGCAGAACTATCCTATATATGACCTTGAGATGGCTGCAGTGATCTTTGCTCTTAAGATCTGGAGACATTATCTGTACAGGGTGACTTGTGAGATTTTTACTGATCACAAGAGCCTCAAGTACATTTTCCAGTAGAGAGATCTAAATCTGAAGTATAGGAGATGGTTGGAACTGTTGAAAGATTATGACTGTGAGATTTTATATCATCCGGGCAAGGCTAATGTGGTAGCAGATGCCTTGAGTAGGAAGTCCTCAGGTAGTCTTGCTCATATCAGTGTAGAGAGGAGACCGTTGATCTAGGAGTTACATGTATTAGTGGATCAAGGTCTGATGATGAAGATTAGTAGATCATGTGGACTCAGTTTAAGGTGCGATCTGTATTGAGAGATAGGATTAAGGCAGTTCAGAACCGAGATCCTATTCTAGAAGAGCTTGTAGAGAATGTCCGAGCAGGGAAGTTCACTGATTTCACACTCGATGATGATGGTGTTTTATGGATCAGTGGTAGATTTTGTGTTCCTGATGTGGATAATTTGAGAGAAGAGATCCTAGAGGAAGCACATTCTACAACTTATAGCGTACATCCGGGTGTCACTAAGATGTACCACAGTATCAGAGACTTGTAATGGTGGGACGAACTGAAGAAGGATGTTGCTGATTATGTTGCTAAGTGCTTCACGTGTCAGCAAGTAAAAGCTGAGCATCAGAAGCCTTTTGGTAAGCTTCAACCTTTTCTTATTCTTGAGTGGAAGTGGGAAAGGATAACTATGGATTTTATGGTCAGTTTACCTCATTCTATGGATGGATACGATTCCATCTGGGTGATTGTAGATAGGTTGACTAAGTCTGTACATTTCTTGCATGTGAAAGCCACCTATTCTGTAGCTAGATTGGTGAAGCTGTATGTGAAGCATATTGTGTGCCTTTATGGAGTACCTGTGTCCATTATATCAAACAGAGGTTCAGTGTTTACCTCTCATTTTTGGTAGAAGTTACAGGAAGCGATGGGCACTAGGTTGGATTTTAGTACTGCTTTTCATCCTCAGATAGATGGTCAGTCTAAGAGGACGATCTAGACACTGGAAGATATGTTGAGAATGTGTGTTTTGGATTTGGGAGGTCGTTGGGATGATCATTTGCCACTCATAGAGTTTGCATATAATAATAGCTACCATAACAATATTGGTATGGCACCGTACAAGGCGTTGTATGGAAGGAAGTGTAGATCCCCTCTGAGTTGGGATGAGATTGGTAAGAGAGCTTTGATTGGATCTGAGATGGTTCAGGATGCTGTAGAGAAAGTCACTATGATCAAGCACATATTAGAAACCGCAGTTAGCAGGCAGAAGAGCTATGCGGATTCTAGGCGCAGAAATATGGAATTTCAAGTTAGAGACTTTATTTTTCTAAAGGTGTCTCCTATGAAGGGTGTTATGAGATTTGGAAGGAAGGGTAAGTTAGCACCGAGATATATAGGACCGTTCGAGATTTTGGAGAGAATTGGCACTATTGCATATCGGTTGGCTTTGCCTCTGAGTATGTCTCAAGTGCATCAAGTATTTCATATCTCGATGCTGAGGAAGTATTCTCAGATCCTTCACATGTGTTGCAACTCGACAGTGTGGAAATGAATGAAGATCTGATGTTCATAGAAGAACCTATGGCAATCGTTGACTATCAAGTTCAACAGTTGCGATTGAAACATATTTCGATGGTCAAGGTTATGTGGCATAGCAACATAGTAGAGGAGCATACATGGGAGACTGAAGCTAAGATGTGAGCTTCTTACCCATATCTCTTCCCTTCTTGATTTTGTATTTCTTCTTTTTTTGGAATTCGGGGACGAATTCTTGTAAGAGGGGAAGACTATAATATCCCAAGATTTTAAATAATTTTAAACTACATCGGGATATGCAGTGTTAATAATTTTGATAAATATATTTGATTATTTAATTAGTTTGATAATTGTTAAAGTTATTTTAAATTTCTTACGTAAAATTTTTTCGAAAATTTTATTTTTGGGAAAATTAAAACCTAAATAAATATTTATTAATTATGTTAGTCGGTTTTACGTGATTGCATGAGTCCATGCATGATTTTAATTATTGTATTAATATATATACATATACATGCATATATATATACATATTTAGCATTTTTGGGTTATTTTTAATTAAGTATATATTATATATTTTTATTAAATTAATATGTATTATATATATAAGTATATATATATATAGATATTAGTTTGATTTTTAACGTGTGGTGTAGAATTATTGTGAGAATAATATTATTATATTATAATATTAAAAGTTAAAGTTATATATATATATATATACAAATATATAAAGTTTATCTTAATTACAAATTTTTCCATTCTTCTTCCCATAGCTCCCGATGCATCCCCACCCCCATTCCTCGCCACTGCAACCTCTTCCCTCACCGTCAGTGTGCCATCTGGCATGCCACCACCCTCTCAAGCTTCCTCCGTCGCCTGTGGCTTCCATTTCCGGTGAGTTGTAGTCGTTGTAACCCGTGGAAATCGAAACTCGAGCTAACTCCGTTCACCATGATTCTGGCCACCAAATTGGACACCGCCGGTCTCTATCTCTTCCTTGAGCTCTGATGAGTGCATTTCTAAGCTTGGTTTCACTTGATTTGCTCTAGATTTTCCATCGTAACTAATTTTCATTTTTTGCCACTTTGAGTTCTTGATTTTTTTGAACTTCATTTCTAATGATTCAAGCTAAGTTCCTTCACAAAGATTGATCCTAATAGCTCAATCTACATCCTATAATTTTTGTGAAATTTTTGGAATTTATTTTGATTTTTGTGTATTTTTTATTATTTTATTAGTATTTTCTAATTTTCGGAAATTAATTAAATAAATTATGAAATTGTGATTTATGGTGTTTATAGGGGCTAAAATGAATTTTAGAATTTAATTTGTAATTTTTGTATGATTATTATGAATTTATTTAGTTTAGGTGATTTTTGGAAAATTAGGTTAAATGAGCTTTTTATTAAAATTAATTGGTTAATTGAGTATAATTATTGATTTTATTGAATTATATGTTGAGAAATTAATTTTTGAGCAATTGTATAATTTTTAGTGAAATTTTGAGTAATTACAGTATATTCTGTGAATTTATATATAATTACGGGTATTTTGGTAATTTGGTAATAAATTGGTTGAAAAATTAAGTTAAATTGGTTTTAATAATTATTTGAGGTATAAAAATGATTTTTACAAATTATTTAGTATTTTTAACTAAATGAAACTATTTTTCAAAAATTATTTTCAAATTATATATAATACACTATTTTTGTAAATAAATGAGTTTTTAATGATTTTTAATATGTTTTAGGGCTAATTATGTAATTTGGATTTATAAAATAAATTTTGGTTAATATTTATGAATTTATCGCGAATTATGGATTTTTAATAATATTTTATTTAAATTAGGGTTTTATTGTAATTATCGGTAAATAATTATTTTTAGTGTTTTAAATATCTAATTTGCTATATGTTGATATATAAAGGGTATTTTTAGTATTTTTGGAATTTAAATGTATTATGTGTTTATCTTGTGAATTGTGAACCTGGGTCGGTAGAATTGTAGTTTGGGAGTTCGACCGAGGAGTTGTGTGACTGTGTATACTCGAAGTGTGTTTTCTTGCAGGACCGGCTCTACTTTATAAGTAGAGAGATGTCTATTTTATAGGGGAGGTTCTGCCGAATTTTTGGTAGAATTCTAGTAAAATGTGACATCCAGTCGAATCCCTATTGCTAAATTGTGTCCGGTGTTTTAGATCGAGTCTTTAGAATTATGTTAGATTTATTCTAATTTCGTGTTATTGTTTATTTGTTTAGTTGTGCCGAGACCAAGGCCTAGTGGACCAGGCCCGTCGGACCCGTCTTGAGGAGCACATAACTGTGAGTTGTTATTTTATATATACGTGTTTTAGGATTCATGTTTTAGAGATGTATGTATAAATTTTATGAAATATGCATAAATGGTTTAGTAATTGCTTAGGTATATTTTGGTATATTTTAAATTAAATGCATGTTTTATTATTGAATTATACTTAAAATGTTTTTAAGTATATATATAGTTTATTTCTTATTTTTTTTATAATTAAGTTGAATTTATTTAACGTTTATATACTCGAAATATACTTGGTTTATTTTTGGCATATTTCTAGTATATATATGGTTTACATTGTTATTTTAATTAATGTCATGCATCATGTATTTCATGAATGTATGGATTTATTTTAAATGCAGGATATCAATAGAACATGCTACCTAGTGGGCAGCACTAGGACTGAGTATGTACCAGTACGACGATAGAATTTAGGTTAAATTACTAACCTATTTATGGATTATGATCAGATTGATTTGATTGATGTGAGATGTGATTTGTGAGTGTGATTGCTAGAGCTCAATTGACCAAGTGTCTCGGGGCCAATCACACTGACAGTCAGACTGCTGGAGCTCGGTTGACTTAGTGTCTTGGGGCCAGTCTACTTTCCAAAATGGAATAAGTGAATTTACTTAGAATAAGTGAGCCTATATAGCTAGAGTGTTGTCTAACATTATTTGAGGTTGCGATCATCTAGGGTTCTATTTGATCCTTCATAAACGGTTATTATTTTTAGTATTGTATAAAATGATTTTTGTTGCATCCGTGTGTATTTGCCTGTATATATAGTTATTATATATACTATTGAATGTGTGCATTGTCATTTAGTTATGCATGTATATATCTATTATAACAATTCACTCAATGAGGTCTGACTCCCCTCCGTTGATTATTTTTTAGGAGAGTCTTCATCCTCAGACCTCAGTAGCATACCCTTATGCCGAATTTCTTCTATCCCGGCTTTATTATGTAAACTACTTACTTGATTTTATTTTGTATTCTAGACACTGCAATAGTTAAGTTTATGGGATGTATGTTTTATATATGTATGAGATTTCAATTTTAAAAGTTGAACCGAGAACTTGTATTAAAAGATTATATATATATATATATATATATATATATATATATATATATATATATATATATATAATGGATTTTATGATATCAATGAGTTGGTGGATTGTTATTTTATTTATGAGATTTGATTTCCGCTGCAAGATATTTTATTTATTATTATTATTATTGCATGCTTTTAATTTATTTTAAAGGCTTGATACGGATTCCGGATTCAAAAGAATTCTCGTTCCCTATCGCCGGCCATGGCCCATGTTTTGGGTCGTAACAATATGTCACATGTATATCACATATACCAAAAATATCCTAAAAGTATACTAAAATTATACCAAATCATTTAATGAAATAATTCATGTTTAAATATATATTAAAAACGTGAATGATCATAATCATGCATCCTATATTGAATGCATATATAAAATAATAAATCACAAGTTTGTGCTCCTTGAGACTGACTTGACGGGCTTGGTTAGATAGGCCTTGGTCTCGGTGCAGCTAGAAAAATAAATAATAATAAAATAATAATAAATTTCTAACTATACTTCTAAGAATTCTAAAGGAAAACTCGATCTAAGAATCAAAACTTGATTAAAAACCAAAGACTAAGGATTGACCCTACGTCACGTTTTATAAGAATTCTACTCAAAATTCAGTAGAGTCTACTTTGTAAAATAGACATCTTTCTACTGAAAAGTGGAGCCGACCCTCTAAGAAAACACACTTCTAAATTCACAAAAGCTCAACACCTCAGGTTAGGACCCTAAACTACACAATTTTCTAACTGAGGTTCACAATTCACAATAAAGTAAATATTTAATAATAATATAATCAAATCATTAAAAATCCATAATCATCAATAAATAACCACAATATAATATATTTAAACGTAAAAAAAATATTAAATATAATTATTTTCACATTAATTAAATAAAATATCAAATAAAATATATAATATTAATAAAATCCAATTTTTTAATTATTTAACATAAAATAATAAATTTCACAATTAGTAACTCAAATAGGTTATATATATAATAAAAATGGTTAAAAACTTATTTAATCACAAAAATAGTATATAAATTTATTATTTGAAGATATTTTCAAAAATTAGTATTAATTAGTTAAAAATAGTATATAATTTGTAAAAAATATTTTAATACTATTTATTATTCCAAAATTATTTAAAACATATTAATTAACTATAATTTCAATAAAAATACATAATTTACCTATAATTCCAAAATTCATATAATACTAAATATTATTCAAAAATTAATCAAAATTTCTAAAAATTAGTGAAAATTTATTTTCTCATTCTCAAAGCTAATAATTTAAATTAACTATACAATTTATCATTATTTCTATACAAAATATATAAATCACATAATTACAAATTTTTTTTTTAATTATCAAAAATTCAATAATTACCCATAATTCAAATAAATTCAAAAAATAAACTAAAAATATATTTGAGAAGCTTAAGTTCCATATAACAACATTTCCAAAAGGATTTATCAAGAATCAAACATAATCAAGCTAAAAAAATAAAAACCTAAAATAGACATATACTAAAATTTGAGATAACTCACAATTTGGATGTCGTAAGCTTAAACTGACTTGAGAATCGATATGTACACGTTCAGACGAGTCTAACATGCCCAAAAATTTAAGCTAAATCGACCAAAAAATCTGTCGGAGTACTGTAGCAATCTCACATTTTCTTATAAAAATTCGATGACCGGAGGCTCTAGACGACGTTAGGAAGGTGAGAGGAGGAAGTGGCGAGCTTGGTGGTGGTCCATGGTGGCTGACAGCGTGCTAGTGAAGGTTAGGTGGTGGTGGTCCGTGGTGGCTGACATCGTGCTAGTGAAGGTTAGGTGTTGTTGTTAATGGAGGACGCAGGGGAAAGAAAAGAAGACGAAAAAGAAGAAGAAGAAAGGAAAAAATGAAGAAAAAGGAGATGGGTGGGAAGAGTTGACCTAATTTGCTTTTTGACCTTACTCTTATATATATATATATATATAACTTAACCATTTGTCACATTGATGTATACATAGATATATACATAACACACACTAACACAAATACATGCACATATAATAATAATAATAATACTTATAACAATAATCACACATGTATAAGATAATACTCTTAATAATAATAATGATAATTACTACAAATAATAATACTAACAATAGCAAATAATAATAATAATATCCCAATAATATCCTTTATGTAGGAAAATTTTTAGAACAAAATAATTAAATAATATTTACCAATATTAATATTTAAAAATTTAAAATATTATTAACACTACATATCTTAAAATATATTTTAATAATTTAAAAATATTGGTCATTACAAGAATTCATCCTCGAATTCTAATAAAAGAATATAAATACGGAATCATCAAGGAAAAGAGGTAAGGATAGGCAACCCGCATCTCGACTTTTGTCTCCCAAGTGTGCTTCTCTATGTATTTTCTCCACCACAACACCTTGACCATTGGAATCTGCTTCGAACGCAACTAATGAACTTGATAGTCAACTATCGCAACTGGTTCCTCCTCGTACATAAGGTCTTCGTTCACTTCCACACTATTAGGTTGCAACACGTGTGAAGGGTTTGAAATATACTTCATGAAGATCGAGATATGAAACGCTGGATGCACTTAAGATAGATTCGAAGGCAAAGCCAACCAATATGCAACCATGCCCACTCTCTCTAGAACCTCAAACGGTCCAATATATATCCATGCTAACTTCCTTTTCTTGCCAAACCTCATTACACCCTTCATCGGAGACACTTTCAAAAACACATAGTCTCCAACCTGAAACTTCACATCTCTATGTCTCGAATCCGCATAACTCTTTTATTTGTTAGCTGCGGTCTCTAATCTCCTTCTAATCACAGTAACCTTCTTTGCTGCATCCTGAACCATCTCAGGTCCAGTCAATGCTCTCTCTTTAATCTCATCCTAACTCAGAGGGGATCTACACTTCCTTCCATATAAAGCCTCATACAGTGCCATCCTAATATTGCTATGGTAGCTATTATTATATGAAAATTCTATAAGCGGTAAATGATCATCCCAGCTACCTCGAAGATCTAATACATATATCCTCAACATATCTTCAAGTGTCTAGATTATCCCCTCAGATTGACCATCTGTCTAAGGGTGAAAAGCAGTACTGAAATCAAGTCTGGTACCCATTGCTTCCTGCAACTTTTGCCAAAATCGAGAGGTAAACACTAAACCTCTATCAGACACAATGGACACAGGTACTCCATGAAGGCACACAATATGCTTAATATACAACTTTGCCAAATTAGCTACAGAATAAGTGGCTTTAATAGGCAAGAAATGAGCATAATTGGTTAACCTATCCACAATCACCCAAATGGAATCATATTCATCCTTAGAATGAGGTAACCCAACCATAAAATCCATAACAAATTTCTCCCATGAATAAGAAGAGGCTGAAGCTTCCCAGAAGGCTTCTGATGTTCAGTTTTCACCTACTGACATGTCAAGCACTTAGAAACATAATTAGCTACATCCTTCTTCAGTCCATCCCACCAATACAAATCTTTGATGCTATGGTACATCTTAGTGACACTTGGAAGTATGTTGTAGGTTGTAGAATGTGCTTCCTCAAGGATCTCCTCTCTCAGATTATCCACATCATGAACGTATAACCTACCACTGATCCATAAAAAATCTTCGTCATCAAGTGTGAAATTAGTGAACTTCCTTACAGGAACATTCTCCATAAGTTATGCTAGAATAGGATCTCGACCCTGAGCTACCTTAATCCTATCTCTCAGCACTGATCGAACTCTGAATTGAGCTAATAGTCCTCCTGATCTACTAATCTTCATCATCATACCTTGATCCACTAACTGTTGTAGCTCTTGGATCAAAGGTCTCCTCTCCACACTAATATGAGCAATACTACCTGAGGACTTCCTACTCGAGGCATCAGCTATCACATTAGCCTTGCTTGGATATAAAGAATATCTCAGTCATAATCCTTCAGGAGTTCTAACCATCTCCTCTACCTCAAATTCAGATCTCTCTGCTAGAAAATATACTTAAGGCTCTTGTGATTAGTGAAAATCTCACAAGTCACCCCATATAGATAATATCTATAAATCTTGAGAGCAAAGATCACTACAACCATTTCTAGGTTATGAGTATGATAATTCTATTCATGCTTATTCAACTGCCTCAAAGCATAAGCTATCAACCTACCATTTTGCATCAATACACAACCTAGGCAAACTCTAGAGGCATCATAATAGACAGTGAACTTATCTACTCCATTAGGAAAAGCCAAAACTAGAGTTGTGGTCAACTTCTCCTTTAGTAACTAGAAACTATTCTCATAACCAGCCAACCACACAAACTTCACATTCTTCTAAGTTAGGCGAGTCATAGGAACTGCAATTCTCATGAAATCTTGCACAAACCTCCTATAATACCCATCCAAACCCAAAAAACTATGAATATCCATAACTGTCATAAGTCTGGGCCACTCAGACACTTCTTCTATCTTCTATGGATCAACATGGATACCATCTTTAGACACTACATGTCCAAGAAATGTAACACTCTCCAACCAAAGATCACACTTCGAGAATTTAGTATAAAGTTGATGTTCTCTTAGTGTCTATAGTATGGTCCTCAAGTGATATATGTGTTCCTCCATACTCTTTGAATACACTAGTATATCATTAATGAAGACTACCATAAACTAATTCATAAACGGTTTGAATACCCTGTTCATCAGGTCCATAAAAGTAGCTGGTGCATTAGTTAACCTGAATGACATTGCCAGAAACTCATAATGGCCATATCGAGTGCAGAATGCCATTTTAGGAACATCAGCCTCACTAATTTACAACTAATGATAACCCGACCTTAAGTCAATCTTAGAAAAGAACTATGCACCCTGAAGTTGATCAAATAGATCATCTATCCTCGAAAGAGGATACTTGTTCTTCACTATCACCTTATTCATCTCTCTATAATCTATGTATAGTCTCAGGATACCATCCTTCTTCTTCATAAATAGGACTGGTGCACCTCAAGTGGAAACATTGGGTCCAATTAAACCCCTTATCTAACAAATCCTATAATTACTCCTTTAATTCCTTCAACTTTGTAGGAGCCATTCTATTTGTGAAATCAAAATAGGAGTGGTGCTTGGAACCACTTCTATACATAATTCAATCTCCTTATAAGGTGTTAAACTTGGCAACTCCTCAAGAAAAAATTCAGGAAATTCACAGGCAACTGGAACATCTATGAGAGACAACTTCTCCATTAAAGTATCTCTGATAAGTGCCAAGTATCCCTGACAACCCTTCCTCAGTATCTTCCTAGAGTGCTAGTGGAGATGAGATTTTGAGGTACAGAACTCTTATCACCCATAAACTTAAACTCTTTTTTATCTAAAATTCTGAAAATCACCTATTTGCTCTAATAATCCATAATAGTATAGTGTTGAGACAACTAATCCATACCAAGGATCACATTTAATAATACCAATTCCATAGGCAATTCTCTGCCTTTTACTAATACTAGACAACTAGAAAGAACAACTATAGACATCCATTTTCGGGATGATGAGTTATGGATGCAACAAAAGACTTCAATGATGAAAATGTCATGAATAGGTTTTCAATACTTGAACTTTAAAACTTCAGGGGTCTAATTGCATTTTTTAAAGAAAGAATTTAATGTTTTCATAGACTAAATTGCAATGCTTTTTAAGGATCGAATTGCAAAACTTGAATTCTTTCAAGGACTTTTTTATAATTAAAAGTAAAAAAAAAGGTGGTCGGAATTACATAATTTCGATCGAAAATACACAATTCTGGTCAGAATTAGACCTCTTCTGCCCTAGGTTGAATTTTCTAGATAAATTGAGTCCTAATTGGTATGAAATTCTCCTAAAATTATTTTGATAATATTTTAAGGAAATATAAGTATTTTAGGAATCAATTTATAACCAGGGTTTCAAGGTGTATCCCTATATAAGGAGGGTTTTGGCTTTGAAAATAGGGGGGATGGCAAAAAAAAGGAGAAAAAGGAAGGCAAAAAACAAGAGAAAAAAGGAAGGCATAAAAAGAAAAGAGAAGAGGAAGGAATAAAAAAAGAAAGAAAAAAAAAGAGAAAGAGAAAGAGGGGGAGAAAAAAGAGAAAAAACATCTTATTCTCTACAAATTCTTTTGCTTCAATAAAGATTTTTGAAGGATTTTTGAAGACCAATATTTGAAGACCTATCAAGAATGGTGATTCTACAAAATCTGAGGAGCATTCCATTAAAATCATCCATAAGCATCATCTTCTTCTTATTTTATTTTTTTTTATTTTATTGATTTGTAATTTTGTTTTATTGTTGTTATAATTTATCCACTAATCATAATTTTTATTCTTTTTTTATGGAGGAAAACACATGATAATCATACTTGGAGGACTAAATTCACAAGAGGTCCATAGGATGCCATGGATAAGACCTTATAAAGATATAGTTTCTAGGGTTTTTTTATTATTATTTTATTTTATTACTTTATTTTATTTATTTTTTTTTTGGTTGTATTAATTACTTTATTATTATTTTTTCTATAAATTATTGTAATAGCCCCAATAGTGGGAATAGTGAAATTATATATGTGATTGCATGTTTATGTTGGTTAATTGGTTGTAAAATTAGGATTTTTATTGGGTAATTAATTAAAATCAATGGTGGAAGTAGATTAATTTAGGTTGCATGTTAATGAAAATTAGGGTTTAGAAGGAATTAATTTAATTAGTTGTTTGATCTTTTATTTAATTATTTTGATATGTTTTATTTGATTTTGGGCTTGTTTATTTATTTTTATGTGTTCTGGGCCCTAGGCCCACATTAGGTTGTAACCCATTTAAATTTATGTTTTTTTTAAGTTTAATGAATTAAAATGCATTTTAGGCCCATAATTAATTAGATTTTTAGGTTAGAAATAACTTAGGCCCATCTAGTAAATTAGACATAGGTCCACCTAATTTAATTAAATTAATTAGACTTAGCCCACTTAATTTAAGCCTTTTTCATAATTTATAAATTTAAGATCACCTTAGAATTAAAATATGTAAAATTAGGCCCATTAATTTAAATACTTCATAATTTGTAGATTTAGGCCCATTTTTTAGATTTAAATTAAATAGACTTAGGTTCATTTAATTAAAATTAAAAGGAATTAGGCCTTTTAGTCTCACTTATTTAAACATGTAGATTTAGCTCATTTAATTAAAATCCATGTATATTAGACTAACTTAGGGATTATATGTTTGAATGAATGTATTATTTACTTGTATTTTCATGACTGGTTTGTCTTGAAGTTAATTGCTAGAATAAGGGTTTATATGAAATTCCATTTAAATAGAGGATAATATAGTAATTCATAAAGTAATTCTAAATGAACACGAGACTAAAAGAAGTTGGTATTCCATATCCAGAATCTCCTAGTTGTGGTGTTAGCTTTCTTTTAGGGAATTGAGTACCACCTTTTTTATTTGTCCAATTTATTACCCTGGGTGGCGACTCCTCATCTCTAGGCCATTTCTTTTTTATAGTGGTTAGTGTGTTCTCTAAAGCCCTAAGCTCAAATAGTGTCATGGTTGCTAAAATCTTGGATGCATAGTAAACCCCATTGTCTATAGTGGCGACTCCACTAGGGATAAGAGATACTGATTCTACTTGTGTTCTTTAAAATTATTTTATTAATTATTATTTTGTTCTTGCATTCATTCTGCATGTCCTTATTAATCGATGGCGTTGGTTTATGGTTCCATGATTCCACTAGCTTCATGGGATTGTAAATTGGCTAACCATCACTCTTAGTCTTAACTCAGTTCAAGAGAGATTATCGAGCTCATCTGACTAGAGTCTGTAACCCAAGTCCTTAAAGGGGGTAGTCTTCTCTCAAGTTTGTAAAGGATGTTGGGCCCCTCTAACCTTGGCATGTGACTCAAGTCTTAAAGGAGTGCATCTTGTTAAAGGAACCTTGACCTTTTTACCGAACCCTAACCACATATAATGGCTTAGTTATTTCCCCTAGGATCTACCTAAATTTCTTGTGAATGTTGCTATAAGGTATTTCTATCTATAAAGGCTCAAGCCCATACTTTAGAAGCCCATTAGGACTAATAAAGATTGGGCTATGCTTTTATACCTAAAAATACTATTTCTATGCTTTACTGCTTTGAGAGATTTGGCATGCACGTCAGTTCTTGATATCCCTTATTGATATTAAGGCCAAGACCAAAAATCTTAGGAAAAGAGACTCGTCATTGAATACATGTGTAAGAGGAATAAGGTATACCTAACTTGTTACTTGCTACTTGTTGCATAGCATGTGCATCATGCATACATGCATCTCATGCATCATACTAATATTTATCTTTTAGCCATCATAGATTCATTTGGGTCTTCCTGTGTTTGGAGTCAAAAGGGTGGCAGACTAGTGAGAATTGATTCGAGTCCACAATCGATTGAGAAAGAGATCCTCAGCAGACTGGAAAGGAGTCCCATCAACCCACTCTACTTAGAATCTACAGAACCAAAAAAAGCCAAAGAAATAGAACAACATGAAGGAGGAAACTGGACCTTAGAGGATGTCAAAGGAGCATTGATGGATGACATGAGAGCGATGATGCAAGATGAGTTAAGATAGGCTTTGGCCGGACTGATGCCACCACCTGCTGCTGCTACACCTCATGCTGCAGCCAATCCACCTGTTGCGACCAATCCACCTACTGTGGGTACACCACTTGCTAACAATGATAATGCTGGGGAAATGAAATTCAAGGATGTTGAGAGTTATATGGTTGAAAGGGCGAAAAGGGAATCACTTGAGCAAGTTTATGAGCTGAAATCTAAGCAGATGAAAGCACTGACTCAGAAAATGTCCAAGATAGAGGAATCGATGAGAGGATAGGGCATCAGATACTCATTTGATTTTGATGATATGTTGCAATTTGGAGATGAAAAATTGCCTAACAAATTCAAGAAACCACAGTTGTAGAAGTTTGATGGTACTGGGGACCCAAGAATTCACTTTAGTCAATACACAACTATCATGAGCACCACTAAGGCTCCTTTGTCCATAGTTACCAAGCTATTTGTATTGTCATTGGAGGGCATGGTTGTTAATTAGTATTATGGGTTAGAGAAGTTTATCCATGCAGACTGGAGAGAATTGTGCACTGCTTTCCTAAAGCAATATGACTACAACACTAGGCTCAAAGTGTTTATCAGGGATCTAGAACTAACCAAGCAAAAGCCCAATGAGTCATTCTCAGATTTTCTAACTAGGTTCATGAATAAGGCGGGACTAATGAAGAATAAGTTGGTTGAGAAGGATCAGGTTATGATGATAGTCTGAAATATGCTACCTAATCTAGTTGAGAGGCTATAGATAATGAATCCTAAGACATTTATAGATCTTTACGATGATGGGTTGCAAGCTAAAGAGATAAAAAATGAGAAAAAGAATGTCACTAGGAACACTAGAGTGAGGAATTACCCAACTGGGGGTACACATCAAGGAAATACTAGCCAGGTTGTAGGAGTTTATGCTATCCAACAACCCAAGAGGTTCTTAAAGTTCAATCAACCCTTATCCAAATCCTAGATTGTCTCACCTAAAAAGGCCTCCTTAGACCTTTAACCCCCACTAGACAACCAAACCCAAATCTCCCTAACTTTGACCCAAATAGTTACTGCAAGCTTCATCAAGTTACTGGTCATCCAACCGATTCTTATTTGTGCCTTAAACATGAAATCCAAAACCTCATAGATTTTGAAAAAATTACAGAACCTGAGAAATCAAATCCAAACCCAAACACCCAAAATAATCCTTTCCCAAATTATCGAAACATGCCACCTCCAACAACCATAATGATAAACTCAGGAGTAAGCAAGGAAGAAGTGTTAAACTCTTTTGAGGATCTAAACCTTAAAGCTGATGAGAAATCTCCTAGTGCTCTTAAAGATGTGGAAAAAGTAGAAGACTTGCTAGGTCAACCCTTAGGCAAGTTTAATTATAAGGTGTTTTCTTCTACACCACCTTCTTTTGACATATCCATTGATACAATTAAGCCTATAGGATGGGGTGATGAGTTCAATGATGAAAAGCTACTAGTCAAAAAGGAGAAATGCATGGTTGAAGTATGGAAAGATGGAAAGAAGCACTGGATTCTTGGGGTTATTGATATTTGGAATAATTCTGATGAGGAAGGCACTGAAAGATATAATGTATGGCTTGATAATCCTGAAGTTAGTCATGTTACCAGAAGTGGGAAGGGTTATAAACCAACAGAGAAAACTACAAAGAGAGAAGAAGAAGTTGTTGAAGGAGAAGACTCATATGAACATGGCAATGACTTGATTCTTGAATAGCTTAAGAAAGCGAAAGCAAATGTAAACATTTGGGAGCTATTGAGGCACTCAAGTAGCCACAGGAAATCTCTGGTTAAGGCTCTAGTTAAGATAAACATTGAAACTACGGCTACCCTTGAAGCAATGGTGGCCAAGGTTATAGAGAAAAATCATGGGGTTATTACTTTCTCTTATGAGGATTTACCTATGGAAGGAAGAAAGCATAATAAAGCTTTGTTCATTCTAGCTGAAGTAAGAGGGAAAAGGACTAATTATATGATGGTGGATGATGGGTCTATAATTAATGTTTGCCTGCTACGGATCCTACCCAATCTAGGAGTGAAGGTGGAGGATTTGGCAAAATTAGACCTTATAATTAAGGCTTATGATGATAGCATGAAAATGTAAAGGGAACATTTATGGCTTCTGTGAAGACTGGGCCTATAGAAGCAATGGTTAAATTCATTATGCTAGACATTCCTATCACCTATGCCTTGTTGTTAGGCAGGCCTTGGTATTATGTTTTGGGAGGAGTGCCTTCTATTGTGCATCAAAAGGTGAAATTCCTATATGAGGGAGAGGTTACAACTTTATATGCGAGTATGGGCAAGACTGTGTCTGCAGTTATGGATAGTTAAAACTAGGTAATTACTCCTCTTGGTTTCCAAATAGCCATGATCCCAGAGGGAATTACAATGGATCCAAGGGTTATGAGCATGATTGAGAAGATGAATTATCGACCTAGATAAGGACCAGGAAAAGAAGAGCAAGGCATCCTAGAATTGCCAAACTTTAAAACCCAAGATGATACAAAAGGATTGGGCTATACTGGGTTGGATTTGGCAGTAAAATGGCAAGGAGAAGGTTTTTCAATGAGAATAACCTCCTAAGTATTGTGGGACCTCTGAAGGATAACTTGGTCAAACAAAAGAAGGAGAAGTTCTATCTGGATGAAAAGGAGCCTATTCAAGTAGCTGGTGTGGATATCCCTAGGTTTGAGATCTTTAAAAAGTAGATAGTTAAGAGGCTGGTACAAGACAACAAAGACAAGGTGATAAAGACAGTTGCTGAAAAGATGAAAGCTGAGGACATTGAAGAATTGCTTTGTCCACCACCTAATGAAGAACCACCATAGGATTTAGCTAGAATTATTAATAATAGTTTTAGTGATGTTGTTTATGAGGAATCTAATGTAATAACGTCCAATTTGTTTAAGGATGAAAACTCTATTTTTCTTGTGGCCAATGATATGAATTCTAGTTTAGCTTACTTGTGTGATGTTGATTCTTATGGTCTTGTGCATTTTAATAATAATCATTCATGCATGTTTGGCATCAATTCTATTCAATTAGATTCATTAAACATGGGCACAAATGAACAACCAAAACACATTTCTATATCACATGATTTAACTCCTGAAGAGAGAGAAAATTTTAAGAGAATATTAATAAAAAGAAAGGTAGTATTTGCTTGGTCCTACAAGATGTGCCAAGGTTAGACAGAGAAATTATGGAGCATCACATTCCAATATATCTAAAAGCTAAACCTGTTAAGCAAAAACTTTATAGGTTGAGGCCAGAGTGGATAGAAAAGATAAGGGAGGAAATCGCTAAGCAGATCCAGGATAACTTTTTACAAGTAGTGGAATACCCTCAATGGTTGGCAAACATAGTACCAGTTAACAATAAAGATGGAAAAGTCTGAACATGCATAGACTTCAGAGATCTTAATAAGGCATATCCAAAAGATGACTTTCCTTTACCCTATATTATTATGATTGTTAATAGTGCAACATATAGTGTAGTGTACTCCTTCATGGATGGGTTCTTAGGTAATAATCAAAAAATGATGGCAGTTACGGACAAGATCAAAATTGCATTTTTCATGGAGTAGGGGACGTATTGCTACAAGGTGATGCCCTTCGGGTTAAAGAACGCAGGAGTAACTTATCAAAGAGCTGCCACTACCTTATTTCATGATATGATGCATAAGGAAATGGAAGTGTACGTCAACAATAAGATGGTTAATTTAGAAACAAGAGAGGGACACTTTGAGGCTTTGGATAAGTTCATAGCAACAATAGAAAGATATAACCTAAGGCTTAACCTAAAGAAATGCATATTTGGGGTAATCTCTGGAAAGTTATTAGGGCACATAGTTAGTAACAAAGGAATAGAAGTCGACCCATACAAGATTAAAGCCATCCAGGAGATGCCAACATTAAGAACGGAGAAGGAAGTACAAGGGTTTATTGGAAAACTGCAGTACATCAGTAGGTTTATTGTGAGACTTACCATGGTCTGTGATCCAATCTTCAAGCTCTTAAGGAAGAATCAGCCAGTGGAATGGAATGAAGAATGTCAAAAAGCCTTTGATAAGATTAAGGAATTCCTTACTAACCCGCCTATATTAAGACCACCGAGGCAAGGTAAACCTTTAATCTTGTATTTGGCTTTAGAAGAAAAAGCAATGGGGGCAATGCTAGCGTAAGAAGGACTAGAAGGGGTGGAGTACGTAGTGTATTATCTCAGTAAAAAGTTCTTGCCATATGAAGAAAAATACAATCTGGTGGAGAAGAAATGTTTGATAATGATATGGGCTATAAAGAAGCTAAGGCATTATTTCCAGTCTTACAAAGTATAAGCTGTCTCGAAAATATATCCTTTGAGGTACTTGTTTCAAGCACCAGCTTTGACCGAAAAGATGTTTCGATGGCTAGTACTCTTAATTGAGTTTGATATAGAGTACGTCACTACTAAGGTTATTAAAGGAAGAGCAGTAACATAATTTCTAGCCCATAATGCAGTCGAAGGAAATGAGCAGTGGAATCTAGAGTTTCCAGATGAGAACTTAGCAGTAATAGAACAATGTGAATCGAAGCTTTATTTTGATGGAGCTGTGAATAATAGAGGAGCAGGGCTAGGTGTAATTCTTATTACACCGAGAGGAGAAACCATCCCAATGGCCAAGAAATTATACTTCAGGGTTATAAATAACATGGCTGAGTACGAGGCATGTATCTACGGTATGGAAACATTACTAGCAGTTGGAGCTAAAGACCTACTAGTTTATTGAGATTCCCTCTTAGTCATTAGTCAGGCTAATGAGTGGTAAGTGAAAGAAGATAGGTTAAAACCTTACATCTGCTATTTGAAAAAGCTAATGAGGAACTTCACTAAATGTCTCTTCACTAAATGTCTCTTCATGCATTTACCAAGAGATGAGAATCAAATGGCTAATGCCTTGGCAACACTATGTTCAATATGGGAAAAAATTGACGGGATCAATGATGAAGCCTTTGGTAATAATGAAAATGAAAGCTTTGTGTTATGGTGAGGAACAAGTCAAGAGTACCCAGATAGGGCTAGTAGAAAAGCCATGGTTTTATGACATCCAAAGATTTATTGAGGAAAGGAAATACCCAGATGAAGCAACTTCCAAAGAAAGATATTCTCTTCATGTTCTTGCATGCCATTATGCAAGTCATGATGGGATATTATACATAAGGATGCCAAATGGAATACAACTAAGATGTCTCGAGAAGGATGAAGCAGAACATGCAATGAGAAAGATTCATGCAGGGGTTTGTGGATCTCACATGAATAGGATGATTCTGGCAAAGAAACTGATTCGGCAAGGGTATTACTAGATGAGCATGGAAAGGGACTGTGTCGAAGTAGTGAGAGAATTTCATTAGTATTAAGCACACGAGAACCTCAATCATCTTTCCTTTACAGTGCTAAACAGTTTAACATCTTTGTGGCCTTTTGTAACCTAGGGAATAGATATAATAGGTAAAGTAAAACCAACTGTTTTGAACGGGCACAAGTATATAGTAGTTGCAATTGACTACTTTTTTAGATGGATAGAAGCAGAGTCCTTTAGTACCTTGATAGATGGCAAGGTTTATCGAGAACAGTCTCATTTGCAACTATAAGGTCCTGCATCATGTTGTGATAGACAGTGGTGTTCAGTTCCAAGCAGAAATGACTAAATTATTACATAGATACAAGATTGAGCATCATAAGTCCTTGCCTTATTGACCTCAGGCTAATGGTGCAATTAAAGTAGCTAAAAAGAATACAAAGAATATTCTCTCCAAGATGGTGAAAATGCATAAAGATTGGTCTGAATATCTCCCTTTTGCTTTATATGAATACAGAACTATAGCACACACTGCTACGGGACAAACTCTATTCTCGTTAGTGTATGGTTGTGAAGCGGTTTTACCTATAGAGACGAAAATTAAATTGTAATAACCCTGGTTTTTAATTTATTTTATTAAATACTGAGATATGCAGTGTTAATAAAGTTTAAAAGTTATATTTAATTATTTCACTATTTTAGGATTTATTATCATTATTTAAGTATAATTGAATTTCTACGTAAATATATTAATTGGGAATAAATTATTTTGAACATTTAAATTCTATTGTGTGTATTTATTATTTTCGAATACTATTGTTTCAATAATACTAATTTAGTGCATGAATATTTTAATTTATTTTATTAAATATACATTATTTGTATTATTAATTATTTAATAATTATGTTTCTTATTAATGTTATTTTTTTTAAAATGATATTTTATGTGTTATTTTATATATATATATATATATATATATATATATATATATATATATATGCACATATATATATAATAGGGTTTATTATTTTAATTATGTGTGTTATTTATTATTATGTGGGTCTATATATATATGTGTGTGTGTGTGTATATATATATATATATATATTAATGTATATACTTGTGGTAGAGATTAATACACATAAATATATTATACAATTATAATATATAGTATATATACATGCAAAAAGAAGAAAAAAAAATAGAACCTTCCCCCCTCTTCTTTTTTCCCCGCAACCTGACTTCTTTACCTTCACTGCGCCTTTCTTTTGAGCTTTCCGGACTGTCACCCTTCATCACCATCATCTCTTCCATCTTCCTCATCGCTGCCCAGCCAAGGGAGTAGCTCGCCGGCGTCTGTGTTGAAGGAGATCGAAGGTGACCGAAACTCCATTGTTTCCGATCACCACCTTCATCCGACCACCATTTTTCATGATCCTGGTGCCGTTCAACTCCTAAAGCTTTGAGGAAGTTGAATCTTAGCTTGGTTCGAGTCCTTTCCTCCTCATTTGTGAGTTTCTTGAATTTTTATTTTTGAGCTTTTTTGGGTTTTTATTTTTTTTAGGTTGATTTTTAATGATTCAAGAAAACTCCCTTTATAAATGATGATCCTTATAGCTTCAGCTTCATGAATATATTTTTTTTTATAATTTTTGGAATTTATTTTAATTTTGGTGAATTTTTTATTATTTTAATATTATTTAATGAATTTTTGTAAATTAATTAATTAAATTATGAAATTTGTTAAATTATTGTTATTATATATTGTTATTAATTTTGATTTTGAGAAATTGATTTTTGGGAAATATTTATAGTTTATGTAAATGTTGGATAATTGAATTAATGAGCATTTTGGTTGAATTTAAAGTTTAATTATGTGTGTTACTTTATATTAAAACATTATTTAATGATAAAATAATCTTTAGGAATTTATATTATTTTATTGGAATTTTATATGATTTATGAGTCTTTTGTATATTAGGGGCATTTTGGTAATTTGGTAGTAATTTTGGCTAAATATTAAATTTAATTGGTTTCAATAATTATTTGAAGTATAAAAATGATTTTTATAAATTA
Source organism: Mallotus nudiflorus (assembly GCA_947683625.1). Classification (NCBI taxonomy): domain Eukaryota; kingdom Viridiplantae; phylum Streptophyta; class Magnoliopsida; order Malpighiales; family Euphorbiaceae; genus Mallotus; species Mallotus nudiflorus. Next base: position 288,181 of record CANTUR010001442.1, read on the forward strand.
TTTACTATTTTTAACTAATTAAAACTATTTTTCGATAACTATTTTCAAATTATATATAATATATTATTTTTGTAAATAAATGGGTTTTTAGTAACTTTTAGTATATTTATGGATTAATTAAGTAATTTGGATTTAGAAAATGAATTTTATTAATACTGGTGTATTTTTTTTGAGAAATATCGATTTTTACTTATATTATATTATTATTAGGATTTTTAAGTAATTACGGGTAAAATAATAATTATTTTTTTTTATGTTTTTAATGTTTAAATTGCCATATTTTGATATTTAAAAAGGCATTTTTGATATTTGTTGAATTTATGTATATTTTATTGTATCTTGTGGTGAATTGTGGACCTCGGTCGAGAAAAATTATAGTTTGGGATCCCGACCGAGGAATTGGGAGAATGTTGTATTCGAAGTGTGTTTTCTGTGCAGGATCGGCCCTACTTTTGTAGGGAGATGTCCGTTTTACAAAGGAGACTGCCAAAATTTTGGTAGATTTCTCGTAAAACATGACAACCGATCCAAGTCTAATTCTGAAATCTTGATTGAATCTGTCTATAGTAATCCTAGAAGTATAGGGTTAGAAGTTTATTCTGACGATTTTTATTATTTTATTTTTCCTAGTTGCGCTGAGACCGAGGCCTAACGGATCAGGCCCACCGAGTCTGTCCCGAGGAGCACACACCAGTGAGTTATTATACTATATATATATGCATTGCATATAGGATGCATCACTTAGGGTTTTTTTTCATTTTTATTATATGTTTTTAAAAGTGATTTAAATTATAATATTTTTGGTATATCTAGGGTTTATATTTTTATATGTATGCATGTTAAATAATTATGCATGTTATTTTGATATATGCACGTTAAATAATTAGGTTTATGTTTAATACATTTTAGTATATATACATGTTTTAAATGTATATTTGGTCATAATTATTTTATTGAATGATTAGTATACTTTAGGTATATTTTCAGTATATTTTAGGTTTATTCTTAAATAATTGCATGTCATATTATTGACTTACACTTAAATTGTTTTTAAGTATATTTTTGGTATATTTTTTATATATTTCCAAATAAATGCATGTTTTATTATTGATTTAAACCTAACATATTAGTGGTATACTTAGGGTTTATTTGTTATCTATGCACGCTAGAAAATTAGGTTATTTTTGGTATATTTGTGAATATATGTCAAACCTAAATGCATGTTTTAGTACATATACATATTTAAATGAATATTTATGCTTAATAATTTTATTAAATGATTTGTGTACTTAGGGTATATCTTTAGTGTATTAGGTGCATTTTTAAGCAAACGCATGTTATATTATTAAAATGCACTTAAATTTTTTTTAATTATATTAATGTTTTATCTTTAGTATAATTCATGTTTTATTTGATATACATATACCCGAAATATACTTGGTATATTTCTGGTATATATATGGTTTATTTTACTATTGTGAATGATTTAATGTAAATGAAGGATATCAATAGAACGTGCTACCTAATGGGTAGGACTAGGACCGTGTATATATCGGTGCGATAGATTATGGTTGAGTGAGAATCAATTATGGTGATTATAATTGATTTTATTGATTTTATTAAGATCGATGGTATGTGTGATTGCAGGGCCAATCACATTGACAGTCATACTGCTAGAGCTCAGTTGACTTAGTGTCTCGGGGCCAATCTACTGTCCATAGTGGAATAAATGATCTATTGATTTGATTGAGATGTGAGGTGATAGATAGTGTGATTGCTGGAGCTCGATTGACCAAGTGTCTCGGGGCCAATCACACTGACAGTCAGACTGCTGGAGCTCGGCTGACGTAGTGTCTCGGGGCTAGTCTATTGTCCAAATTGGAATAAGTGATCTATTTGGATTTAAGTGAGCCTGCATGGTTAGAGTGATGATATGGTTGATTGAGGTTGCGATTAATAGGGTTCTATTCGATCCTTCATTAATTAAAATAAATCTTTTCTACATTTAATATATTCATAAAAGCATAGTTTGACATTTGTGTGAAATGTGTATGTATACATACATACATATATATATATATATATATATATGTATATGAATGTATGATTAAATGTAGTTTAGATTGCATGCATATATAGTATAATAATTCATTCAGTGAGGTCTGACCCCCCTCAATTATTTTTTTTAGGAGATCCTATATTGTCAGACCTTAGTAGTAAAGTTCCTCGATAGTGTTCTTCCGTCTCGACTATTTTATGTAAATGTATAATTTGAACTCTGAATTGTATTCTAGAAACTGCAGTAGTAGTAGTGTTAACGTATTAGAAGAGTATTATTTTGTTTTGATATTAAATACTCTGAGAATTTTTATTTGAACACTGTACGAATATGTATTCATTTATGAAAGGATTTGGAGTATTTATTTTATATATTGATTCAAAAAATTTTAATTCTATCATACTTTTTATTTATTTATTACATGATTTTACTTTCTAAGGCTTGCTACGGGTTCTGGATTCGAAAGAATTCCCATTCCCTAGCGCCGGTCATGACTCCTAGTTTGGGTCATGACAAAGCTGGTATCAAAGCGTGGTTCTGTGTCACGGCCTTAGTTGTGTGAGTTATGGCCTTAGTTTTCAATGTTGTGTTTTCTTTGGAACTACTGTAGTTAAATTAGGTTCGGTCATGTCTTTGAAAAGTCTTCCTTGCATTAGGAATTTCATATAACCATTAGGGTGTCTGTTGATGCTTATGATTATTTGAATTACTTGTTTTGTTTTTGCTCTTTTCTGATTACCGTGAGCATGAGTCGCTCCATTAGTCAATGAGATCAATGATAGATAAGCATAAGGTTCTACCCCATATGCAGCCTGTTAGGCGTAGGGGTAGAGATAGACTTAGAAGGCCTGATGATCGCTGTTGACAGTAGAAACAACTGAATAAGGAGCTGGTGGCTTAGCATTGCGATGATGTTGCTTCCTGTCACGACCCAAAACAGGGGCCATGACCGGCGCTAGGGAACGAGAATTCTTTCGAATCCGGAACCCGTAGCAAGCCTAAAAATAAAATAAAACATGCAATAACAATAACCATATAATATGCAGCGGAAAATAAAAATCATAAATATAATGATATTACCCATATCAACTGGATTTAAATCAAAACTCATCTCATCACATATATAAAATCTCTTTAATACAAATCCAGTTTCAACATAATACATCTCCTTTAAAATAAAATACACGAAATTCAATACTTTAATTCACAACTACTGTAGTGTCTAGATAAAATAAATGAGACTCAAGTAGACAGTTTACATAAAGAAGCCGGGGCGGAAGAAATCCGGCGTATCGACCTGCTACTGAGGTCTGAGGATGTTGACTCTCCTGAAAAATAGTCAACGGAGGGGAGTCAGACCTCACTGAGTGAATTACTATAATATATATACATACACACTAAGTGATAATGCATACAGTCAACAGTATATATATAATACGTATATATACAGGCAATTGCACACAAATGCAATAAAATCATTTTATATATACTTTATCTGAAAATCACAGTTTATGAAGGATCACATAGAACCCTAGAATATCGCAACCTCAGAAAGTAGTGTTAAACAACACTCTGGCCATACAGGCTCACTTATCCAAATATATCCACTTAATCCATTTGGACAGTAGACTGGCCCCGAGACACTAAGTCAACCGAGCTCCAGCAGTCTGACTGCCAGTGTGATTGGCCCCGAGACACTTGGTCAACCGAGCTCCAGCAATCACACCCACAAACCACATCTCACATATCAATAATCATAATAAATCAATATCCACAAATAAGTTAGTATTATAGCCTAAAGCTATAGGCGTACCGGTACGTACTCGGTCCTAGTGCTGCCCACTAGGTAGCACGTTCTATTGATATCCTTCATTAATAAATAAATCATTCATTCACGAAAATCAATGATGCATGAATTTAAATGAAATAACAATATAAACCATATATATACCGGAAATATACCAAACGTAAACCAGGTATATTTCGAGTATATATATATCAAATGAATTCAATCAAATCATAAATTAAGTTGGAAATATATTTAAAAACATTTTAAATATATTTTATTAATAAAACATGTATATAATTTATTATATACCAAAAATAAACCAAAAATATACTTAAATACAAATCATAATGTTTATGCATTTTTAATCAAAGTAAAACATATATTTCTAAATCATGCATCCTAAGTATGTATACATAGTACAGTAACTCACCTAGTGCGCTCCACGAGACAGGTCCGACGGGCCTGGTCCACTAGCCCTCGGTCTCGGCGCAACTAAACAAGAAATAAGTAATCGATATTAGAATAACCCTAACAGAAATCCTAGAATTCAATCTAGAGTATTAAACACAGAATCGGAATTTAGGGTTCGACTGGACATCACGTTTTACGAGAATTCTATCGAAAATCTGGCAGAACCTCCCCTGTAAAACGGACATCTCTCTACTCAAAAGAGTAGAGCCGACCCTGCAAAGAAACACACTTCGAAATACAAGCTCAACAAAAATCCACAACCCCTCGGTCGGACTCCAAACTACAGTCTACCGACCGGGGTCCACAACACATAACACTTCCAGATATAACAAAAATATCCTTAAATCACAGAAATACATTTTCATAGGTAGAAATTACATAATTAACCTTAAAACACTGTAAAAACCGATTAAAACTCATTTTATTAGAAAAACCGTATATTATATATATAATTGAAAATAATTCATGAAAAATAGTTTTAATTAGTTAAAAATACCAAATATTTTGTAGAAATCATTTTTATACCTTAAATAAATATTAAAACCAATTAAATTACATTTTTAGATAATTTAGGGTAAAATTACCAAAATACCCATATATATATAAATATACCTAAATTACTTCAAAAATTCACCAAAAATCATACAATTATTCAAAATTAATTTTCTCAACATATTTATCCATAATATTAACAATTAAACCCAATTAACCAATTAAATTCAAATAAAAACACATTTAACCTAATTTTCTCAAATTCACATAAACTCAAATAATTAAAAATAAATACTTAGAAATTCATAAAAATTCTAAATAAATTCCTATAATTCATTTCAACACCTAATTTAACCATAAACTCCAATTTCATAATTTAAATAATTAATTTCCGAAAATTAGAAAATAATATTAAAATATTCAAAAATACCCAAAAATCCAAAAAATCTCCAAAAATTCTACAAAAATTCATACATGTAGATTAAGCTACTAGGAACAACATTTGTGAAGGAATTTTCCATGAATCAATCAATTCGAAGCTCAAAAAAATCAAAAACCCTAATAGGCCGAAATTGAAAAATCAAAACCTAAGCAAATCTAGACCAATTCAGCTCAAACCAAAGCTAGAATCACACTCACCGGAGCTCAAGGAGAAGAAAGAGACTGGCGGTGTCGAAAATGGTGGCCGAAATCGACGTGATCGACGGTGGATCGATTTTCGGCTTCTCCGGCCAAAATCGATCTCCAGACGCCGGAAACGGCCTCCTCAGGCGGCGAAATTGGTCGGGGAAGACGGTGGCACACCGGACAGCACACCCACGGTGAAGGAACGGCACGGCAGCGACCGGAAATGGAGAAGGGAGAATCGGGAGGAAGAAGAAGAAGTCGGGGGCAAAATGGTAATTTTCCAAACTTTTTGATTTTTGACAAATATATGTATATATATATACTTTATACTATATATTAAAATAATATTAAATTACACACATCAAATATACACCACACACATAAAAATATTAATATTTTAATAATTTATACTAAATAAAATTAATTAAATAACAATAAAACAATTAATTACTTAATAAAATATTAGGGAAATAATAAACCCTAATTAAATAATTATACACACAGGCTTTATTTAATAATTTAAAAATACGCATGAGTTCATGCAAGTCCGTAAATACATTTAAAATAATTAATAATACATTGTTTACGTGAAAATTTCCCCGAAAATGCAAGTCCCGGGAAAATTTTACGTAAAGCACTGAAAATAATACACAATAATTAAAATAGGTCTAAAATACATATCAACTCGTAAAAGTATCATATAAAATACAGAAATCATTAACTCTGCATATCCCGGTACTGTGTAAAAATATTTTAAAAACACGGGATATTACACTTCCGCAATAAGAGATTCGTAGGGTGCAATGTCGATACCTTCAATTGTATAGTAGATATAATTTCTTTTTCAGCAGTGAACTCTGGATATGTCCATTCTGCGTATATTATATATTCGGAATCCTATCGAGTTTTCGTATCTGTTCAGCATGGTGAATGTGAATTATTTCTTTTATAGAGACGATATTAGTAATCAGTTTTTTCAAGTTGAGGTTGTGGTTATAGTTTCAGCCCTACTACACCTATCTATTATAGGGGTAGGTCAAAGGCAACTGTCACTCACAGGTTGAAGTAGTTATTATTAGAAGTACAAACAACCCTTTGAATTCGAACGAGCGGCAATTGTGGCAATGATAGCCAAGATTAATGAGAGCTTGTGGGCATTTAGGTAAGTTTGACAATTGATTGAGTATGCTTTGATGGAGGATTTGAAAGATGTCTAATGAAGACGAAACACTCTTGTACTCTTTATGGCAAGCTATCAGTTCTGACTACAACATATAATTTAAGTTAAAAAGTAATTTCTAAGATACTTCCATCAACCTTTAAGGAAGGATAATCATCTGTGGCTATTATTGCTCAGAGTAAGGGAAGAGCAGTCAATTGAGAAGAATGCTTGTAAACTCTTTAATTTGTTATGTCATGCTAAAGACGTGATACAGTATAAGAGGAGATTGGTAGAACTGGGTGTTACAGGATTATGTTTGATATATATTGGCATCCGAACTGAGAACTGGGATTTAGAGAGTTATTCGTGAATTTAGTCTTTTGGGTGTATTTGATCTTGATGAAACGTGAAAGGGTTGTTTCAGCACTATACAGTGGTAGATTGTCGGAGAAAGAGGTGATTTTAGAATTCCTGATGAAGAAGAATTTAGATTTGTTGGTGGCATGATTTTTGCACCTCGGAATCTTATCTTCACTATCACTACTAGGAAGATGCTAAGGAAGGGTTGTCAGGAATACTTGGCACTAGTCAAGGATACTTCAGTGAAGAAGTTGTCTCTTACAGATGTTCCAATTGCCTGTGAGTTTCCTGATGTTTTCCTAATGAGTTGCCAGGTTTACCACCTCACAGATTTTGAATTCTGTATCGATGTGGTTCCTGATATAACTTCTATTTTGACATAGCCCTATAAAATGGCTCTTGTAGAGCTGTAGGAACAATTGCAAGATCTGTTAGACAAGGGTTTTGTCAAACCTTGTGTTTCTCCTTAGGCTGCACTAGTCCTGATGGAGAAAAAAAAGGACAATACACCCAGACTGTGCATTGATTACATAGAATTGAATGAGTATCCTCTTCCGATGATAAATAATCTATTTGATCAATTTTAAGGTACACTGTTCTTTTCTAAGATTGATTTGAAGTTAGGTTATCATTAGTTGTGGATCAGTTTGTAGTAGTCTTCATTGATGATATACTAGCATATTTAAAGTGAATGAAAGGGCACGTTTATCACTTGAGGACTATACTACAGACACTAAGAGAATGTCAGCTTTATGCTAAATTCATGAAGTGTGATCCCTGATTGGAGAGTGTTGTTTTTCTTGGACATGTGGCATCTAAAGATAATATTCAAGATGATCCACAAGGGATCAAAGCAGTATCTAAGTAATCCATACTGACTACAGCTATGGAGATTTGCAATTTTTTTCGGGTTTAGCTGGGTATTATAGGAGATTTGAGTAGAAATCTTTAGAATTGCAACTCCTATGACCCACCTAACTCAGAAGAATGTGAAGTTTGCGTGAACAGATGTTTGTTAGAACAGTTTCCAAGTGTTGAAGAAGACCATTGATCTAAGGGTTACTTGAGTTTTAGAGGATAAGATCTGACATCATTACAGTATTTCATCATATCATTATAGCATATCATTACAGCATTTCATCATGACATTTCATTCCAGCATTTCATCATGACATTTCATTATACCATTTCATCATAACATCCATCATAGCATGTCATCATGACATTTCATTATAGAATGATCTTCTGGTAAAAGATGTACAAGTTAATTATTTAGGGTTGATGTTATAACTTGAGAAAGAGATTCTATATAAGCTGCGGAATGAGCTTGCAATGTACATCCAGATGTTACCAAGATGTACCACAATATTCAGGATCAGTACTAGTGGGTTGGATTGAAGAAGGATGTGACTGATTATATTTCTAAGTGTTTAATTTTCCAGCCGGTGAAAGCTAAACATTATAAGCCTTCTGGGAAGCTTCAATCTCTTCTGAACCTTGAGTAGAATTAAAAGAGTATTGCTGTGAATTTTTGGTTGATTACCTCGTTTGAATATTATATATAATTCCATCTAGGTGACTATAGACAGATTGACCAAGTCAGTTAATTTTTGACCAGTGGAAGCCACTTATTCAGTAGCTAAGTTGGCTAAGCTGCATATGAAGCATATTATGTGCCTGTGTGGAATACTTGTGTCCATTGTATATGATAAAGGTACAACATTTGCCTCTCAATTTTGGCAAAAATTATGGAAAGTAATAGGCACTTGGTTGGATTTCAATACTGCTTTTCATCCTCATACAGATGCCAGTCTAAGAGGACGATCCAAACACTAGATGATATGTTGAAGATGTGTGTTTTGGATCTGGGAGGTAGCTGGGTTGATTATATGCTACTTGTAGAATTCGCTTATAATAATAACTACCATAACAGTATTGGAATGACACCATATGAGGCTTTTATGGAAGGAAGTCTTAACTAGATATGAGATGGTTTAGAATGTAGCGGATAAATTGTTATGATCAAAAGAGCTATGCGGATCCTAGATGAAGAGATATGGAGTTTTAAATTAGGAACTGTGCTTCCAAAGGTATCTTCGAAGAATGGTGTGATGAGACTTGCTGGAAAGGGTAGTAGTGAATGAAGAACTAAAGTTCAAGAAGGAATCAGTTATGATTGTAGATTATCAAGTTTGACAATTATGTTTGAACCAGTTTCTGATGGTTATGGTGTTATGGCAAAGCAACGACGTGGAAGAGTATCTCGCAGACTGAAGTTGAGATACGAGCTTCTTACCCGTATCTCTTTCCTCCTCGATTCTTGTCTTTTCTTTTCATGGAATTCGAGGACAAATTCTTATAAGGAGGGGAGACTCTAATAACCCTTGTTTTTAATTTATTTTATTAAATATTGAGATATGCAGTGTTAATAAAGTTTAAAAGTTATATTTAATTATTTCACTATTTTATGATTTATTATCATTATTTTAAGTTTAATTGAATTTCTACGTAAATATAATAATTGGAAATAAATTATTTTGAATGTTTAAATTCTATTATGTATATTTATTATTTTCAAATACTATTGTTTCAATAATACTAATTTAGTGCATGAATATTTTAATTTATTTTATTAAATATACATTATTTGTATTATTAATTATTTAATAATTATGGTTATTATTAATGTTATTTTTTTAAAATGATATTTTATGTGTTATTATATATATATATATATATGCACATATATATATAATAGGGTTTATTATTTTAATTATGTGTGTTATTTATTATTATGTGAGTTTATATATATGTGTGTGTATGTGTGTGTATGTATATATATATATTAATGTATATACTTGTGGTAGAGATTAATACACATAAATATATTATACAATTATAATATATAGTATATATACATGCAAAAAGAAGAAGAAAAAAAAAAGAACCTTCCCCCCTCTTCTTTCTTCCCCGCGACCCGACTCCCTTACCTTCACTGCGCCTTCCGTTCAAGCTCGCCGGATTTTCACCCTTCATCACTGTCATCTCCTCCATCTTCCTCGTTGCTGTCCAGCTAGTGGAGCAGCTCGCCGGCGTCTGTGTTGAAGGAGATCGAAGGTGACCGAAACTCTAGTGTTTCTGGTTACCACCTTCATCTGGCCACCAATTTTCATGATCGTAGTGCCGTTCAACTCCTAGAGCTCCGGGGAAGTTAAATCTTAGCTTGGTTTGAGTCTTTTCCTCCTTATTTATGAGTTTCTTGAATTTTTGTTTTTGAGCTTTTTAGGGTTTTTATTCTTTTTAGGTTCATTTTTAATGATTGAAGGAAACTCCCTTTGTAAATGATGATCCTTCTTGCTTGAGCTTCATGAATATATTTTTGTTATAATTTTTGGAATTTATTTTAATTTTGGTGAATTTTTTATTATTTTAATATTATTTAATGAATTTTTGTAAATAAATAAATTAAATTATGAAATTTGTTAAATTATTGTTATTATATATTGTTATTAATTTTGATTTTGAGAAATTGATTTTTATGAATATTTTGTAATTTTTAGAAATATTTATAGTTTATGTAAATATTGGATAATTGAGTTAATGAGCATTTTGGTTGAATTTAAAGTTTAATTGTGTGTTTTAGTTTATATTAAAACGTTATTTGATGATAAAATAATTTTTAGGAATATATATTATTTTATTGGAATTTCATACGATTTATGTGTATTTTGTATATTAGGGGCATTTTGGTAATTTGGTAGTAATTTTGGCTAAATATTAAATTTAATTGGTTTTAATAATTATTTGAAGTATAAAAATGATTTTATAAATTATTTACTATTTTTAACTAATTAATACTAGTTTTCAAAAACTATTTTCAAATTATATATAATATATTATTTTTGTAAATAAATGGGTTTTTAGTAACTTTTAGTACGTTCATGGATTAATTAAGTAATTTGGATTTAGAAAATGAATTTTATTAATACTGGTGTATTTTTTGAGAAATATCGATTTTTACTTATATTATATTATCATTAGGATTTTTAAGTAATTACGGGTAAAATAATAATTATTTTTTTTTATGTTTTTAATGTTTAAATTGCTATATTTTGATATTTAAAGGGCATTTTTTATATTTGTTGAATTTATGTGTATTGTATTGTATCTTGTGGTGAATTGTGGACCTCGGTCAAGAAAAATTGTAGTTTGGGATCCTGACTGAGGAATTGGGAGAATGTTGTATTCGAAGTGTGTTTTTTGTGCAGGATCGGCCCTACATTTGTAGGGAGATGTCCATTTTATAGAGGAGACTCTGCCAAAATTTTGGTAGATTTCTCGTAAAACATGACAACCGTGTCACAACCCAAAACAGGGGCCATGACCGGCCCTAGGGAATGGGAATTCTTTCGAATTCGGAATCCGTTGCAGGCATTAAAATAAAATAAAACATGCAATAATCATATTAACATAATTAAAGTGCTCTGCAACGGAAATAAAATCATAAATAATAAAATAATAATCCACCAAATGAAATTAAATTGAACAACTCATCTCATATATAGATAATCCTTTAATATAAATCCAATTCAAATATTTGAAATACATAACTCACACAAATAAATACATAAACCCCACATCTAATTACAACTACTGCAGTGTCTAGATTATAAAATAAAACTCAGATAAGCAGTTTACATAGTGAAGCCGAGGCGGAAGAAATCCGGCGTATGGGTTTGCTACTGAGGTCTGAAGACGATGACTCTCCTGAAAAATAGTCAACGGAGGGGAGTCAGACCTCAATGAGTGAATTGTTATAATATATATACATGCATACTAAATGAAAATGCACACAGTCAATAGTATATATAATAAATATATATACAAGCAAATATACACAGATGCAGCAAAATCATTTTTATATATTTACTAAATCACTGTTTATGAAGGATCAAATAGAACCCTAACAAATCGCAACCTCAAATAGTGTTAGACAACACTCTAGCCATACAGGCTCACATATTCCAAATAAATTCACGTGTTCCATTTGGATAGTAGACTGGCCCCGAGACACTAAGTCAACCGAGCTCCAGCAGTTTAACTGTCAGTGTGATTAGCCCAGAGACACTTGGTCAACCGAGCTCCAGCAATCACACTCCCAAATCACATCTCTTATCAAATCAAATCAATCTGATTAATATCCACAAATAGGTTAGTAATATAGCCTAAATGCTATCAGCGTACCGGTACGTACTCGGTCCTAGTGCTGCCCACTAGGTAGCACGTTCTATTGATATCCTCCATTTATAATATAAAACATTCATTCATAAATAAATGATGCATGAATTTCAATAAAATAGCAACATAAACCATATATATACTAGAAATATACCAAAAATAAACCAGGTATATTTTGAGTATATATACGTCAAATAAATCCAATTAAATTACAAAATAAACTAGAAATATACTTAAAAACATTTTAAGTGTAAATTATTAATAAAACATGCATATAATTTAAAATATACCAAAAATAAACCTAAGCAATACTTAAATCATTTATGCATACTTTATTAAAATAAAACATGCACCCTAAAACATATATATATATAAAATAACAACTCACTGTTATTATGCTCCTCGAGATGAATCTAATGGGCCTAGTCCACTAGGCCTCGGTCTCGATGCAACTAAACAAACAAACGATAGCAGAAAATCAGAATAAATCTAACGAAAATTTCTAGAAACTCGATCTAGAATACTAGACACAGAATTAGAATCAGAGTTCGACCGGACATCACATTTTATTAGAATTCTACCGAAAATCTGGCAGAACGTCCCCTGTAAAACGGACATCTCTCTACTCAAAGAGTAGAGCCGGTCCTGCAACAAAACACACTTTGAGAATAAACACAATATTCACAACCACTATCCCTCGATCAGACTCTAAATTACAATTCATCGACCGAGGTCCACAATTCACAGAACAATTACAAAATATCAAAAATGCCCTTTTATAATAAAAATACATTTTATAAATCCAAATTACATAATTAACCCTAAAACACATTAAAAACCAATAAAAACTCATTTATTTAGAAAAATCATATATTATATATAATTTGAAAATAATTTACGAAAAATAGTTTTAATTAGTTAAAAATACTAAATAATTTGTATAAATCATTTTTATATCTTAAATAACTAGTAAAACCAATTTAATTACATTTTTAACCAATTTAGTGTCAAATTACCAAAATACCCCTATATATATAAATTAACTAAAATTAATAAAAAATTCACCAAAAATAATATAATTACTCAAAATTAATTTTCTCAACATATAATTCAATAATATCAATAAATATACTCAATTAACCAATTAATTTCAATTAAACACATAATTAACCTAATTTTCCAAAATTACATAAACTTAATAAATTCCAAAATAATTATATAAAATTCAAAAAAATTACCAATAAATTTATAAAATGCATTTCAACACCTATAATTACCATAAAACACAATTTCATAATTTAATTAATTAATTTTCGAAAATTAGAAAATAATAATAAAATAATAAAAAATTCCCAAAAATCAAAATAAATTCTAAAAATTCCAAAAAAATTCAAGCATGTAGATTAAGCTACAATGATCAAATTTTGTGAAGGAAGTTTTCTTGAATCAATCAAATTGAAGTTCAAAAAATTCAAGAACCCTAAATGGCCGAAATTGGAAAATCAAAACCTAGGGAAATCTAAACCATTTTAAGTGAAACAAAGCTTGGAATCACACTCACTGAAGCTCAAGGAGAAGATAGAGACTGGTGGTGTCGAAAATGATGGCTGGAATCACGTCGATCGGTGATGGGAATGATTTCAGCTTCTCTTGGCTTTTCCGGCCAAAACATGCCGGAAATGGTGGCTAGGGATGACGGGAATGGCTGGAGGTGGTGGTGGCAAGCCAAGAGGCACACTGACGGTAAGAAAAACGAGTTGTAGCAACCAAAATTTGGAGGAGGACGATCGGGAATGTGAGGAAGGGGATGATGGCAGTATTGTAATTTCTGTAAACTTTTGATTTTTGATTATAATTTATGTATATATATATATATATATATATATATATCCAATCATATATTATAAGAATATATAATCCCACACACATATTTTATTAATTTATACACTTATATAATTAATTAATTTATATAAAACTAATAATAAAAATTAATTTAATTAATTAAACCCTAATTTAATTTAAATAAATGTACATATATATACATTTTATTTAGCACTTTAAAATTATGTATGAGTTCATGCAAAATCGTAAAACTAGTTAAAATAATTAATATTAAATTATTTACGTCTTAATTTCCCCGAAAATAACATTCCCGGGAAAATTTTACGTAAAGAACTTAAAATAATATAAAATAATTAAAATTAGCTTTAATAAATAACAAACTCATAAAAATATCATAAATATGTATAAAAATTATTAACACTGCATATCCCGATGCAGTTTAAAATTATCTAAAAACTCAGGATATTACAGTCTTGCCCCCTTACAAGAATTCATCCCCGAATTCCAGAAAAGAATAATTACAAGATCAAGAAGGAAAGAGATAAGGGTAAAAAGGTCGCATCTCAGCTTCAGTCTCCCACATATGCTCCTCAACTCTGTTGCTACGCCACAGAACCTTGACCATCGAAATTTGTTTTGACCGTAACTGTTGAACTTGATAGTCAACAATCGGGCTACAACACGTGTGAAGGGTTTGAGATATACTTCCTCAGCATCGAGATATGAAACACCGGATGCACCTGTGATATACTCAGGGGCAAAGCCAACCGATATGCAACAGTGCCTACTCTCTCCAGAATCTTGAACGGTCCGATATATCTCGGTGCTAACTTACCCTTCCTGCCAAATCTCATAACACCCTTCATCAGAGACACCTTCAGAAAAGCAAAGTCTCTAATCTAAAACTTTACATCTCTGCGCCTAGGATTTGCATAGCTCTTTTGCCTGCTAATTGTAGTCTCCAATATGTGCTTAACCACGACAACTTTCTCTGCAGTATCCTGAACCATCTCATGTCTAGTCAAAGCTCTCTCCCTAATCTAATCCCAAATCAAAGGGGATCTACACTTCCTTCCATACAACGCCTCATATGGTGCCATGCCAATACTGCTATGGTAGTTGTTATTATATGCAAACTTCACAAGAGGAAAATGATCATCCCAGCTACCTCCCAAATCTAGAACACACATCCTCAACATATCTTCCAGTGTCTGGATCATCCTCTCAGACTGACCATCTATCTGAGGATGAAAAGCAGTACTAAAATCCAACCTAGTGCCCATCGCTTCCTGCAACTTCTGCCAAAAATGAGAGGTAAAAACTAAACCTTTATCTGACACAATGGACACAGGTACTCCATGAAGGCACACAATATGCTTCACATATAGCTTTGCCAATCTAGCTACAGAATAAGTGGCTTTCACAGGTAAGAAATGTGCAGACTTGGTCAACCTATCTACAATCACCGAGATGGAATCGTATCCATCCTTAGAACGAGGTAAACCAACCACAAAATCCATAGCTATCCTTTCCCACTTCCACTCAGGAATAGGAAGAGGCTGAAGCTTCCCAAAAGGCTTCTGATGTTCAGCTTTCACTTGCTGACACATCAGGCACTTAGTAACATAATCAGCAACATCCTTCTTCAGTCCATCCCACTAGTATAAATCTCTGATACTTTGGTATATCTTAGTGACACCCAGATGTACGCTATAGGATGTAGAATGTGCTTCCTCTAGGATCTTTTCTCTTAAATCATCCACATCAGGAACATACAATCCACCACTGATCCATAACACACCATCATCATCAAGTGTGAAATCAATGAACTTCCCTGCTCGAACATTCTCTGCAAGCTCTTCTAGAATAGGATCTCGGCTCTAAGATTCTTTAATCATATCCCTCAATACATATCACACCTTAAATTGAGCTAGCAGTCCACCTGACCTACTGATCTTCATCATCAGACCTTGATCCACCAATAGATGCAACTCCTGGATCAACGTTCTCCTCTCAACACTGATATGAGCAAGACTGTCTGAGGACTTCCTACTCAAGGCATCTGCTACTACATTAGCCTTGTCCGGATGATATAAAATCTCACAGTCATAATCTTTCAATAGTTCCAACCATCTCCTTTGCCTTAGATTCATATCTCTCTGTTGGAAAATGTACTTAAGACTCTTATTATCAGTAAAAATCTCACAAGTCACCCTGTATAAATAATGTCTCCAAATCTTGAGAGCAAAGATCACTGCAGCCAACTCAAGGTCATGTGTAGGATAGTTCTGCTTATGCTTCTTCAACTTCCTCGAAGCATAGGCTATCACCCTACCATTCTGCATCAACACACAACCAAGGCCAACTCTAGAGGCATCACAATAAACTATGAACTTATCCACACCATTAAGCAAATCTAGCACTGGGGCTGTAGTCAACTTCTTCTTCAACATCTGAAAACTGTTCTCACAAGCTTCTGACCACTCAAATCTAACATTCTTCTAAGTCAAGCAAGTCATAGGGGCTGCAATTCTAGAAAAATCCTGCACAAACCACCTATAATACCCAGCTAAACCCAGAAAACTCTGAATCTAAGTAACAGAAGTCGATCTAGGCCACTCAGACACTGCCTCAATCTTATGTGGATCAACCTGGATACCGTCTTTAGACACCATGTGTCCAAGAAAAGAAACACTCTCCATCCAGAAATCACACTTTAAGAATTTAGCATAAAGCTGATGTTCTCTCAGTGTCTGCAGTATAGTCCTCAAGTGATATACATGCTCCTCCATACTCCTCGAATATACCAGTATATCATCAATGAAGACTACCATAAATTGATCCACATACAGTCTGAATACCATGTTCATTAGGTCCATAAAAGCTGCTGGTGCATTAGTCAAACCAAAAGACATCACCAGAAACTCATAGTGGCCATATCGAGTGTGGAATGTTGTTTTAAGAACATCGACTTCACTAATCTACAGCTGATGATAACCCGACCTCAGATTAATCTTAGAAAAGAACTGTGCACCCTGTAGCTGATCAAACAAGTCATCTATCCTCGGAAGAGGATACTTGTTCTTCACTGTCACCTTGTTCAGCTCTTTATAGTCAATGCACAGTCTCAAGGTACCATCCCTCTTCTTAAAAAACAGGACTGGTGCACCCCAAGGAGAAACACTGGGTCTGATAAAACCCTTATCCAACAACTCTTGCAACTGCTCCTTCAACTCTTTTAACTCTGCAGGAGCCATTCTGTAGGGTGGCATAGATATAGGAGTAGTACCTGGAACCACATCTATACAAAACTCAATCTCTCTGTGAGGTGGTAAACCTGGCAACTCCTCAAGAAAAACATCAGGAAACTCACAAGCAACAAAAACATCCATGAGTGACAACTTCTCCACTGAAGTATCCCTGACTAATGCCAAATATCCCTGACAACCTTTCCTCAGCAACTTCCTAGCCGTAATAGCAGAAATAAGATTCTAAGGTGCTAAACTACTATCACCCACAAACTTAAATTCTTCTTCACCAGGAATTCTGAAAGTCACCTCTTTATTCCGATAATCCACCACAACATAGTGCTGAGATAACCAATCCATACCCAGAATAACATCAAACTCCATCACATCCAACAAAATCAAATCAGTAGACAATTCTCTATCTCCCATGAGAACTGGACAATCAGAAAGAACAATATCGGTGTCCAACGAATTGCTCAAAGAAGTGGTGACAGACAAAGGAAAAGCCATCCTCGAAGCTTGCCAACAAGACTTAGAAGCAAAAACGGGAGAAACAAATGAATGCATGGCACCCGAATTAAATAGAACCCATACATCTAGGTAATAGACAGAAATAATACCTACCATGACTGCATTAGATGCCTGAGCATCCTGCTGAGTAAGATGAAAAACTCTGGCCTATCCTCATCCTCCCTACTAACTGGTAGAAGCCTGGCCAACACCTCTGGCACCTCTACCACGACCCTATTAGGGAACAACATGAGTAGAACTTAGATACTGGGTTGGAGGCAACTGAAAAGGAACAGGTGCAACACTAGCAATCGACTGCTGAGGAAATTGTGAAATCTGTGGCTGTTGATACCCGGAGGAGTAAGGACATGATCTAGCATAATGTCCTGTCTACCCGCATCTGAAGCATGTCAGTGGTGTCAGGTAACACGGTCCCTGATGGACTCTGCCATAGGTTTGGCAAACACTGGCAGCTGACCCAGAACTACGACCACTGCTACTGCTCGAAGCACCTGACCCGAATCTAAATGGCCTATACTGACCTCCACGGCCATGTCTACTGCTCAGATGTACTCGCTGCTGCTGCCTCTAACTCTGCTGAGCCGGACCTCTCTACTGACTACTCGAACCAACATGAAAACTCGAATATGGAGTAGTCTGCAATCCACTCGACTGAACACCCAGCTGGTAATAATCAGGCATAGCTCCCTACCTGACTAGCCTCAGCTCAATCTCCTTGGCCAACTCTATAACAGACTCCAAAGTAAGGCCCACTGTAGGCATACCAGCAAATGCTGAACCTAATCCGGTGACGTATGTGGTGACTGCAAAATACTAGTCTCGCATCAAATCCTCTGCATATCTACCCAACCAGAGGAACTCTTGAGTATACTCCTCTACTGATCGATCATCGCGATATATACTGGTCAATCTAAGACGATAACTCATACGGAGTGGCTCTGGGTAGAATCTCCTCATAAATCACTCTCTGAACTGAGCCTAGGTCATCGTCATCATATAAGGCTAGATCATCTGAATAAACCAGTCCAAGGCTAGTCCCTCAACAGAAAGCTCGACGATCATAATCCACTGGTACTCGATGTGAGCAGTCCGAGTCCTAGTCTCGATCGTATACAGAAAATCTAACAGATCAGAAGTCCCATCGAAAGCAATCCTACCAACTCTAGCATAGAACAAAGCTGCCTCAGGGTCATACATACCCTGCTGATAGGCAGGCTAAATAACCAGAGGTACAAGAATATCCTCATATTCAGGCACAACAGGCTCCTCATCCTGTATCTCTCTCTGCCTACGGTGACCTACCGCTCCTCGAGGTCTACCTCTACCATGACCTCTGCGTTTAATTGGTAGCTCAGGAGGTAACACCTCATCCTGAAAGGACTCATCATCCTCGGCCTCAACGACTGGTGGATCGACATGCGCTCGCCTCCTCATTCTAAAAAGACAAACAAAACGATTTAGACAAAACAGACAATGGAGGAATAATGTAGAAAACTAAAGCAAGGAATACTTATCAAGACATACTCGAACCTAGTTCACTGCAGTAGTTTCAAAAGAAAACACAACTTTGAAAACTAGGGCCATAACTCACACAACTAAGCCCTGACACAAAACTCCGCTTTGATACGAACTTTGTCATGACCCAAAACAGGGGCCATGACTGGGGCTAGGGAACGGGAATTCTTTCGAATCTGGAACCCGTAGCAAGCCTTAAAATAAAATAAAACATGCAATAATCATATTAACATAATTAAAGTGCTCTGCAGCGCAAATAAAATCATAAATATTAAAATAATAATCCACCAAATGAAATTAAATCGAACAACTCATCTCATATATAGATAATCCTTTAATACAAATCCAATTCAAATATTTGAAATACATAACTCACACAAATAAATACATAAACCCCACATCTGATTACAACTACTGCAATGTCTAGATTATAAAATAAAACTCAGATAAGCAGTTTACATAGTGAAGTATGGGCGGAAGAAATCCGGCATATGGGTCTGCTACTGAGGTCTGAAGACGATGACTCTCATGAAAAATAGTCAATGGAGGGGAGTCAGACCTCACTGAGTGGATTGTTTAATATATATACATGCATACTAAATGACAATGCACACAGTTAATAGTATATTTAATAAATATATATACAGGCAAATACACACAGATGCAACAAAATCATTTTTATATATTTATTGAAAATCACCGTTTATGAAGGATCAAATAGAACCCTAGCAAATCGCAACCTCAAACAATGTTAGACAACACTCTAGCCATACAGGCTCACTTGTTCCATTTGGATAGTAGACTGGCCCTGAGACAATAAGTCAACCGAGCTCCAGTAGTCTGACTGTCAGTGTGATTAGCCTCGAGACACTTGGTCAATGTCACGACCCAAAACAGGGGTCATGACCGGTGCTAGGGAATGGGAATTCTTTCGAATCCAGAACCCGTAGCAAGCCTAAAAATAAAATAAAACATGCAATAATAACAATAATAATATTAAATAATGCAGCGAAAATAAAAATCATAATTATCATAATAACAATTTCACCAACTGGATTTAAATCAAATTTCATCTCATATATATAAATCTTTTAATACAATCCAGTTCAAATTCTTAAAATGCATCTCGCATAAATAAAATACATAAAATCCCACAATTTAATTTACAACTACTGCAGTGTCTAGATTATAAAAATAAGACTCAAATAAGTAATTTACACAAAGAAGTCGGGGCGGAAGAAATCCGGCGTATCGGCCTGCTACTGAGGTTTGAAGATGTTGACTCTCCTAAAAAATAGTCAACGGAGGGGAGTCAGACCTCATTGAGTGAATTACTATAATATATATACATGCATACTAAATGACAATGCATACAATCAATAGTATATATATAATATGTATATATACAGGCAAATACACACAGATTCAATAAAATCATTTTATATATATTTTTCATTAAAAATCACAGTTCATGAAGGATCTAATAGAACCCTATAATTCCGTAACCTCAAACAGTGTTAGACAACACTCTAGCCATACAGGCTCACTTAATCCAAATAGATCCACTTAATCCATTTGGACAGTAGACTGGCCTCGAGACACTAAGTCAACCGAGCTCTAGCAGTTTGACTGCCAGTGTGATTGGCCCTGAGACACTTGGTCAACTGAGCTCCATCAATCACACCCAAATCACATCTCACACATCAAATAATCATAATCGATCAATATCCACAAATAGGTTAGTAATATAGCCTAAATACTATAGGCGTACCGGTACGTACTCGGTCCTAGTGCTGCCCACTAGGTAGCACATTCTATCGATATCCTTCATTAATAAATATAAAACATTCATTCACAAAAATAAATGATGCATGAATTTAAATGAAATAACAATATAAACCATATATATATCGGATATATACCAAAAGTAAACCAGATATATTTTGAGTATATATACGTCAAATAAATCCAGCTAAATTACAAAATAAACTAGAGATACATTTGAAAACATTTTAAACACAGTTCATTAATAAAACATGCATATAATTTAATATATACCAAAAATATACTTAAATACAAATCACATTATTTATGTATTTTAATCAAAATAAAACATATATTTCCAAATCATGCATCCTAAAGCATATATATATAGTATAGTAACTCACAAATTAGTGCGCTCCACGAGACGGGTCCGACGGGCCTGGTCCACTAGCCCTCGGTCTCGGTGCAACTAAACAAGTAATAAATAACCGAAATTAGAATAAACCTAACAGAAATCCTAGAATTCGATCTAGAGTATTAAAAACAGAATTGATATCAGGGTTCGACCGGATATCACGTTTTACGAGAATTCTACCGAAAATTCGACAGAACCTCCCTTGTAAAATGGACATCTCTCTACTCAAAGAGTAGAGCCGACCCTGCAAAGAAACACACTTCGAAAAACAAGCTCAACACTCAACCATAACCCCTCGGTCGGACTCCAAACTACAGTCTACCAACCGGGGTCCACAAACACATAACAATTTCAGAAATACCAAAAATACCCTTATAACATAGAAATACATTTTATACGTAGAAATTACATAATTAACCTTAAAACACTGTAAAAACCGATAAAAACTCATTTTATTAGAAAAACCGTATATTATATATATAATTGAAAATAATTTACGAAAAATAGTTTTAATTAGTTAAAAATACCAAATAATTTGTAGAAATCATTTTTATACCTTAAATAACTATTAAAACCAATTAAATTATATTTTTAGCCAATTTAGGGTAAAATTACCAAAATACCCCTATATATATAAATATACTATAATTACTTCAAAAATTCACCAAAAATTATACAATTATCCAAAATTAATTTTCTCAACATATTTATCAATAATATCAATAATTAAACTCAATTAACCAATTAAATTCAATTAAAAACATAATTAACCCTAATTTCCCAAAATTACATAAACTTCAATAATTCAAAATAAATACTTAGAAATTCATAAAAATTCCAAATAAATTCCTATAATTCATTTCAACACCTAATTTAACCATAAAACATAATTTCATATTTAAATAATTAATTTCCGAAAATTAGAAAATAATATTAAAATATTCAAAAATACCCAAAAATCAAAAAAATCTCTAAAAATTCCACAAAAATTCATACATGTATATTAAGCTACTAGGATCAACATTTGTGAAGTGAGTTTTCATGAATCAATCAATTCGAAGCTCAAAAAAATAAAAAACCCTAATGTGACCGAATTGGAAAATTTGAAACCTAAGCAATTCTAGACTATTTAAGCTCAAACCAAAGCTAGAATCACACTCACCAGAGCTCAAGGAGAAGAAAGAGACTGGCGGTGTCGAAAATGGTGGCCGGAATCGTCGTGATCGACGGTGAAGAGAAGTTTGGCTTCTCCGGCCAAAGCCAACTTCTAGACGCCGGAAATGGCTACCACAGGTGGCGGAAGAGGCTGGGGAAGGTGGTGGCACACCGGACGGCACTCCCACGGCAAGGGAACGGCACGACAGCGATCGGAACGACGAGGGAAGCAAATCGGGGAAGAAGGAGGCACTCGGGGGCAAAATGGTAATTTTCCAAAAAACTTGATTTTTGACATATTATATGTATATATATATATATACTTTATACTATATATTAAAATAATATTAAATTACACACATTAAATATACACCACACACATATAATTTAATATTTTAATAATTTATACTAAATAAAAATAATTAAACAACAATAAAACTAATAAATAATTAATAAAATATTAGGGTAATATATATTAAACCCTAATTAAATAATTACATGCATAGGCTTAATTTAGTAATTTAAAAATACGTATGAGTTCATACAAGTCCGAAAATATATTTAAAATAATTAATAATACATTATTTATGTGAAAATTTTCCCGAAAATGCAAGTCCCGGGAAAATTTTACGTAAAACACTGTAAATAAGACACAGTAATTAAAATAGGTTTTAAATACATATCAACTCGTAAAAATATCATAATATATATACAAAAATTATTAACACTGCATATCCCGATACAGTGTAAAAATGTTTAAAAACACGGGATATTACAATCAATCAAGCTCTAGCAATCACACTCCCAAATCACATCTCTCATCAAATCAAATCAATCTGATTAATATCCACAAATAGGTTAATAATATAGTCTAAATGCTATTAGCGTACCGGTACGTACTCGGTCCTAGTGTTGCCCACTAGGTAGCACGTTCTATTGATATCCTTCATTTATAATATAAAACATTCATTCATAAATAAATGATGCATGAATTTCAATAAAATAGCAACATAAACCATATATATACTAGAAATATACCAAAAATAAACTAGGTATATTTCGAGTATATATACGTCAAATAAATCAAATTAAATTACAAAATAAACTAGAAATATACTTATAAACATTTTAAGTGTAAATTATTAATAAAACATGCATATAATTTAAATTATACCAAAATGTACCAAAAATAAACCATTTATGCATACTTTATTAAAATACTTAAATCATTTATGCATACTTTATTAAAATAAACCATACATTTCTTAAACATGCACCCTAAAACATATATATATATAATAACAACTCACTGTTATTGCACTCCTCGAGACGGATCTGACGGGCCTGGTCCATTAGGCCTCTGTCTCAGCGTAACTAAACAAACAAATGATAGCAAAAAATCAAAATAAATCTAACGAAAATTTCTAGAAACTCGATCTAGCATATTAGACACAAAATTAAAATCAGAGTTTGACCGGACATCATGTTTTATGAGAATTCTACCGAAAATTTGGCAGAACCTCCCCTATAAAATGCACATCTGTCTACTCAAAGAATAGAGCCGGTCCTGCAAAGAAACACACTTTGAGAATAAACACAGTATTCACAACCACAATCGCTCGGTCGGACTCCAAACTATAATTTATCGACCAAGGTCCACAATTCACAGAACAATTATAAAATACCGAAAATGCCCTTTTATAATAAAAATACATTTTATAAATCCAAATTACATAATTAACCCTAAAACACATTAAAAACCAATAAAAACTCATTTATTTAGAAAAATCGTATATTATATATAATTTGAAAATAATTTACGAAAAATAGTTTTAATTAGTTAAAAATACTAAATAATTTTTATAAATCATTTTTATACCTTAAATAACTAGTAAAACCAATTTAATTACATTTTTAACTAATTTAGTGTCAAATTATCAAAAGACCCCTATATATAAATTCACTAAAATTAATAAAAAAAATTCACCAAAAATAATGTAATTACTCAAAATTAATTTTCTCAACATATAATTCAATAATATCAATAAATATACTCAATTAACCAATTAATTTCAATTAAACACATAATTAACCTAATTTTCCAAAATTACATAAACTTAATAAATTCCAAAATAATTATATAAAATTCACAAAAATTACCAATAAATTTCTAAAATGAATTTCAATACCTATAATTACCATAAAATACAATTTCATAATTTAATTAATTAATTTTCGAAAATTAGAAAATAATAATAAAATAATCAAAATTTCCAAAAAATCAAAATAAATTCCAAAAATTCCACAAAAATTCTAACATGTAGAGTAAGCTACAATGATCAAAGTTTGTGAAGGAAGTTTGCTTGAATCAATCAAATTGAAGTTCAAAAAATTCAAGAACCCTAAATGGCCGAAATTAGAAAATCAAAACCTAAGGAAATCTAGACCATCTTAAGTGAAACAAAGCTTGGAATCACACTCAGCAGAGCTCAAGGAGAAGATAGAGACTGACGGTGTCGAAAATGGTGGTCGAAATCACATCGGTCGATGATGGGAATGATTTCGGCTTCTCTTGGCTTTTCCGGCCAAAACACATCGGAAATTGTGGCTAGGGACGGCGGGAATGGCTGGAGATGGTGGTGGCAAGCCAAGAGGCACACCGATGGCAAGAAAAATGAGTTGTAGTGATCGGAATTTGGAGGAGGACGATCGGGAATGTGAGGAAGGGGACAATGGCAGTATTGTAATTTCTGCAAACTTTTGATTTTTGATTATAATTTATGTATGTATATATATACACACACACACACACACACACACACACACACACACACATATATATATATATATATATATATCCAACCATATGTTATAATAATATATAATCCCACACACATTTAATACTCACCACACACATATTTTAATAATTTATACACTTATATAATTAATTAATATAAAACTAATAATAAAAATTAATTTAATTAATTAAACCCTAATTTAATCTAAATAAATGTACATATATATACATTTTATTTAGCACTTTAAAATTATATATGAGTTCATGCAAAATTGTAAAACTAGTTAAAATAATTAATATTAAATTATTTATGTCTTAATTTCCCCGAAAATAACATTCCCGGGAAAATTTTACGTAAAGAACTTAAAATAATATAAAATAAATAAAATTAGCTTTAATAAATAATAAACTCATAAAAATATCATAAATATGTATAAAAATTATTAATACTGCATATCTCGATGCAGTTTAAAATTATCTAAAAACTCGGGATATTACAAAACGGTCCGAGTCTAATTCTGAATTCTTGATTGAATCTAATTATAGTAATCCTAGAAGTATATGGTTAGAAGTTTATTCTGACAATTTTTATTATTTTATTTTTCCTAGTTGCACTGAGACCGAGCCCTAATAGATCAAGCCCGTCGAGTCTGTCCCGAGGAGCGTACACTAGTGAGTTATTATACTGTATATATATGCATTGCATATAGGATGCATCACTTAGGGTTTTTTTTTATTTTTATTATATGTTTTTAAAAGTGATTTAAATTATAATATTTTTGGTATATCTAGGGTTTATATTTTTATATGTATACATATTAAATAATTATGCATGTTATTTTGATATATGCACGTTAAATAATTAGGTTTATGTTTAATACATTTTAGTATATATACATGTTTTAAATGTATATTTGGTCATAATTATTTTATTGAATGATTAATATACTTTAGGTATATTTGCAATATATTTTAGGTTTATTTTTAAATAATTGCAAGTCATATTATTGACTTACACTTAAATTGTTTTTAAGTATATTTTTGGTATATTTTTTATATATTTCCAAATAAATGCATGTTTTATTATTGATTTAAACCTAACATATTAGTGGTATACTTTGGGTTTATTTGTGATATATGCATGCTAGACAATTAGGTTATTTTTGGTATATTTGTGAATATATGTCAAACTAAATACATGTTTTAGTAAATATACATATTTAAATGAATATTTATGCATAATCATTTCATTAAATGATTTGTGTACTTAGGGTATATCTTTAGTATATTAGGTGCATTTTTAAGCAAACACATGTAATATTATTAAAATGCACTTAAATTGTTTTTAATTATATTAATGTTTTATCATTAGTATAATTCATTTTTTATTTGACATATATATACCCAAAATATACTTGGTATATGTTAGGTATATTTTTGGTATATATATGGTTTATTTTACTATTATGAATGATTTAATGTAAATGAAGGATATCAATAGAACGTGCTACCTAGTGGGCAGCACTAAGACCGTGTACGTACCGATGTGATAGATTAGGGTTGAGTGAGAATCAATTGTGGTGATTATAATTGATTTAATTGATTTTATTAAGATTGATGGCATGTGTGATTGTAGGGCCAATCATACTGACAGTCAAACTGCTGGAGCTCGGTTGACTTAGTGTCTCGGGGCTAGTCTACTGTCCATAATGGAATAAATTATCTATTGATTTGATTAAGATGTGAGGTGATAGATAGTGTGATTGCTGGAGCTCGGTTGACCAAGTGTCTCGAGGCCAGTCTACTGTCCAAATTGGAATAAGTGATCTATTTGGATTTAAGTGAGCCTGCATGGCTAGAGTAATGATATGGTTGATTAAGGTTGCAATTAATAGGGTTCTATTTGATCCTTCATGAATTAAAATAAATGTTTTCTACATTTAGTAAATTCATAACAGCAAAGTTTGACATTTGTGTGAAATGTGTGTTTATACATACATACATACATACATATATATATATATATATATATATATATATATATATATATATATATATATATATATATATATATATATATATATATATAGATATATATATATATATATATGATTAAATGTGGTTTAGATTGCAAGTATATATAGTATAATAATTCACTCAATGAGATCTGACCCCCCTCAATTATTTTTTTTTCAGGAGATCCTATATCGTCAGACCTTAGTAGTAGAGTTCCTCGGCGGTCTTCTTCCATCCCGACTAGTTTATGTAAATGTATAATTTGAACTCTGAATTGTATTCTAGAAACTGTAGTAGTAGTAGTGTTAATGTATCGGAAGAGTATTATTTTTTTTGATATTAAATGCTTTGAGAATTTTTATTTGAACACTGTACGAATATGTATTCATTTATAAAAGGATTTAGAGTATTTATTTTATATATTGATTCGAAAAATTTTAATTCTATCGTACTTTTTATTTATTTATTGCATGATTTTACTTTCTAAGGCTTGCTACGAGTTTCGGATTCGAAAGAATTCCCATTCCCTAGCACCAGTCATGACTCCTAGTTTGGGTCGTGACATAAATCCTTAAGAGTTGTTATGGAAGAAAAAAATCCTAAGAGTGAATGGATACAAAAGAGATTCGATCACCTCGTTTCTTTATATGAGAAAAGGATGGATGCTCTATTTCACACTCATATTTATCAGAAGAGAATAGTGAGAGCTTTCAACAAAAGGGTTAAGCCGAGAAAGATAAAAACTAGAGATATGGTATTAAAGTAGACAAGGGCGATGGTGTTTGATCTAAGAGGAAAATTCAGACCAAATTGGGAAGGACCATATTTAGTCAAGACAATCCTGCCCAAAGGAGCTACAAAGATAACCGATCTAGAAGGGAATGAGTTCACTAAGCCAATCAATTTGGATCATCTCAAGAAATACTACCTTAAAAAAAAGAGTCCACTGGCTAAAAAACCTAAAAAGGCTAGTCAAGCAAAAGTTAGGACATTCCCGCTATTCAAAAAACCCGTAAAAGGCTGACAAGCACAAATAAGGGAATAAAATAAAAGAAATGGTCCCGCTGATTAAAAAACTTGCAAAGGGCTGATCAGGTAGAAATTAAGGAAACAAAAGTGAGGAAAAATATTCAGTTAGAAAATCTGAAAGGACTAGCTGATAACAAGAGTTATGTTATATGATGTATTAAATGTAATCATTTTTGCCCTAATTAATGAAACAAATTGAAATAATATTTCTATTAAATATTGCATATTCTATCTTTATTACAAAGCATAAAGGCTTGACGGAAAAATAAAACATAAGAAATTAAACTTATGAGACCAATATTGTCGTTTCTATTTTTTCTTTTGTGACTCATCTAATAACACTTAAGTCCTTTTGTAGCTAGTAAATTCTGGTGGTTCTATAGATTGCATGACAACCCAATTGTAGCTAGTAAATTCTGGTGGTTCTATAGATTGCATGACAGCCCAAGCTTTGTAGTCATCATCAGTAGTCATGCCAGCATTCAGGTGCATATGCCACTCTAAAGCTCTACGAGGCCATAAGTTCTTCACTTTGTCTAGAAAGTCTTATCTCAGAAGGAAGCTTTCAAAGTTAGTTATAACAGCCACAATGAATTATGGGTGACCATATTGGCGACAAAGGCGTGAGGGAGAAAGAAAGGTCAAAAATTGTAACCTAGGAATAGGAACACGGTAGTCATACAGGTTGATGGTTATGGATTTCAATCTCCACTAAGGAAAAATCCAAGTAATCTCAGTATCAACAAGGCCTTTCATCCAATCAATCCATTGATTTATAGCGTGCTTGTCCCTTATCTTCAAAGGATGAAACTATAAATGACGAGGTTGATAAACCAAAGCATTGAGGGGAGCATTAAGCAGACTCAACTTCTCCTATAACCCAATCTAAAAAAAAGAAGCTAAGTTGAAAACCAGAGAAGGCAACTTAGATAAAAAAAAAAAAGGTTACATACTTGAAAGAGACACAAACTGCTTGAGAGCCGGTTCTAAACCTTGAAATTATCTAACCTAATGATAGTTTTAGCAAGGATGATAAGAATAGGATTAGCTTCCATTTCTACTTATTCCAAGATACTGATAATTCTTACATAAGCATTTCCATGAGAAGACATTAGCAGAAACTTATCATATAAATAGAAAGTGACAATTTTGATCTAAGCAGTATTGTCCTTATCCCTAGCTTCGCAAGAGGTAATCAGAAAAGGAAGACTAATAGTACTGGTATTGTGTGCACACATGTATATAACATTTGGGGGCATAACAAAAAATGCTACTAGTTTACTAGGAAATTCCATTACAAGATCAGGGAGAGCAATTGTAGCAGTCGAATATAATGAACATCCAAGAATAGTAGCAAATTCCTCAATTAATGGACATAACTCTTATCCATTAAATCTAAATACATGATCTTTAGCATCCCAGAATGTAGAAGCAGAATGTAAGAAATTACTATCTATTTTCAGGTATTGAAGGGACGTCAGGGATTTGGCATGGAAAGGTAGCACTCTGTTCCAATCATCTACATTCATGGTCTTGAGAAATTTCTTCATCAAACTAAGAGTAGCTTATGTCACGATGTAATATCCCAAGTTTTTAAATATTTTTATACTGCATCGAGATATGCAGTATGTCACAACCCAAAACAGGGCCATGACCGGCATTAGGGAATGAGAATTCTTTTGAATCCGGAACCCGTAGCAAGCCTAAAAATAAAATAAAACATGCAATAGTAATAATAACAACACAATTAAGTAAAATACTATGCAGCGGAATAAAATCATAAATATCAAAATAATATTTCCACTAAATGAAATTAAATCAAATCTTCAACTCATATATAAATAAACTCTTTCAGTACAAGTCCAGTTCAAATTCTTAAAATACATAACTCATACAAATATAATACAATATCTTTTAACAATTTCTACGACTATTGCAGTGTCTATATCATAAAATAAAACTCAAGTGAGCAGTTTACATAATAAAGCTGGGGCGGAAGAAATTCGGCATACAGGCCTGCTACTGAGGTTTGAAGACGATGACTCTCCTGAAAAATAGTCAACGGAGGGGAGTCAGACCTCACTGAGTGAATTACTATAATATATATACATGCATACTAAATGCCAATGCACAAAGTCAAAAGTATATATAATATGTATATATATACAAGCAAATACACACATATGCAATAAAAATAATTTATACATATATTTATTGAAAATCACTGCTTATGAAGGATCAAATAGAACCCTAGAATATCGCAACCTCAAAATAGTGTTAGACAACACTTTAGCCATACAGGCTCACTTATTCCAAATATATTCACTTATTCCATTTGGACAGTAGACTGGCCCCGAGTCACTAAGTTAACCGAGCTCTAGCATTTTGACTATCAGTGTGATTGGCCCTGAGACACTTGGTCAACTGAGCTCCAACAATCACTCTCCCAAATCATATCACACATCAGATAAATCAAATCCAATCAATATCCTCAAACAGGTTAGTAATATAGCCTAAATGCTATTAGCGTACCGGTACATACTCGGTCCTAGTGCTGTCTACTAGGTAGCACGTTCTATTGATATCCTTCATTGAAATATAAAGCATACATTCATAAAAATAAATGATGCATGAATTTAAATAAAATAACAACATAAACCATATATATACTAGAAATATACCAAAAGTAAACCGAGTATATTTTGAGTATTTAGACGTCAAATAAATCCAATTAAATTATGAAATAAACTAGAAATATACTAAGGATATACCTAAAAGCATTTTAAGAATGATTTATTAATAAAACATGCATATAGTTTGAAAATATACCAAAAATAAACCAAAAATAAACTAAAAATAAACTTAAGTACTAACTAAATCATTATGCATATTTAATCAAAATAAAACACATATTTCTAAAACATGCACCCTAGAACATATATATATATAATAGCAACTCACAATTATTACGCTCCTCGAGATGGGTCCGATGGGCTTGGTGCACTAGGCCTCGGTCTCGGCGCAACTAAACAAACAAATGATAAAATGAATCAGAACAAATCTAATGGAAACTCCTAAAAACTCGATCTAGATTACTAGACTTAGAATTAAATCAAAATCCGATCGGACATCATGTTTTACGAGAATTCTACCAAAAATCCGGTAGAACCTCCCCTGTAAAACGGACATCTCTCTACTCAAATAGTAGAGCCAACTCTGCAAAGAAACACACTTCGAAAAATAAACACAAAATCATAATCATAACCCCTCGGTCGGACTCCAAACTACAGTTTACCGATCGAGGTCCACAATTCACAGAATATTTACAAAATACCAAAAATACCCTTGTATCATAGAAATACATTTTATAAGTAGAAATTACATAATTAACCCTAAAACACAGTAAAAACAGATAAAAACTCATTTTATTAGAAAAATCGTATATTATATATAATTGAAAATAATTTACAAAAAATAGTTTTAATTAGTTAAAAATACTAAATAATTTGTAGAAATCATTTTTATGCCCTAAATGACTATTAAAACCGATTTAATTACATTTTTAGCCAATTTAATGTAAAATTACCAAAATACCCCTATATATATAAATATACTAAAATTAATCCAAAAATTCACCAAAAATAATATAATTGCACAAAATTAAGTTTCTCAACATATTTTTCAATAATATCACTAAATAAACTTAATTAACCAATTAATTTCAATTAAAAACACAATTAACCCTATTTTCTCAAAATTACATAAACTAATTAAATTCAAAATAAAAACATAGAAATTCAAAAAAATTCCAAATAAATTTCTATAATTCATTTCAATACCTATATTTATCATAAAACACAATTTCATAATTTAATTAATTAATTTTCGAAAATTAGAACATAATAATAAAATATTCAAAAATACCCAAAAATCAAAATAAATTCCAAAAATTCTAAAAAAATTCACACATCAAGATTAAGCTAAGGGGAACAACATTTGTGAAGGAATTTTTCATGAATCAAATCAATTGAAGCTCAAAAAAAAGTGAAAACTCAAGTTGATCGAAATGAAGATCAAGCTCAAACCTCAACAACTACCCATTTTCCGACCAAAAGAAGCTTAGAATAGGGACCATCGGAGCTCAGGGAGTCAATAGAGATTGGCGGTGCATGAAATGGTGGCTGGAATCATGATCGATGGTGAAGAGCTTCACACGCTACCACAGTAAGTTTCGGGTGTTCTGGTGAGCTTTCGGCGACTTGATCACATTGGAGAGGAAGAGGAAGGAAGGGGGAGGAGGTTGGCAGTAGCTGGGGGCGGTGAAGGGTAGTCCGGCATGCCAAACCGAGAGGCACAGTGAGGGTAGGGTGTCGGGGAAGAAGAAGGAGGAGGGAGGGGCAGTTTGGTAATTTTTGAAACTTTGATTTTTTTGACAAATAGTTAGGTATATATGTATATATATATAATCACACTATATATTATAATAATATAAACTCCCACACACATATAATTTAATATATTTAATAATTTATATACTTAAAAATAATTAAATAATATTAAAACTAAATAATAAATAATAAAAATTAGGGTAATTAATTAAACCCTAATTAAATTTAAATAAATACACATATATACTTTATTTTAACATTTTTAAAAATATATATGAGTTCATGCAAATGCGTAAATCTACTTAAAATAATTAATAGTAAATTATTTACATGAAAATTTCCCCGAAAATAGAATTCTCGAGAAAATTTTACGTAAAGTACTTAAAATAATATAAACAATTAAAATAAACTTTAAATAAATATCAACTCGTAAAAATATCAAAGATATATATATATATATATATACAAAAATTATTAACACTGCATATCCTGATGCAATATTAAAATATTTAAAAACACGGGATATTACACGATGTTAATAATTTTTGTACACATTTATGATATTTTATGAGTTTGTTATTTAATTAAAACTAATTTTAATTGTTTTATGTTATTTTAAGTGCTTTACGTAAAATTTTTCCAGGACTTACACTTTCGGGGAAATTGATACATAAATAATTTAATATTAATTATTTTAAATAGAATTACGTATTTGCATGAGTCCATGCATAATTTTAATTATCGCATTAATATATATACATATACATGCATATATATATATATTATATATATATATATACATATTTAATAATTAGGGTTTATTTTAATTAAGTATATATTATATAGTTGTATTAAATTAAATTGTATTATATATATGTGTATATGTATATATATATGTTGTGTATTTTAAACATGTGGGTGTGTGATTTTTCTAACTATTATATTAAAATATTTTAATATAAGTTATATATATATATTATATATATATATATAAACTTTAGAAAATTTACACCCGTGCCCCTCTCCCTTCTTCTTCTTCTTCGAACGCAACCCTCACCCTCACCGCCTGTAACTTCTATTCGCCACCATTCAAAGTGATTCCCGGCGTGCTACCTTCTTCCTCAACCTTCCCCACCGCCAGCAACTCCCTATTCCATCGTGGTTTGGCCGGAATAAGCTTTAGTTGCCGAAACTCTTCTCACCGTCATTCACATCGTTTTCGACACCGTCGGTCTCTATCTTCTCCTTAAGCTCTAGTGAGTGTGATTCCAAGCTTACATACATATATATATATATATATATATATATATATATATATATATATGTCCCCGCCGCCAGCAACTCCCTATTTCGTCGTGGTTTGGCCGGAATAAGCTTGAGTTGCCGAAACTCTTCTCACTGTCATTCACACCGTTTTCGACACCGTCAGTCTCTATCTTCTCCTTAAGCTCTAGTGAGTGTGATTCCAAGCTTACATATATATATATATATATATATATATATATATATATATAATATATATATATATATATATATATATATATATATATATATATATATATATATATATATATATATATTATATATATATATATATATATATATATATATATAATATATATATATATATATATATATATATATATATATAAACTTTAGAAAATTTACACCCGTGCCCCTCTCCCTTCTTCTTCTTCTCTGGACGCAACCCTCACCCTCACCCTCACCCTCACGCCTGTAACTTCTATTCACCACCGTTCAGAGTGATTCCCGACGTGCCACCTTCTTCCTCAGCCTTCCCCGTCGCCAGCAGCTCCCTATTACGTCATGGTTTGGCCGGAATAAGCTTGAGTTACCGAAACTCTTCTCACCGTCATTCACACCGTTTTCGACACCGTCGGTCTCTATCTTCTCCTTAAGCTCTAGTGAGTGTGATTCCAAGCTTTGTTTCACTTAAAATGGTATAGATTTGCCTAAGTTTTGATTTTGCAATTTCAGCCTATTAGGGTTCTTAATTTTTTTGAGCTTCAATTTGATTGATTCATGAAAAATTTCTTCACAAAATTTGATCCTAGTAGCTTAATCTTCTTGTGGGAATTTTTGGAATTTATTTTGATTTTTGGGTATTTTTGATTATTTTGTTATTATTTTCTATTTTCAAAAATTAATTAATTAAATTATGAAATTGTGTTTTATGATAAATATAGGTGTTGAATGAATTATAGAAATTTATTTGGAATTTTATGAATTTTTATGTATTTATTTTGAATTTATTTAGTTATGTAATTTTGAGAAAATAAGGTTAATTATGTGTTTAATTCAAAATTAATCAGTTAATTGAGTTTATTTAGTGATATTATTGAAAAATATGTTGAGAAAATTAATTTTGAGTAATTATATATTTTTGGGTGAATTTTTGGATTAATTTTAGTATATTTATATATATAGGGGTATTTTGATAATTTTACCCTAAATTGGTTTAAAAATGTAATTAAATCATTTTTAATAGTTATTTAGGGTATAAAAATGATTTCCAAAAATTATTTAGTATTTTTAACTAATTAAAACTATTTTTCATAAATTATTTTCAATTATATATATAATATACGATTTTTCTAATAAAATGAGTTTTCATTGGTTTTTACTATGTTTTAGGGTTAATTATGTAATTTTTACTTATAAAATGTATTTTTATTATATAAAGGTATTTTTGGTATCTTGTAAATTTTCTGTGAATTGTGAACCTCGGTCGGTGATTTATAGTTTGGAGTCCGACCGAGGGATTGTGGTTGTGTTCTATGTTTATTTTCGAAGTACGTTTCTTTGCAAGGCCGGGCTCTACTATTTGAGTAGAGAGATGTCCATTTTACAGGGAAGGTTCTGTCGAGTTTTTAGTAGAATTCTCGTAAAACATGATGTCCGGTCGTATTCTGATTTAATTTTGTGTTTAGTAATCTAGATTAAGTCTTAG
Source organism: Mallotus nudiflorus (assembly GCA_947683625.1). NCBI lineage: Eukaryota > Viridiplantae > Streptophyta > Magnoliopsida > Malpighiales > Euphorbiaceae > Mallotus > Mallotus nudiflorus. The sequence goes on from CANTUR010001442.1 coordinate 324,050, forward strand.
AACTTTTGCTAGATTTATTCTGATTCCTGTCATTATCTGTTTGTCTAGTTGCGCCGGAGACCGAGACCTAGTGGACTAGGCCCATCGGACCCATCTTTAGGAGCGCAATAATAGTGAGTTACTATTATATATATATATGCTCTAGGGTGCATGATTTTAGATATCTATGTTTTATTTTGACTAAAAATGCATAATGGTATTAATTAGTACTTGAGTTTATTTTAGGTTACTTTTGGTTTATTTTTGATATATTTTAAACTATATGCATGTTTTATTAATGAATTATGTTTAAAATGTTTTTAAATATATTTCTAGTTTATTTTGCAATTTAATTGGATTTGTTTGACGTATATATACTCGAAATATACTTGGTTTACTTTTGGTATATTTCTAGTATATACATGGTTATTGTTGCTATTATATTTAAATTCATGCATCATTTATTTTTATGAATGTATGTTTTATATTTCAATGAAATATATCGATAGAACGTGCTACCTAGTGGGCGAGCACTAGGACCGAGTACGTACCGGTACGCCGATAGTATTTAGGCTATATTACTAACCTATTTGAGGATATTGATTGGATTTGATTATTTGATGTGTGAGAAATAATTTGGGAGTGTGATTGCTGGAGCTCGATTGACCAAGTGTCTCAGGGCCAATCACATTGACAGTCAGACTGCTAGAGCTCGGTTGACTTAGTGTCTCGAGGTCAATCTACTGTCCCAAATGGATCAAGTGAATATATTTGGAATAAGTGAGCCTGTATGGCTAGAGTGTTGTCTAACACTATTTTGAGGTTGCGATTTTCTAGGGTTCTATTTAATCCTTCATAAACTATGATTTTCAATAAAAATATATAAAATGATTTTATTGCATTTGTGTGTATTTGCTTGTATATATGCTTATTATATATATACTATTGATTGTGTGCAATGTCATTTAGTATGCATGTATATATATTATAGTAATTCACTCAGTGAGGTCTGACTCCCCTCCGTTTATTATTTTTCAGGAGAGTCATCTTCATCAGACCTTAGTAGCATACCTGTACGTCAGATTTCTTCCGCCCTGGCTTTATTATGTAAACTGCTCACTTGAGTTTTATTTTGTTAATCTAGACACTGCAGTAGTTGTAAGATTGTTAAAGGGGTTTTGTACTATATTGTGTGAGTTGTATATTTTAAGGATTTGAATTGGATTGTATTAAAAGTTTATTTATATATATATGATGAGTTGTTGATTTAAATCCCATAGTGGATTATTATTTAATTATTTATTATTTGTTTTCACTACATATTATTTTAACTATGTGATTATTATTATTATATGTTTTATTTTATTTTAGGCTTGATACGGGTTCCGGATTCAAAAGAATTTCTGTTCCCTTGCGCCGGTCATGGCCTTTATTTTGGGTCGTGACACACGATAAAGAGAAATAAAGAGAGGGATGCACAATAAACTCATCTATGATAAATTCAAAAAAATGATGTTGATGGGATTAGGATTTTCCCGGTTGTGTTTTCAGAAGACGGATAGGATTAGGATTTTTTTCAATCATTTTTAGGCCAAACTCACGTTGAAATAGGAAAATACGGAGAATAGAGTCGAATTCCCAATCGAAATTCTAGAAATTCAATCGTAAATAGGAAATTTTGATCGAAATTTTAGATTTTAGATTTTCGATCAGAAATCTAGGATGCCGATAAGATTTCTAGCATTTTCGATGAAAAAATAAGAGAGAGGGCTTGGTCCAATATAAAAGTCTAAAATTCACTCATAAAAGGAAACAATTCTACAGCATCCAAAAGTATAGTCATGCTAATACAAGTCCTAAAGAAAATCAGTCATCATGAGCTCCAGTATCTGGCCAAGGGCTCCATCCTCTAGTTGGATCATCACTCTGATTTGGAGGCATAAAAGCCCCAATATCATGACTATCAAAATCAAGACCAGCAAGCTATCGTCAAAGCCTCTCGTTCTCTTGCTCAAGATCCCCTGCATAACTCTGTTGCATTTAGAATAGTCAAAATCATGCATATCATACCTAACATGCAAAAATTTGCATATTTGTTGTAAATACTAACCCTCCAAGTATTTGTAATATGCATAGTAAATAATCTCTAGGAAGAGGCAAGACCATACATATACTCTGCATATGCCCTAGGGACCTGTACAATGAAGTTTACTAATTCAGTGATAAGTGCTAGTTTATATAGGGTGGAAAATGCAAATCAAGCTCACATGTGAAGCATCAGGAGGAGAGAAACTAGAAATCTGAGTTGCATCAAAGTACATATGCCTCTCAATAAGAGTCTGCATCATAGGAGCCCAATAATACATGGACCTATCAAATGGGGGAACATTACCTAAAATAGTACTCGAGGGAAGTATCACGATGAGCAACCTCACTATGATGAGCAGGCTCAACCTCCTGCTCAATCTCCTTAGTATCATCCTCACTCTCCTCCATAAAAGTATTAGGGACTCCTTCAATCTGTGTAAGAAGTGAATGTCATATGAAGGGATGAAAGAGATGAAATAAAGTGGTGACAGAAAGCATACCTCAGCTAGGTTTGTAGGAACCTGCTCTAGGAGATTCTCTCGAATGTACTCCCGATATTGACGTGAACGCTCGAGCAGAGTCGAAGCCTCATATCCCTCAAGAGCTACTTTGAGCTTGGGACCAGTCATGCTGCTACTCCACAACATTAAGGAGGGAATAGAAGAAGGAACATGCCTCATGGAAGGTCCCATATGCTAATGATAAACATGCTCACCAAGATACCACATCTGGCAACCATAACCAAGGAGCAGAACTCTCATAGTCTCAAGCCTTACAACTACTGTCATAAAATCATATCGCGTAATGTCTTCAGCACCAACCAACCAATCTGATCTGACCTATAAACTTATTTATTTAAGTTTATTTAAATTTACAATTAATGAATTACTAAAGATCAAATTTTTCTTACCAAGTCCCACTCTAAGGAGTTCGGTTGATCTCGATAAGTCTACAAGTCATGCCTAATGCTAGCAAGATGAGAGGAACCCCACCTTTGCATCAGGGGAAGACTCCTATCAAAGCTAATGGTGCTAAAGCCTCGGATCACTTCTATCTCAATGCCCCATATCTGAAAGAGAAGAAATAAAAAGAAATAAAAAAGAAAATGTGAAATAAGTAAAGTTGAAAAGGATAGGAGTCATACGTGCAAGACATGCCAAAAATCACACATCATCATGGTGCCTTTGCAAACAATATCCAATTTATAGTAGAGATAAGCAAGCACTGCAGATCCCTAATCTAAAGTAGTGACCATAGTAAGATCTTGAAGGGGACCAAGAAGAGCGATGACAACCTTATGACCAGTCTCACAAAAAAGAGTAGTGCCAAGTAATATCAACAAGAAGCATCTCGCCTTCTGAAGAATCTGGTAAGGTGTAGTGGTAGGTAGTCGCCTAAAACCTTGAACGAGGGAAGAAAGAAGCACATTCTTTTGATTCTTCTATATCAGAACAAACTCGAGCAAGTCACGAACATAACGACTCCTAGCATCCTCTGAAAGAGTGAAATATTGGATATCAAAGGGGATTGGGGGCACCTCCGAATACAATCCCAATACTAGTAGAGAAGCTCATCGAGGAAAGAGTCAGCTCACCCACTCATGTGTGAAAAGTATGAGTGGTATCCATTCACCTCTTGATAAGAGCAAAAAGCGAGTAGTGGTCTGACTTACCTTTGTAGTCGGTAAAGCAGTAATGAAATGTCAAAAGCCAAATGCCCAGATATGCAGTACTACCTCTCTAAACAAGTCATGGAATAGTTCTCAAGCCAAATGAAAGCAACTCGAGAATTTAAGTGGTTTCTGAAAAATTTAGAAAATTACAAGATTACTTTTTCCTTTCCCTATTTTTTTATTTTTTTCATTTTTATTTCATTAAAAAAAATTAGCAAAAATCTAATCGAAAAACTGGATTTCCAATTGGAAATTTGATTTCTAGATTTTTGATTGGAAATCTGAGAAACCCGATTGAAAATCTGAGAATTCCAATATGGAATTCAGAATCCCAATGAGAAATTCAACAAATTTGAACATATTTTTGAAATTTTAGTTTCTGAATTGTCAATTTTTCATAAATTATATTTAATTAGTCTAGCAAATATTCTATAATTGCATGCATGAACATATTAATTTTACACGCTAAAATAAGTATGTTTATTGCAAAATTAAAGACACAGGCAGGAAATTTACCTCATCTCCAATGTGAGAGCATCTATAAAGGTGTAAATGAGTCAAAGGCAGCACATCTTTACCTTCACGGAGTCCCAAATCATTTTTGAGGAAAATGCAAATGTGAAGTGATGGTGTCACGACCCAAAATAGGGGCCATGACCGGCGCTAGGGAACGGGAATTCTTTCGAATCCGGAACCCATAGCAAGCCTAAAAATAAAATAAAACATGCCATAATAACAGTAACAATATGATATGCAGCGGAAATAAAAATCATAATATCGTAATATTATCCATATCAACTGGATTTAAATCAAATTTCATCTCATAAATATATAATCTTTAATACAAATCCAGTTTCAATATAATACATCTCTTTTAAAATAAAATACATGAAATCCAATACTTTAATTCACAACTACTGCAGTGTCTAGATAAAATAAATAAGACTCAAGTAGACAGTTTACATAAAGAAGCCGGGGCGGAAGAAATCCGGCGTATCGACCTGCTACTTGAGGTCTGAAGAAGTTGACTCTCCTGAAAAATAGTCAACGGAGGGGAGTCAGACCTCACTGAGTGAATTACTATAATATATATACATACACACAAAATGATAATGCATACAGTCAACAGTATATATCTAATATATATATACAGGCAATTACACACAGATGCAATAAAAATCATTTATATATTTTATCTGAAAATCATCTTTTATGAAGGATCACATAGAACCCTAGAATATCGCAACCTCAAAATAATAGTGTTAAACAACACTCTGGCCATACAGGCTCACTTATCCAAATATATCCACTTAATCCATTTGGACAGTAGACTGGCCCCGAGACACTAAGTCAACCGAGCTCCAGCAGTCTGACTGCCAGTGTGATTGGCCCCGAGAACTTGGTCAACCGAGCTCCAGCAATCACACCCACAAACCACAATCTCACATATCAATAATCATAATAAATCAATATCCACAAATAAGTTAGTATTATAGCCTAAAGCTATAGGCGTACCGGTACGTACTCGGTCCTAGTGCTGCCCACTAGGTAGCACGTTCTATTGATATCCTTCATTAATAAATAAATCATTCATTCATAAAAATCAATGATGCATGAATTTAAATGAAATAACAATATAAATCATATATATACCGAAAATATACCAAACATAAACCAGGTATATTTCAAGTATATATGTATCAGATAAATCCAATCAAATAATAAATTAAACTAAAAAAAATATATTTAAAAACATTTTAAATATATTTTATTAATAAAACATGTATATAATTTAATATATACCAAAAATAAACCAAAAATATACTTAATGTAAACTTAAGAAATAATCAATTTATTTATGCATATTTAATCAACATAAAATGTATATTTCTAAAATCATGCATCCTAAGCATATATATATAGTATAGTAACTCACCTAGTGCACTCCACGAGACGGGTCCGACGGGCCTGGTCCACTAGCCCTCGGTCTCGGCGCAACTAAACAAGAAATAATTAACTGACATCAGAATAAACCTAACAGAAATCCTAGAATTCGATCTAGAGTATTAAACACAGAATCAGAATTTAGGGTTCGACTGGACATCACGTTTTACGAGAATTCTACCTAAAATCCAGCAGAACCTCCCCTGTAAAACGGACATCTCTCTACTCAAAAGAGTAGAGCCGACCCTACAAAGAAATACACTTCGAAAATAAACACCACATCTCATTCACAACCCCTCAGTCGGACTCCAGACTACAGTCTACCGACCGGGGTCCACAAACACAGAACATATTCCAAGTATACCAAAAATATCCTCACAACATAGTAATACATCTCATAGGTAAAAAATTACATAATTAACCTAAAAACACTGTAAAAACCGATAAAAACTCATTTTATTAGAAAAACCGTATATTATATATATAATTGAAAATAATTCACGAAAAATAGTTTTAATTAGTTAAAAATACCAAATAATTTGTAGAAATCATTTTTATACCTTAAAATAATTATTAAAACCGATTAAATTACATTTTTAGACAATTTAGGGTAAAATTACCAAAATACCCCTATATATATAAATATACTTAAATTACTTCAAAAATTCACCAAAAATCATACAATTATCCAAAATTAATTTTCTCAACATATTTATCAATAATAATAATAATTAAACTCAATTAACCAATTAAATTCAATTAAAAATACATTTAACCCTAATTTCTCAAAATCACATAACTCAATTAATTCAAAATAAATACTTAGAAATTCATAAAAATTCCAAATAAATTCCTATAATTCATTTCAACACACAATTTAACCATAAACTCCAATTTCATAATTTAAATAATTAATTTCCGAAAATTAGAAAATAATATTAAAATATTCAAAAATACCTAAAAAATCCAAACAATCTCCAAAAATTCTACAAAAATTCATACATGTAGATTAAGCTACTAGGAACAATATTTGTGAAGGGAGTTTCCATGAATCAATCAATTCGAAGCTCAAAAAAATCAAAAACCCTAATAGGCCGAAATTGAAAAATTAAAACCTAAGCAAATCTAGACCAATTCAGCTCAAACCAAAGCTAGAATCACACTCACCGGAGCTCAAGGAGAAGAAAAAGACCGGCGATGTCGAAAACGGTGGCCGAAATCGGCGTGATCGACGGTGGATCGATTTTCGGCTTCTCCGGCCAAAATCGACTTCCAGACGCCGGAAACGGCCTCCTCATACGGCGAAATTGGTCGGGGAAGACCGTGGCACACCTGACGGCACACCCACGGTGAAAAAACGGCACGGCAGCGACCGGAACGGCGATGGGAAGAATCGGGAGGAAGAAGAAGAAGTCGGGGGGGCAGTTTTGTAATTTTCCAAACTTTTTGATTTTTGACAAATATATGTATATATATATACTTTATACTATATATTAAAATAATATTAAATTACACACATCAAATATACACCACACACATAAAAATATTAATATTTTATTAATTTATACTAAATAAAATTAATTAAATAACAATAAAACAATTAAATACCTAATAAAATATTAAGGAAATAATAAACCCTAATTAAATAAATATACACACACAGGCTTTATTTAATAATTTAAAAATACGTATGAGTCCATGCAAGTCCGTAAATGCATTTAAAATAATTAATAATACATTGTTTACATGAAAATTTCCCCGGAAATGCAAGTCTAAGGAAAAATTTTACGTAAAACACTGAAAATAATACACAATAATTAAAATAGGTCTAAAATACATATTAACTCGTAAAAATATCATATAATATACAGAAATTATTGACACTGCATATCCCGGTACAGTGTAAAAATATTTTAAAAACACGGGATATTACAGTCTTCCCCCCTTACAAGAATTCGTCCCCGAATTTCAGAAAATAAGATCAAGAAGGGAAGAGATACGGGTAAGAAGCTCGCATCTCAGCTTCAGTCTCCCACGTATGCTCCTCAACTCTGTCGCTGCGCCACAGAACCTTGACCATCAGAATCTGCTTCGATCTCAATTGTCGAACTTGATAATCAACGATCACCACAGGTTCTTCCACAAATGTCAAATCTCCACTCACTTCCACACTGTCTGGCTGCAACACGTGTGAAGGATCTGAGATATACTTCCTCAACATCGAGATATGAAATACTGGATGCACTTGTGACATACTCGGAGGCAAATCCAACCGATATGCAATAGTGCCAACTCTCTCCAGAATCTCAAACGGTCCAATATATCTCGGTGTTAACTTACCCTTCCTGCCAAATCTCATCACACCCTTCATCGGAGATACCTTCAGAAAAACATAATCTCCAACCTGAAACTCCACATCTCTGCGCCTAGGATCCGCATAACTCTTCTGTCTGCTTACTGCGGTCTCTAATCTTCGCTTAATCACGGTGACTTTCTCTGCAGCATCCTGAACCATCTCTGGTCCAGTCAAAGCTCTCTCACCAATCTCATCCCAACTCAATGGGGATCTACACTTCCTTTCATATAACGCCTCATATGGTGCCATGCCAATACTGCTATGATAGCTGTTATTATATGCAAACTCAACAAGCGACAAATGATCATCCCAGCTACCTCCCAAATCCAGGACACACATCCTCAACATATCTTCCAGTGTCTGGATCGTCCTCTCAGACTGACCATCTGTCTGAGGATGAAAAGCAGTACTGAAATCCAACCTAGTGCCCATCGCTTCCTGCAACTTCTGCCAAAAACGAGAAGTAAACACCGAACCTCTATCTGACACAATGGACACAGGTACTCCATGAAGGCACACAATATGCTTCACGTACAACTTCGCCAATCTAGCAACTGAATATGTAGCTTTCACAGGCAAGAAATGTGCAGACTTCGTCAATCTGTCTACAATCACCCAGATAGAATCGTATCCATCCTTCGAACGAGGTAAACCGACCACAAAATCCATAGCTATCCTTTCCTACTTCCACTCGGGAATAGGAAGAGGCTGAAGCTTCCCAGAAGGCTTCTGATGTTCGGCTTTCACTTGTTGACACGTCAAACACTTAGCAACATAATCAGCCACATCTTTCTTCAATCCGTCCCACCAGTATAAATCTTTAATACTGTGGTACATCTTAGTGACACCTGGATGAACGCTGTAAGCTGTAGAGTGTGCTTCCTCTAGGATCTCTTCTCTCAAATCATCCACATCAGGACACACAATCTACCACTAATCCACAACACACCATCATCATCAAGTGTGAAATCAGTGAACTTCCCTGCTCTGACATTCTCTGCAAGCTCTTCCAGAATAGGATCTCGGCTCTGAGCTGCTTTAATCCTATCCCTCAGTACAGATCGTACTTTAAACTGAGCTAACAGTCCACCTGATCTACTACTCTTCATCATCAGACCTTGATCCACCATCAGATGCAATTCTTGGATCAATGGTCCTTCTCTCAACACCAATGTGAGCAAGACTACCTGAAGACTTCCTACTCAAGGCATCTGCTACCACATTAGCTTTACCCGGATGGTAAAGAATCTCGCAATCATAATCCTTCAACAATTCCAACCATCTTCTCTGCCTCAGATTCAAATCTCTCTGCTGGAAAATGTACTTAAGGGCTCTTGTGATCAGTAAATATCTCACAAGTCACCCCGTACAAATAATATCTCCAAATCTTCAAAACAAAGATCACTGCAGCCATCTCAAGATCATGTGTAGGATAATTCTGCTCATGCTTCTTCAACTGCCTCGAAGCATAGGCTATCACCCTTCCATTCTGCATCAACACACAACCAAGACCAATTCTAGAGGCATCACAGTAAACTGTGAACTTATCCACACTATTAGGCAAAGATAACACTGGCGATGTGGTCAACTTCTCCTTCAACAACTGAAAACTATTCTCACAAGCTTCTGACCACTCGAATCTAACGTTCTTCTGAGTCAAGCGAGTCATAGGGGCTGCTATTCTGGAAAAATCCTGCACAAACCGCCTATAATACCCGGCTAAACCCAGAAAAACTCCGAATCTCTGTAACAGAAGTAGGTCTAGGCCATTCAGATACTGCCTCAACCTTCTGTGGGTCAACCTGAATACCTTCTTTAGACACTACGTGTCCAAGAAAAGAAACACTCTCTCCATCCAGAAATCACACTTCGAGAATTTAGCATAAAGTTGATGATCTCTTAATGTCTGTAGTACAATCCTCAAATGATATACATGCTCTTCCATACTCCTCGAATATACTAGTATATCATCAATGAAGACTACTACAAACTGATCCACATACGGTCTGAATACCCTATTCATCAGATCCATAAAAGCTGCTGGTGCATTAGTCAAACCAAAAGACATCACCAGAAACTCATAATGGCCATATCGAGTGCGGAACGCTGTCTTAGGAATATCAGCTTCACTAATCCGCAGCTGATGATAACCCGACCTCAAGTCAACCTTGGAAAAGAATTGTGCACCCTGGAGCTGATCAAACAAATCATCTATCCTCGGGAGAGGATACTTGTTCTTCACCGTCACCTTATTCAGCTCTCTATAGTCAATGCACAGTCTCAGTGGTACCATCCTTCTTCTTCACAAACAGCCCCAAGGAGAAACACTAGGTCTGATGAAACCTTTATCCAACAACTCTTGCAACTGCTCCTTCAACTCTCTCAACTCTGCAGGAGCCATACGATAAGGTGGCATAGATATAGGAGTAGTACCTGGAACCACATCAATACAGAACTCAATCTCTCTATGAGGTGGTAAACCTGGCAACTCCTCGGGAAAAACATCAGGAAACTCACAAGCAACAGGAACATCTGTGAGTGACAACTTCTCCACTGACGTATCCCTGACCAATGCCAAATATCCCTGACAACCTTTCTTCAACAACTTCCTAGCCGAAATAACAGAAATAAGATTCTGAGGTGCTGAACCTCCTATCACCAACAAACTTAAAATCTTCTTCACCAGGAATTCTAAAAGTCACCTCCTTATTCCTGCAATCTACCACAACAAAGTGCTGAGACAACCAATCCATTCCCAAAATAACATCAAACTCCATCACATCCAACAAAATCAAATCAGTGGGTAATTCTCTATCTCCCACGAGAACTGATAACCAGAAAGAACAATATCAGTGTCCAAAGAATCGCTCAGAGGAGTGGCAACAGACAAAGGAAAAGCCATCCTCGAAGCTTGCCAACAAGATTTAGAAGCAAAAATAGGAGAAATGAATGAATGCGTGGCACCCGGATCAAACAAAACCCATGCATCCAGGTAACAAACAGAAACAATACCTGCCACGACTGCATTAGATGCCTGAGCATCCTGCTGAGTCAGATGGAAGACTCTCGCCTGGCCTCGGACTTCCCTGTTGACTGGTAGAAGCCTGGCCAACACCTCTGGCACCTCCTCTAGTACCTCTACCACGACTCTACTATGGAACAAACTGAGTAGAACTCTGATGCTAGGCTGGTGGCAACTGAAATGGCACGGGTGCTGCACTAGCAATCGACTGCTGTGGGAATCACGGAATCTGCTGCTGCTGATACCCAGAATAAGGACAACGATCTGGCAAAATGTCCTGTCTGCCCGCATCTGAAGCATGTCAGTGGTGTCAGATAACACGGTCCCTGATGGACTCTACCACAAGTCTGACAAACGCTGACAGCTGATCCAGAACTACGACCACTGTTGCTACTCGAAGCACCTGACCCAAATCTAAATGATCTACGCTGACCCTCCACGGCCATGTCTTGTAATATCCCGTGTTTTTAAAAATATTTTTACACTGTACCGGGATATGCAGTGTCAATAATTTTGACTGTATATACGATATTTTTATGGGTTGATATGTATTTTAAACCTATTTTAATTACTGTCTATTATTTTCAGTATTTTACGTAAAATTTTCCCGGGACTTTCATTTTCGGGGAAATTTTCACGTAAACAATTTATTATTAATTATGTTAAAATGTATTTACGGGTTTGCATGAACTCATACATATTTTTAAATTAATAAATAAAGCTTGTGTGTGTATATTTATTTTATTAGGGTTTATTATTACCCTAATATTTTATTATTTATTTATTATTATTTGATTATTTTATTTATTATTAAATTATTAAAATTTATTATTTTTTTTTTCTTTTTTTTTTTTTTTTCTTTTTTCTTTTTTTTTTTTTTTTCTTTTCCTTTTTCTTTCTTTTTCTTTTCCTTTCTCTTTCCTTTTCTTTCTTTTTCTTTTTCTTCTTCTTCTTCTTCTTCTTCTTCTTCCCGTGGGTGCCGCCGGACCCACCATTTCTTCTCACCGTCGTTTCTCCCTCCTCCGGCCACCGTTTTCGACACCGTCGGTCTCTATCTTCTCCTTGAGCTCCGGTGAGTGTTATTCTAGCTTTTGTTTGAGCTAAAATGGTCTAGAATTGCTTAGGTTTTGAGTTGAATATTTCGGCCCACTTTTGGTTTTCGATTTTTTTGAGCTTCAATTTGGATGATTCATGGAAACTTCCTTCACAAATGTTGTTCCTGGTAGCTTAATCTTCATGTATGAATTTTTACAGAATTTTTAGAGATTGTTTGGATTTTTGGGTATTTTTGAATATTTTAATATTATTTTCGAATTTTCGGAAATTAATTATTTAAATTATGAAATTGGAGTTTATGGTTGAATTAGGTGTTGAAATGAATTATAGGAATTTATTTGGAATTTTTATGAATTTCTAAGTATTTATTTTTAATTATTGAAGTTTAGGTGATTTTGGAAAATTAAGTTAATTGTGTTTTAAATTGAATTTAATTGGTTAATTGAGTTTAATTATTGATATTATTGATAAATATGTTGAGAAAATTAATTTTGGGATAATTGTATGATTTTTGGTGAATTTTTGAAGTAATTTAGGTATATATATATATATAGGGGTATTTTGGTAATTTTACCCTAAATTGTCTAAAAATGTAATTTAATTGGTTTTAATATTTATTTAAGGTATAAAAATGATTTCTACAAATTATTTGGTATTTTTAACTAATTAAAACTATTTTTTCGGGAATTATTTTCAATTATATATAATATACGGTTTTTCTAATAAAATGAGTTTTAATCGGTTTTTATAGTGTTTCAAGATTTATTATGTAATTTCTACGTATGAAATGTATTTTTATGATTTAAGGATATTTTTGGTATATTGAATATATATTCTGTGTTTGTGGACCCCGGTCGACAGATTGTAGTCTGGAGTCCGACCGAGGGGTTGTGATTGATTGTGGTGTTATTTTTGAAGTGTATTTTCTTTGCAGGGTCGGCTCTACTCTTTTGAGTAGAGAGATGTCCGTTTTACAGGGGAGGTTCTGCCGGATTTCCGGTAGAATTCTCGTAAAACGTGATATCCAGTCGAACCCTAATTTTCGATTCTGTGTTGAATACTCTAGATTTAATTCTAGAATTTCTGTTAGGGTTATTCTGATGTCGATTAATTATTTCTTGTTTAGTTGCGCCGAGACCGAGGGTTAGTGGACCAGGCCCGTCGGACCTGTCTCGTGGAGCGCATTAGGTGAGTTACTATATTATGTATATATGCTTAGGATGCATGATTTAGAAAATGCATGTTTTATTTTGACTAATTATGCATAAATAACATGATTTATATTCAAGTATATTTTTGGTATATAATAAATTATATACATGTTTTATTAATAAAATATATTTAAAATGTTTTTAAATATATTTTTAGTTTAATTCATGATTTGATTGAATTTATTTGACGTATATATATACTCAAATATACCTGGTTTACGTTTGGTATATTTCCAGTATATATATGGTTTATATTGCTATTTCATTAATATTCATGCATCATTTATATTTGTGAATGAATGTTTTATTATTTATTACTGAAGGATATCAATAGAACGTGCTACCTAGTGGGCAGCACTAGGACCGAGTACGTACCGGTACGCCTATAGTATTTAGGCTTTATTACTGACTATTTGTGGATATCGATTTGATTATGATTATTGGATGTGTGAGATGTGGTTTGTGGGTGTGATTGCTGGAGCTCGGTTGACCAAGTGTCTCGGGGCCAATCACACTGGCAGTCAGACTGCTGGAGCTCGGTTGACTTAGTGTCTCGGGGCCAGTCTACTGTCCATATGGATTAAGTGGATATATTTGGAATTAGTGAGCCTGTATGGCTAGAGTGTTGTTTAACACTATTTTTCTGAGGTTGCGATATTCTAGGGTTCTATGTGATCCTTCATAAAAGTTGATTTTCAGACAAAATATATAAAATGATTTTTTCTGCATCTGTATGAACTTGCCTGTATATATACATATTACTCATATACTGTTGACTGTTTGCATTATCACTTAGAGTGTATGTATATATACTATAGTAATTCACTCAGTGAGGTCTGACTCCCCTCCGTTGACTATTTTTCAGGAGAGTCAACTTCCTCAGACCTCAGTAGCAGGTCGATACGCCGGATTTCTTCCGCCCCGGCTTCTTTATGTAAATTGTCTACTTGAGTCTTATTTATTTTATCTAGACACTGTAGTAGCTGTAAATTACAGTATTGGATTTTATGTACTTTATTTTAAAGAGATGTATTATGTTAAAACTGGATTTGTATAAAGATTATACATTTATGAGATTATATATGCGATGTGATGAGTTTTGAATTATATCCAGTTGAGATGGATGATATTGTAATATTTATGATATTTATGATTTTATTTTCCGCTGCACATATATATATTATATGGTTATTGTTATTGCATGATTTTTTTTTTATTCTTTTTTTAGGCTTGCTACGGGTTCCGGATTCGAAAGAATTCCCGTTCCCTAGCGCCGGTCATGACTCCTGTTTTGGGTCGTGACAAAGTTGGTATCAGAGCGAAGTTCGTTTCAGAGTGGAGTTCTGTGTCAGGGCTTAGTTTTGTGAGTTGTGGCCCTAGTTTTAAAGTTGTGTTTTCTGTTGGACTACTGCAGTGTATTAGGTTCGAGTATGTCTTGATAAGTATTCCTTGCTGTAGTTTTCAGCGTTATTCCTCCGTTGTCTGTTTTGTCTGAATCTTTCCATTTGTCTTTTCAGAATGAGGAGGCGAGCGCGTGTCGCTCCACCGGTCGTTGAGGCCGAGGATGATGAGTCTTTTCAGGACAAGGTTTTACCTCCTGAGCAGCCAGTTAGACGTAGAGGTCGTGGCAGGGGTAGACCTCGAGGAGCGGCAGGTCGCCGTAGGCAGAGAGAGTTACAGGACGAGGAGCCTGTTGAGCCTGAGTTTGATGTTCCTGTTCCTCCAGTTGTTCAGCCTGTTCAGCCTGCCTATCAGCAGGGTATGTCTGACCCTGAGGCAGCTTTGTTCTATGCCAGAGTTGGCAAGATTGCTTTTGATGGTACTTCTGATCCTTTAGATTTTCTGCATGCGATTGAGACTAGGACTCGGACTGCTCATACCGAGTACCAGCGGATTATGATCGTTGAGTTGTCTGTCGAGGGACCAGCTTTGGATTGGTTTATTCGGATGATCCAGCCTTATATGATGACGATGACATGGGCTCAGTTTCGAGAGCGATTCATGAGGAGATTTTGTCCAGAGCCTCTTCGTTTGAGCTATCGTCTTCGATTGACTAGTATTTCTCGTGGAGATCGATCAGTAGAGGAGTATACCCGAGAGTTCCTTCGTCTGGGTAGATATGCTGAGGATCTGATGCGAGATCAGTATTTTGCTGTTACTACCTATGTTACTGGTTTGGGTTCAGCTTTTGCTGGTATGCCTACAGCAGGTCTTACTCTCGAGTCGGTGATTGAGCTAGCTAAGGAGATTGAGCTGAGATTAGTTAGGCAGGGAGCGATGCCTGATTATTACCAGTTGGGAGTTCAGTCGAGTGGATTGCAGGCTACTCCATATTCGAGTTTTCATATTGGTTCGAGTAGTCAGCAGCGAGGTTCGACTCAGCAGAGTCAGAGACAGCAGCAGCGAGTGCATCGGAGCAGTAGACATGGTCGTGGAGGTCAGCGTAGATCATTCAGATTTGGGTCAGGTGCTTCGAGCAGCAGCAGTGGTCATAGTTCTGGATCAGCGGCCAGTGTTTGTCAGACTTGTGGTAGAGTCCATCAAGGACCGTGTTATCTGACACCGTTGACATGTTTCAGATGCGGCAGACAGGACATTTTGCCAGATCGTGTCCTTACCCTGGATATCAGCAGCAGCAGATTCCGCGATTCCCACAGCAGTCGATTGCTAGTGCAAGCACCTATGCCATTTCAGTTACCACCAGCTCAGCATCAGAGTTCTACTCAGTTTGTTCCCACAGCAGAGTCGTGGTAGAGGTACTAGAGGAGGTGCCAGAGGCGTTGGCCAGGCTTCTACCAGTCAGCAGGGAGGTCGAGGCCAGGCCAGAGTTTTTCATCTGACTCAGCAGGATGCTCAGGCATCTAATGCAGTCGTGGCAGGTATTCTTTCTGTTTGTTACCTGGATGCTTTGGTTTTGTTTGATCCGGGTGCCACGCATTCGTTTGTTTCTCCTGTTTTTGCTTCTAAATCTTGTTGGCAAGCTTCGAGGATGGCTTTTCCTTTGTCTGTTGCCACTCCTCTGAGTGATTCTTTGGACACCGATATTGTTCTTTCTGGTTGTCCAGTTCTCGTGGGAGATAGAGAATTACCCGCTGATTTGATTTTGTTGGATGTGATGGAGTTCGATGTTATTTTGGGAATGGATTGGTTGTCTCAGCACTTTGCCGTGGTTGATTGCAGGAATAAGGAAGTGATTTTCAGAATTCCTGGTGAAGTAGAATTTAAGTTTGTTAGTGACAGGAGTTCAGCACCTCAGAATCTTATTTCTGTTATTTCTGCTAGGAAGTTGTTGAGGAAAGGTTGTCAGGGGTTTTTGGCATTGGTTAGGGATACGTACAGTGGGAGAAGTTGTCACTCACAGATGTTCCTGTTGCTTGTGAGTTTCCTGATGTTTTTCCCGAGGAGTTGCCAGGTTTACCACCTCATAGAGAGATTGAGTTCTGTATTGATGTGGTTCCAGGTATTACTCCTATATCTATGACACCCTATCGTATGGCTCCTGCAGAGTTGAGAGAGTTGAAGGAGCAATTGCAAGAGTTATTGGATAAGGGTTTTATCAGACCTAGTGTTTCTCCTTGGGGTGCACCAGTCTTGTTTGTGAAGAAGAAGGATGGTACCCTGAGACTGTGCATTGACTATAGAGAGTTGAATAAGGTGACAGTGAAGAACAAGTATCCTCTCCCGAGGATTGATGATTTATTTGATCAGTTACAAGGTGCACAATTCTTTTCTAAGGTTGACTTGAGGTCGGGTTATCATCAGCTGCGGATCAGTGAAGCTGATATTCCTAAGACAGCGTTCCGCACTCGTTATGGTCATTATGAGTTTCTGGTGATGTCTTTTGGTTTGACTAATGCACCAGCAGCTTTTATGGACCTGATGAACAGAGTATTCCGACCGTATGTGGATCAGTTTGTGGTAGTCTTCATTGATGATATACTGGTATATTCGAGGAGTATGGAAGAGCACGTATATCACTTGAGGATTGTACTACAGACACTGAGAGACCATCAGCTTTATGCTAAATTCTCGAAGTGTGATTTCTGGATGGAGAGTGTTTCTTTTCTTGGACACGTAGTGTCTAAAGAAGGTATTTAGGTTGATCCACAGAAGGTTGAAGCAGTATCTGAGTGGCCTAGACCTACTTCAGTTACTG
This sequence comes from Mallotus nudiflorus, assembly GCA_947683625.1. Classification (NCBI taxonomy): domain Eukaryota; kingdom Viridiplantae; phylum Streptophyta; class Magnoliopsida; order Malpighiales; family Euphorbiaceae; genus Mallotus; species Mallotus nudiflorus. The sequence goes on from CANTUR010001442.1 coordinate 341,534, forward strand.
AGATTCGGAGTTTTCTGGGTTTAGCCGGGTATTATAGGCGGTTTTGTGCAGGATTTTTCCAAGATAGCAGCCCCTATGACTCGCTTGACTCAGAAGAATGTTAGATTTGAGTGGTCAGAAGCTTGTGAGAATAGTTTTCAGTTGTTGAAGGAGAAGTTGACCACAGCGCCAGTATTAGCTTTGCCTAATAGTGTGGATAAGTTCATAGTTTACTGTGATGCCTCTAGAATTGGTCTTGGTTGTGTGTTGATGCAGAATGGAAGGGTGATAGCCTATGCTTCGAGGCAGTTAAAGAAGCATGAGCAGAACTATCCTACACATGATCTGGAGATGGCGTGCAGTGATCTTTGCTTTGAAGATTGGAGACATTATTTGTACGGGGTGACTTGTGAGATATTTACTGATCACAAGAGCCTTAAGTACATTTTCCAGCAGCGAGATTTGAATTTGAGGCAGAGGAGATGGTTGGAATTGTTGAAGGATTACGACTGTGAGATTCTTTACCATCCGGGTAAAGCTAATGTGGTAGCAGATGCCTTGAGTAGGAAGTCCTCAGGTAGTCTTGCTCACATCGGTGTGGAAAGGAGACCATTGATCCAGGAGTTGCATCTGTTGGTGGATCAAGGTCTGATGATGAAGATCAGTAGATCAGGTGGACTGTTAGCTCAGTTTAAAGTACGATCTGTACTAAGGGATAGGATTAAAGCAGCTCAGAGCCGAGATCCTATTCTGGAAGAGCTTGCAGAGAATGTCAGAGCAGGGAAGTTCACTGATTTCACACTCGATGATGATGGTGTGTTGTGGATCAGTGGTAGATTGTGTGTTCCTGATGGGGATGATTTGAGAGAAGAGATTTTAGAGGAAGCACATTCTACAGCCTACAGCGTTCATCCTGGTGTTACTAAGATGTACCACAGTATCAGAGATCTATACTGGTGGGATGGATTGAAGAAGGATGTCGCTGATTATGTTGCTAAGTGCTTGACGTGTCAGCAAGTGAAAGCCGAACATCAGAAGCCTTCTGGGAAGCTTCAGCCTCTTCCTATTCCCGAGTGGAAGTGGGAAAGGATAGCTATGGATTTTGTGGTCGGTTTACCTCGTTCGAAGGATGGATACGATTCCATCTGGGTGATTGTAGATAGATTGACGAAGTCTGCACATTTCTTGCCTGTGAAAGCCACATATTCAGTTGCTAGATTGGCGAAGTTGTATGTGAAGCATATTGTGTGCCTTCATGGAGTACCTGTGTCCATTGTGTCAGACAGAGGTTCGGTGTTTACTTCTCATTTTTGGCAGAAGTTGCAGGAAGCGATGGGCACTAGGTTGGATTTCAGTACTGCTTTTCATCCTCAGACAGATGGTCAGTCTGAGAGGACGATCCAGACACTGGAAGATATGTTGAGGATGTGTGTCTTGGATTTGGGAGGTAGCTGGGATGATCATTTGTCGCTTGTGGAGTTTGCATATAATAACAGCTACCATAGCAGTATTGGCATGGCACCATATGAGGCGTTGTATGGAAGGAAGTGTAGATCCCCGTTGAGTTGGGATGAGATTGGTGAGAGAGCTTTGACTGGACCAGAGATGGTTCAGGATGCTGCAGAGAAAGTCGCCATGATCAAGCGTAGGTTAGAGACCGCAGTTAGTAGACAGAAGAGTTATGCGGATCCTAGGCGCAGAGATGTGGAGTTTCAGGTTGGAGATTTCGTTTTTCTGAAAGTATCTCCGATGAAGGGTGTGATGAGATTTGGCAGGAAGGGTAAGTTAGCACCGAGATATATTGGACCGTTTGAGATTCTGGAGAGAATTGGCACTGTTGCATATCGGTTGGATTTGCCTCCGAGTATGTCGCAGGTGCATCCAGTATTTCATATCTCGATGTTGAGGAAGTATATCTCAGATCCTTCACATGTGTTGCAACCTGACAGTGTGGAAGTGAGTGAAGATTTGACTTTTGTGGAAGAACCTGTGGCGATCGTTGATTATCAAGTTCGACAGTTGAGATCGAAGCAGATTCCGATGGTCAAGGTTTTGTGGCGTAGCGACAGAGTTGAAGAGCATACGTGGGAGACTGAAGCTGAGATGCGAGCTTCTTACCCGTATCTCTTTCCTTCCTGATTCTGTAATCTTGTTTTTAGAATTCGGGGACGAATTCTTGTAAGGGGGGAAGACTGTAATATCCCGTGTTTTTAAAAATATTTTTACACTGTACCGGGATATGCAGTGTCAATAATTTTGACTGTATATACGATATTTTTATGGGTTGATATGTATTTTAAACCTATTTTAATTACTGTCTATTATTTTCAGTATTTTACGTAAAATTTTCCCGGGACTTTCATTTTCGGGGAAATTTTCACGTAAACAATTTATTATTAATTATGTTAAATGTATTTACGGGTTTGCATGAACTCATACATATTTTTAAATTAATAAATAAAGCTTGTGTGTGTATATTTATTTTATTAGGGTTTATTATTACCCTAATATTTTATTATTTATTTATTATTATTTGATTATTTTATTTATTATTAAATTATTAAAATTTATTATTTTTTTTTTCTTTTTTTTTTTTTTCTTTTCCTTTTTCTTTCTTTTTCTTTTCCTTTCTCTTTCCTTTTCTTTCTTTTTCTTTTTCTTCTTCTTCTTCTTCTTCTTCTTCCCGTGGGTGCCGCCGGACCACCATTTCTTCTCACCGTCGTTTCTCCCTCCTCCGGCCACCGTTTTCGACACCGTCGGTCTCTATCTTCTCCTTGAGCTCCGGTGAGTGTTATTCTAGCTTTTGTTTGAGCTAAAATGGTCTAGAATTGCTTAGGTTTTGAGTTGAATATTTCGGCCACTTTTGGTTTTCGATTTTTTTAAGCTTCAATTTGGATGATTCATGGAAACTTCCTTCACAAATGTTGTTCCTGGTAGCTTAATCTTCATGTATGAATTTTTACAGAATTTTTAGAGATTGTTTGGATTTTTGGGTATTTTTGAATATTTTAATATTATTTTCGAATTTTCGGAAATTAATTATTTAAATTATGAAATTGGAGTTTATGGTTGAATTAGGTGTTGAAATGAATTATAGGAATTTATTTGGAATTTTTATGAATTTCTAAGTATTTATTTTTAATTATTGAAGTTTAGGTGATTTTGGAAAATTAAGTTAATTGTGTTTTAAATTGAATTTAATTGGTTAATTGAGTTTAATTATTGATATTATTGATAAATATGTTGAGAAAATTAATTTTGGATAATTGTATGATTTTTGGTGAATTTTTGAAGTAATTTAGGTATATATATATATATAGGGGTATTTTGGTAATTTTACCCTAAATTGTCTAAAAATGTAATTTAATTGGTTTTAATATTTATTTAAGGTATAAAAATGATTTCTACAAATTATTTGGTATTTTTAACTAATTAAAACTATTTTTCGGGAATTATTTTCAATTATATATATAATATACGGTTTTTCTAATAAAATGAGTTTTAATCGGTTTTTATAGTGTTTCAAGATTTATTATGTAATTTCTACGTATGAAATGTATTTTTATGATTTAAGGATATTTTTGGTATATTTGAATATATATTCTGTGTTTGTGGACCCCGGTCGACAGATTGTAGTCTGGAGTCCGACCGAGGGGTTGTGATTGATTGTGGTGTTATTTTTGAAGTGTATTTTCTTTGCAGGGTCGGCTCTACTCTTTTGAGTAGAGAGATGTCCGTTTTACAGGGGAGGTTCTGCCGGATTTCCGGTAGAATTCTCGTAAAACGTGATATCCAGTCGAACCCTAATTTCCGATTCTGTGTTGAATACTCTAGATTTAATTCTAGAATTTCTGTTAGGGTTATTCTGATGTCGATTAATTATTTCTTGTTTAGTTGCGCCGAGACCGAGGGTTAGTGGACCAGGCCCGTCGGACCTGTCTCGTGGAGCGCATTAGGTGAGTTACTATATTATGTATATATGCTTAGGATGCATGATTTAGAAAATGCATGTTTTATTTTGACTAATTATGCATAAATAACATGATTTATATTCAAGTATATTTTTGGTATATAATAAATTATATACATGTTTTATTAATAAAATATATTTAAAATGTTTTTAAATATATTTTTAGTTTAATTCATGATTTGATTGAATTTATTTGACGTATATATATACTCAAATATACCTGGTTTACGTTTGGTATATTTCCAGTATATATATGGTTTATATTGCTATTTCATTAATATTCATGCATCATTTATATTTGTGAATGAATGTTTTATTATTTATTACTGAAGGATATCAATAGAACGTGCTACCTAGTGGGCAGCACTAGGACCGAGTACGTACCGGTACGCCTATAGTATTTAGGCTTTATTACTGACTATTTGTGGATATCGATTTGATTATGATTATTGGATGTGTGAGATGTGGTTTGTGGGTGTGATTGCTGGAGCTCGGTTGACCAAGTGTCTCGGGGCCAATCACACTGGCAATCAGACTGCTGGAGCTCGGTTGACTTAGTGTCTCGGGGCCAGTCTACTGTCCATATGGATTAAGTGGATATATTTGGAATTAGTGAGCCTGTATGGCTAGAGTGTTGTTTAACACTATTTTTCTGAGGTTGCGATATTCTAGGGTTCTATGTGATCCTTCATAAAAGTTGATTTTCAGACAAAATATATAAAATGATTTTTCTGCATCTGTATGAACTTGCCTGTATATATACATATTACTCATATACTGTTGACTGTTTGCATTATCACTTAGAGTGTATGTATATATACTATAGTAATTCACTCAGTGAGGTCTGACTCCCCTCCGTTGACTATTTTTCAGGAGAGTCAACTTCCTCAGACCTCAGTAGCAGGTCGATACGCCGGATTTCTTCCGCCCCGGCTTCTTTATGTAAATTGTCTACTTGAGTCTTATTTATTTTATCTAGACACTGTAGTAGCTGTAAATTACAGTATTGGATTTTATGTACTTTATTTTAAAGAGATGTATTATGTTAAAACTGGATTTGTATAAAGATTATACATTTATGAGATTATATATGCGATGTGATGAGTTTTGAATTATATCCAGTTGAGATGGATGATATTGTAATATTTATGATATTTATGATTTTATTTTCCGCTGCACATATATATATTATATGGTTATTGTTATTGCATGATTTTTTTTTTTATTATTTTTTTAGGCTTGCTACGGGTTCTGGATTCGAAAGAATTCCCGTTCCCTAGCGCCGGTCATGACTCCTGTTTTGGGTCGTGACATGTCTACTGCTCTGATGCACTCGCTACTGCTGTCTCTGACTCTGCTGAGTTGAACCTCGCTGCTGACTACTCGATCCAACATGAAAACTCGAATATGGAGTAGCCTGTGATCCACTCGACTGAACTCCTAACTGGTAGTAATCAGGCATCGCTCCCTGCCTAACTAACCTCAGCTCAATCTCCTTAGCTAACTCAATCACAGACTCCAGAGTAAGACCTGCTGTAGGCATACCAGCAAAAGCTGAACCCAAACCAGTAACGTAGGTAGTAACAGCGAAATACTGATCTCGCATCAGATCCTCAGCATATCTACCCAGACGAAGAAACTCTCGGGTGTACTCCTCTACAGATCGATCTCCACGAGAAATACTGGTCAGTCGAAGACGATAACTCAAACGAAGAGGCTCTGGACAAAATCTCCTCATGAATCGCTCTCGAAACTGAGCCTAGGTCATCGTCATCATATAGGGCTGGATCATCTGAATGAACCAATCCAAGGCTGGTCCCTCAACAGACAACTCAACAATCATGATCCGCTGGTACTCGGTATGAGCAGTCCGAGTCCTCGTCTCAATCGCATGCAGAAAATCTAAAGGATCGGAAGTACCATCAAAAGCAATCCTGCCAACTCGGGCATAGAACAAAGCTGCCTCAAGGTCAGACATACCCTGCTGATAGGCAGGCTGAACAGGCTGAACAACAGGAGGAACAGGAACATCAAACTCAGGCTCAACAGGCTCCTCATCCTGTAACTCTCTCTGCCTACGGCGACCTGCCGCTCCTCAAGGTCTACCTCTGCCACGACCTCTACGTCTAATTGGCTGCTCAGGAGGTAAAACCTCATCCTGAAAAGACTCATCATCCTCGGCCTCAACGACCGGTGGAGCGACACGCGCTCGCCTCCTCATACTGAAAAGACAAATGGAAAGATTCAGACAAAACAGACAACGGAGGAATAACGCTGAAAACTACAGCAAGGAATACTTATCAAGACATACTCGAACCTAATACACTGCAGTAGTTCAACAGAAAACACAACTTTAAAAACTAGGGCCACAACTCTCATAACTAAGCCCTGACACAGAACTCCTCTCTGATACCAACTTTGTCACGACCCAAAACAGGGGCCATGACCGGCGCTAGGGAATGGGAATTCTTTCGAATCCGGAACCCATAGCAAGCCTAAAAATAAAATAAAACATGCCATAATAACAGTAACAATATGATATGCAGCGGAAATAAAAATCATAATATCGTAATATTATCCATATCAACTGGATTTAAATCAAATTTCATCTCATAAATATATAATCTTTAATACAAATCCAGTTTCAATATAATACATCTCTTTTAAAATAAAATACATGAAATCCAATACTTTAATTCACAACTACTGCAGTGTCTAGATAAAATAAATAAGACTCAAGTAGACAGTTTACATAAAGAAGCCGGGGCGGAAGAAATCCAGCGTATCGACCTGCTACTGAGGTCTGAAGAAGTTGACTCTCCTGAAAAATAGTCAACGGAGGGGAGTCAGACCTCACTGAGTGAATTACTATAATATATATACATACACACAAAATGATAATGCATACAGTCAACAGTATATATCTAATATATATATACAGGCAATTACACACAGATGCAATAAAAATCATTTATATATTTTATCTGAAAATCATCTTTTATGAAGGATCACATAGAACCCTAGAATATCGCAACCTCAAAATAATAGTGTTAAACAACACTCTGGCCATACAGGCTCACTTATCCAAATATATCCACTTAATCCATTTGGACAGTAGACTGGCCCCGAGACACTAAGTCAACCGAGCTCCAGCAGTCTGACTGCCAGTGTGATTGGCCCCGAGAACTTGGTCAACCGAGCTCCAGCAATCACACCCACAAACCACATCTCACATATCAATAATCATAATAAATCAATATCCACAAATAAGTTAGTATTATAGCCTAAAGCTATAGGCGTACCGGTACGTACTCGGTCCTAGTGCTGCCCACTAGGTAGCACGTTCTATTGATATCCTTCATTAATAAATAAATCATTCATTCATAAAAATCAATGATGCATGAATTTAAATGAAATAACAATATAAATCATATATATACCGAAAATATACCAAACGTAAACCAGGTATATTTCAAGTATATATGTATCAGATAAATCCAATCAAATCATAAATTAAACTAAAAAAAATATATTTAAAAACATTTTAAATATATTTTATTAATAAAACATGTATATAATTTAATATATACCAAAAATAAACCAAAAATATACTTAATGTAAACTTAAGAAATAATCAATTTATTTATGCATATTTAATCAACATAAAATGTATATTTCTAAAATCATGCATCCTAAGCATATATATATAGTATAGTAACTCACCTAGTGCACTCCACGAGACGAGTCCGACGGGCCTGGTCCACTAGCCCTCGGTCTCGGCGCAACTAAACAAGAAATAATTAACTGACATTAGAATAAACCTAACAGAAATCTTAGAATTCGATCTAGAGTATTAAACACAGAATCAGAATTTTAGGTTCGACTGGACATCACGTTTTACGAGAATTCTACCAAAAATCCGGCAGAACCTCCCCTGTAAAACGGACATCTCTCTACTCAAAAGAGTAGAGCCGACCCTGCAAAGAAATACACTTCGAAAATAAACACCACATCTCATTCACAACCCCTCAGTCGGACTCTAGACTACAGTCTATCGACCGGGGTCCACAAACACAGAACATATTCCAAGTATACCAAAAATATCCTCACAACATAGTAATACATCTCATAGGTAAAAATTACATAATTAACCTTAAAACACTGTAAAAACCGATAAAAACTCATTTTATTAGAAAAACCGTATATTATATATATAATTGAAAATAATTCACGAAAAATAGTTTTAATTAGTTAAAAATACCAAATAATTTGTAGAAATCATTTTTATACCTTAAATAATTATTAAAACCGATTAAATTACATTTTTAGACAATTTAGGGTAAAATTACCAAAATACCCCTATATATATAAATATACTTAAATTACTTCAAAAATTCACCAAAAATCATACAATTATCCAAAATTAATTTTCTCAACATATTTATCAATAATAATAATAATTAAACTCAATTAACCAATTAAATTCAATTAAAAATACATTTAACCCTAATTTCTCAAAATCACATAACTCAATTAATTCAAAATAAATACTTAGAAATTCATAAAAATTCCAAATAAATTCCTATAATTCATTTCAACACCCAATTTAACCATAAAATCCAATTTCATAATTTAAATAATTAATTTCTGAAAATTAGAAAATAATATTAAAATATTCAAAAATACCCAAAAATCCAAAAAATCTCCAAAAATTCTACAAAAATTCATACATGTAGATTAAGCTACTAGGAACAACATTTGTGAAGGGAGTTTCCATGAATCAATCAATTCCAAGCTCAAAAAAATCAAAAACCCTAATAGACCGAAATTGAAAAATCAAAACCTAAGCAAATCTAGACAAATTCAGCTCAAACCAAAGCTAGAATCACACTCACCGGAGCTCAAGGAGAAGAAAGAGACCGGCGGTGTCGAAAACGGTGGCCGGAATCGACGTGATCGATGGTGGATCGATTTTCGGCTTCTCCGGCCAAAATCGACTTCCAGACGTTGGAAACGGCCTCCTCAGGCGGCGAAATTGGTCGGGGAAGATAGTGGCACACCGGACGGCACACCCACGGTGAAGAAACGGCACGGCAGCGACCGGAACGGCGATGGGAAGAATCGGGAGGAAGAAGAAGAAGTCGGGGGCAGTTTTGTAATTTTCCAAACCTTTTGATTTTTGACAAATATATGTATATATATATACTTTATACTATATATTAAAATAATATTAAATTACACACATCAAATATACACCACACACATAAAAATATTAATATTTTATTAATTTATACTAAATAAAATTAATTAAATAACAATAAAACAATTAAATACCTAATAAAATATTAGGGAAATAATAAACCCTAATTAAATAAATATACACACACAGGATTTATTTAATAATTTAAAAATACGTATGAGTCCATGCATGTCCGTAAATACATTTAAAATAATTAATAATACATTGTTCACGTGAAAATTTCCCCGGAAATGCAAGTCTCGGGAAAATTTTACGTAAAACACTGAAAATAATACACAATAATTAAAATAGGTCTAAAATACATATTAACTCGTAAAAATATCATATAATATACAGAAATTATTGACACTGTATGTCACGACCCAAAACAGGGGCCATGACCGGCGCTAGGGAACGGGAATTCTTTCGAATCCGGAACCCGTAGCAAGCCTAAAAATAAAATAAATATGCAATAATAACCATAAAAATATAATATACAGCGGAAAATAAAAATCATAAATATTACAATATCATCCATATCAACTGGATTTAATTCAAAACTCATCACATCACATATATAATCTCATAAATGTATAATCTTTATACAAATCCAGTTTTACTATAATACATCTCTTTAAAACAAATACTTTATTTCACAACTACTGAAAATCACAACTACTGCAGTGTCTAGATAAAATAAATAAGACTCAAGTATATAATTTACATAAAGAAGCCGGGGCGGAAGAAATCCGGCGTATCGACCTGCTACTGAGGTCTGAGGAAGTTGACTCTCCTGAAAAATAGTCAACGGAGGGGAGTCAGACCTCACTGAGTGAATTACTATAATATATATACATACACTCTAAATGATAATGCATACAGTCAACAGTATCTGAGTAATATGTATATATATACAGGCAAATTCATACAGATGCAGAAAAATCATTTTATATATTTTGTCTGAAAATCAACTTTTATGAAGGATCACATAGAACCCTAGAATATCGCAACCTCAGAAAATAGTGTTAAACAACACTCTAGCCATACAGGCTCACTGATTCCAAATATATCCACTTAATCCATATGGACAGTAGACTGGCCCCGAGACACTAAGTCAACCGAGCTCCAGCAGTCTGACTGCCAGTGTGATTGGCCCCGAGACACTTGGTCAACCGAGCTCCAGCAATCACACCCAAACCACATCTCACATATCGATAATCATAATCAAATCAATATCCACAAATAAGTTAGTAATATAGGCTAAATACTATAGGCGTACCGGTACGTACTCGGTCCTAGTGCTGCCCACTAGGTAGCACGTTCTATTGATATCCTTCATTCTTAAATATAAAACATTCATTCACAAAAATAAATGATGCATGGATATAAATGAAATAGCAATATAAACCATATATATACCGAAAATATACCAAACGTAAACCAGGTATATTTTGAGTATATATATGTCAAATAAATCCAATCAAATCATGAATTAAACTAAAAATATATTTAAAAACATTTTAAATATATTTTATTAATAAAACATGTATATAATTTATTATATACCAAAAATATACCAAAAATATACTTGAATATAAATCATGTTATTTATGCACATTTAGTCACAATAAAACATGCATTTTCTAAATCATGCATCCTAAGCATATATATATAATATAGTAACTCACCTAATGCGCTCCACGAGACAGGTCCGACGGGCCTGGTCCACTAACCCTCGGTCTCGGCGCAACTAAACAAGAAATAATTAATCGACATCAGAATAACCCTAACAGAAATCCTAGAATTAAATCTAGAGTATTCAACACAGAATCGGAAATTAGGGTTCGACTGGATATCACGTTTTACGAGAATTCTACCGAAAATTCGGCAGAACCTCCCCTGTAAAACGGACATCTCTCTACTCAAAAGAGTAGAGCCGACCCTGCAAAGAAATACACTTCGAAAATAAACACCACAATCAATCACAACCCCTCGGTCGGACTCCAGACTACAATCTGTCGACCGGGGTCCACAAACACAGAATATATATTCAAATATACCAAAAATATCCTTAAATCATAAAAATACATTTCATACGTAGAAATTACATAATAAATCTTGAAACACTGTAAAAACCGATTAAAACTCATTTTATTAGAAAATCGTATATTATATATATAATTGAAAATAATTCCCGGAAAATAGTTTTAATTAGTTAAAAATACTAAATATTTTGTAGAAATCATTTTTATATCTTAAATAAATATTAAAACCAATTAAATTACATTTTTAGACAATTTAGGGTAAAATTACCAAAATACCCCTATATATATATATATACCTAAATTACTTCAAAAATTCACCAAAAATCATACAATTATCCAAAATTAATTTTCTCAACATATTTATCAATAATATCAATAATTAAACTCAATTAACCAATTAAATTCAATTTAAAACACAATTAACTTAATTTTACAAAATCACATAAACTTCAATAATTAAAAATAAATACTTAGAAATTCATAAAAATTCCAAATAAATTTCTATAATTCATTTCAACACCTAATTCAACCATAAACTCCAATTTCATAATTTAAATAATTAATTTCCGAAAATTAGAAAATAATATTAAAATATTCAAAAATACCCAAAAATCCAAACAACCTCCAAAAATTCTGTAAAAATTCATACATGAAGATTAAGCTACTAGGAACAACATTTGTGAAGGAAGTTTCCATGAATCATCCAAATCGAAGCTCAAAAAAATCGAAAACTCAAAGAGGCCGAAATCTTCAAATCGAAACCTAAGCAATTCTAGACCATTTTAGCTCAAATCAAAGCTAGAATAACACTCACCGGAGCTCAAGGAGAAGATAGAGACCGGCGGTGTCGAAAATGGTGGCCGAAATCGGCGTGATCGACGGTGGGTTGATTTTCGGCTTCTTCGGCCAAAATCGTTCTCCCGACGCCGGAAACGGCCTCCTCAGGCGACGAAATTGGTCGGGGAAGACGGTGGCACACCGGACGGCACACCCACGGTGAAGGAACGGCACGACAGCGATCGAAAATGGAGAAGAGAGAATCGGGAGGAAGAAGATGAAGTCGGGGGCAAAATGGTAATTTTGCAAATTTTTTTGATTTTTGATGTATATATGTATATATATATATATATTATACTATATATTAAAATAATATTAAATTACACACATCAAATATACACCACACACATAAAAATATTAATATTTTAATAATTTATACTAAATAAAATTAATTAAATAACAATTAAAACAATTAAATACTTAATAAAATATTAGGGAATTAATAAACCCTAATTAAATAAATATACACACACCGACTTTATTTAATAGTTTAAAAATATGTATGAGTTCATGCAAGTCCATAAATACATCTAAAATAATTAATAATAAATCGTTTACGTGAAAATTTCCCCGAAAATGCAAGTCCCGGGAAAATTTTATGTAAAACACTGAAAATAATAGACAGTAATTAAAATAGGTTTTAAATACATAACAACTCATAAAAATATCGTAATACATATACAAAAATTATTGACACTGTATATCCCGGTACTGTGTAAAAAATATTAAAAAAAAAAAAAAAAAAAAAAAACACGGGATATTACAGTCTTCCCCCCTTACAAGAATTCGTCCCCGAATTCTAAAAACAAGATTACAGAATCAGGAAGGAAAGAGATACGGGTAAGAAGCTCGCATCTCAGCTTCAGTCTCCCACGTATGCTCTTTAACTCTGTCGTTACGCCACAAAACCTTGACCATCGGAATCTGCTTCGATCGCAATTGTCGAACTTGAAAATCAACGATCGCCACAGGTTCTTCCACAAGAGTCAAATCTTCACTCACTTCTACACTGTCAGGTTGCAACACGTGTGAAGGATCTGAGATATACTTCCTCAACATCGAGATATGAAATACTGGATGCACCTGTGACATACTCGGAGGCAAATCCAACCGATATGCAACAGTGCCAACTCTCTCCAGAATCTCAAACGGTCCAATATATCTCAGTGCTAACTTACCCTTCCTGCCAAATCTCATCACACCCCTTCATCGGAGATACTTTCAGAAAAACGAAATCTCCAACCTGAAAACTCCACATCTCTGCGCCTAGGATCCGCATAACTCTTCTGTCTGCTAACTGCGGTCTCTATCCTGCGCTTGATCACGGCGACTTTCTCTGCAGCATCTTGAACCATCTCTGGTCCAGTTAAAACTCTCTCACCGATCTCATCCCAACTCAACGGGGATCTACACTTCCTTCCATACAACGCCTCGTATGGTGCCATGCCAATACTGCTATGGTAGTTGTTATTATATGCAAACTCAACAAGCGACAAATGATCATCCCAGCTACCTCCCAAATCCAAGACACACATCCTCAACATATCTTCCAGTGTCTGGATCGTCCTCTCAGACTGACCATCTGTCTGAGGATGAAAATCAGTACTGAAATCCAACCTAGTGCCCATCGCTTCTTGCAACTTCTGCCAAAAACGAGAAGTAAACACCGAACCTCTGTCTGACACAATGGACACAGGTACTCCATGAAGGCACACAATATGCTTCACATACAACTTCGCCAATCTAGCAACTGAATATATGGCTTTCACAGGCAAGAAATGTGCAGACTTCGTCAATCTGTCTACAATCACCCAGATGGAATCGTATCCATCCTTCGAACGAGGTAAACCGACCACAAAATCCATAGCTATCCTTTCCCACTTCCACTCGGGAATAGGAAGAGGCTGAAGCTTCCCAGAAGGCTTCTGATGTTCGGCTTTCACTTGCTGACACGTCAAGCATTTAGCAACATAATCAGCAACATCCTTCTTCAATCCATCCCACCAGTATAAATCTCTGATACTGTGGTACATCTTAGTAACACCTGGATGTACGCTGTAGGCTGTAGAATGTGCTTCCTCTAAGATCTCTTCTCTCAAATCATCCACATCAGGAACACACAATCTACCACTGATCTACAACACACCATCATCATCAAGTGTGAAATCAGTGAACTTCCCTGCTCTGACATTCTCTACAAGCTCTTCCAGAATAGGATCTCGGCTCTGAGCTGCTTTAATCCTATCCCTCAGTACAGATCGTACTTTAAACTGAGCTAACAGTCCACCTGATCTACTAATCTTCATCATCAGACCTTGATCCACCAACAAATGCAACTCCTGGATCAATGGTCTCCTCTCCACACCGATGTGAGCAAGACTACCTGAGGACTTCCTACTCAAGGCATCTGCTACCACATTAGCTTTACCCGGATGGTAAAGAATCTCGCAATCATAATCCTTCAACAGTTCCAACCATCTTCTCTGCCTCAGATTCAAATCTCGCTGCTGGAAAATGTACTTAAGGCTCTTGTGATCAGTAAATATCTCACAAGTCACCCCGTACAAATAATGTCTCCAAATCTTCAAAGCAAAGATCACTGCAGCCATCTCCAGATCATGTGTGGGATAGTTCTGCTCATGCTTCTTTAACTGCCTCGAAGCATAGGCTATCACCCTTCCATTCTGCATCAACACACAACCAAGACCAATTCTAGAGGCATCACAGTAAACTGTGAACTTATCCACACTATTAGGCAAAGCTAATACTGGCGCTGTGGTCAACTTCTCCTTCAACAACTGAAAACTATTCTCACAAGCTTCTGACCACTCGAATCTAACATTCTTCTGAGTCAAGCGAGTCATAGGGGCTGCTATCCTGGAAAAATCCTGCACAAACCGCCTATAATACCCGGCTAAACCCAGAAAACTCCGAATCTCAGTAACTGAAGTAGGTCTAGGCCACTCAGATACTGCCTCAACCTTCTCTGGATCAACCTGAATACCTTCTTTAGACACTACGTGTCCAAGAAAAGAAACACTCTCCATCCAGAAATCACACTTCGAGAATTTAGCATAAAGCTGATGATCTCTCAGTGTCTGTAGTACAATCCTCAAATGATATACGTGCTCTTCCATACTCCTCGAATATACTAGTATATCATCAATGAAGACTACCACAAACTGATCCACATACGGTCGGAATACTCTGTTCATCAGATCCATAAAAGCTGTTGGTGCATTAGTCAAACCAAAAGACATCACCAGAAACTCATAATGACCATAACGAGTGCGGAACGCTGTCTTAGGAATATCAGCTTCACTAATCCGCAGCTGATGATAACCCGACCTCAAGTCAACCTTAGAAAAGAATTGTGCACCCTGGAGCTGATCAAACAAATCATCTATCCTCGGGAGAGGATACTTGTTCTTCACTGTCACCTTATTAAGCTCTCTGTAGTCAATGCACAGTCTCAGGGTACCATCCTTCTTCTTCACAAACAAGACTGGTGCACCCCAAGGGGAAACACTAGGTCTGATAAAACGTTTCTCCAACAACTCTTGCAACTGCTCCTTCAACTCTCTCAACTCTGCAGGAGCCATACGATAGGGTGGCATAGATATAGGAGTAATACCTGGAACCACATCTATACAGAACTCAATCTCTCTATGAGGTGGTAAACCTGGCAACTCCTCGGGAAAAACATCAGGAAATTCACAAGCAACAGGAACATCAAACTCAGGCTCAACAGGCTCCTCGTCCTGTAACTCTCTCTGCCTACGGCGACCTGCCGCTCCTCGAGGTCTACCCCTGCCACGACCTCTACGTCTAACTGGCTGCTCAGGAGGTAAAACCTCGTCCTGAAAAGACTCATCATCCTCGGCCTCAACGACCGGTGGAGCGACACGCGCTCGCCTCCTCATTCTGAAAAGACAAACGGAAAGATTCAGACAAAACAGACAACGGAGGAATAACGCTGAAAACTACAGCAAGGAATACTCATCAAGACATACTCGAACCTAATACACTGCAATAGTCCAACAGAAAACACAACTTTAAAACTAGAGCCACAACTCACAAAACTAAGCCCTGACACAGAACTCCACTCAGATACGAACTTCGCTCTGATACCAACTTTGTCACGACCCAAAACAGGGGCCATGACCGGCGCTAGGGAACGGGAATTCTTTCGAATCCGGAACCCGTAGCAAGCCTAAAAATAAAATAAATATGCAATAATAACCATAAAAAATATAATATACAGCGGAAAATAAAAATCATAAATATTACAATATCATCCATATCAACTGGATTTAATTCAAAACTCATCACATCACATATATAATCTCATAAATGTATAATCTTTATACAAATCCAGTTTTACTATAATACATCTCTTTAAAACAAATACTTTATTTCACAACTACTGAAAATCACAACTACTGCAGTGTCTAGATAAAATAAATAAGACTCAAGTATATAATTTACATAAAGAAGCCGGGGCGGAAGAAATCCAGCGTATCGACCTGCTACTGAGGTCTGAGGAAGTTGACTCTCCTGAAAAATAGTCAACGGAGGGGAGTCAGACCTCACTGAGTGAATTACTATAATATATATACATACACTCTAAATGATAATGCATACAGTCAACAGTATCTGAGTAATATGTATATATATACAGGCAAATTCATACAGATGCAGAAAAATCATTTTATATATTTTGTCTGAAAATCAACTTTTATGAAGGATCACATAGAACCCTAGAATATCGCAACCTCAGAAAATAGTGTTAAACAACACTCTAGCCATACAGGCTCACTGATTCCAAATATATCCACTTAATCCATATGGACAGTAGACTGGCCCCGAGACACTAAGTCAACCGAGCTCCAGCAGTCTGACTGCCAGTGTGATTGGCCCCGAGACACTTGGTCAACCGAGCTCCAGCAATCACACCCAAACCACATCTCACATATCGATAATCATAATCAAATCAATATCCACAAATAAGTTAGTAATATAGCCTAAATACTATAGGCGTACCGGTACGTACTCGGTCCTAGTGCTGCCCACTAGGTAGCACGTTCTATTGATATCCTTCATTCTTAAATATAAAACATTCATTCACAAAAATAAATGATGCATGGATATAAATGAAATAGCAATATAAACCATATATATACCGAAAATATACCAAACGTAAACCAGGTATATTTTGAGTATATATATGTCAAATAAATCCAATCAAATCATGAATTAAACTAAAAATATATTTAAAAACATTTTAAATATATTTTATTAATAAAACATGTATATAATTTATTATATACCAAAAATATACCAAAAATATACTTGAATATAAATCATGTTATTTATGCACATTTAGTCACAATAAAACATGCATTTTCTAAATCATGCATCCTAAGCATATATATATAATATAGTAACTCACCTAATGCGCTCCACGAGACAGGTCCGACGGGCCTGGTCCACTAACCCTCGGTCTCGGCACAACTAAACAAGAAATAATTAATTGACATCAGAATAACCCTAACAGAAATCCTAGAATTAAATCTAGAGTATTCAACACAAAATCGGAAATTAGGGTTCGACTGGATATCACGTTTTACGAGAATTCTATCAAAAATTCGGCAGAACCTCCCCTGTAAAACGGACATCTCTCTACTCAAAAGAGTAGAGCCGACCCTGCAAAGAAATACACTTCGAAAATAAACACCACAATCAATCACAACCCCTCGGTCGGACTCCAGACTACAATCTGTCGACCGAGGTCCACAAACACAGAATATATATTCAAATATACCAAAAATATCCTTAAATCATAAAAATACATTTCATACGTAGAAATTACATAATAAATCTTGAAACACTGTAAAAACCGAATAAAACTCATTTTATTAGAAAACCGTATATTATATATATAATTGAAAATAATTCCCGGAAAATAGTTTTAATTAGTTAAAAATACTAAATATTTTGTAGAAATCATTTTTATATCTTAAATAAATATTAAAACCAATTAAATTACATTTTTAGACAATTTAGGGTAAAATTACCAAAATACCCCTATATATATATATATATACCTAAATTACTTCAAAAATTCACCAAAAATCATACAATTATCCAAAATTAATTTTCTCAACATATTTATCAATAATATCAATAATTAAACTCAATTAACCAATTAAATTCAATTTAAAACACAATTAACTTAATTTTACAAAATCACATAAACTTCAATAATTAAAAATAAATACTTAGAAATTCATAAAAATTCCAAATAAATTTCTATAATTCATTTCAACACCTAATTCAACCATAAACTCCAATTTCATAATTTAAATAATTAATTTCCGAAAATTAGAAAATAATATTAAAATATTCAAAAATACCCAAAAATCCAAACAACCTCCAAAAATTCTGTAAAAATTCATACATGAAGATTAAGCTACTAGGAACAACATTTGTGAAGGAAGTTTCCATGAATCATCCAAATCGAAGCTCAAAAAAATCGAAAACTCAAAGAGGCCGAAATCTTCAAATCGAAACCTAAGCAATTCTAGACCATTTTAGCTCAAACCAAAGCTAGAATAACACTCACCGGAGCTCAAGGAGAAGATAGAGACCGGCGGTGTCGAAAATGGTGGCCGGAATCGGCGTGATCGACGGTGGGTTGATTTTCGGCTTCTCCGGCCAAAATCGTTCTCCCGACGCCGGAAACGGCCTCCTCAGGCGGCGAAACTGGTCGGGGAAGACGGTGGCACACCGGACGGCACACCCACGGTGAAGGAACGGCACGGCAGCGACCGAAAATGGAGAAGAGAGAATCGGGAGGAAGAAGATGAAGTCGGGGGCAAAATGGTAATTTTGCAAATTTTTTTGATTTTTGATGTATATATGTATATATATATATATTATACTATATATTAAAATAATATTAAATTACACACATCAAATATACACCACACACATAAAAATATTAATATTTTAATAATTTATACTAAATAAAATTAATTAAATAACAATTAAAACAATTAAATACTTAATAAAATATTAGGGAATTAATAAACCCTAATTAAATAAATATACACACACCGACTTTATTTAATAGTTTAAAAATATGTATGAGTTCATGCAAGTCCGTAAATACATCTAAAATAATTAATAATAAATCGTTTACGTGAAAATTTCCCCGAAAATGCAAGTCCCGGGAAAATTTTACGTAAAACACTGAAAATAATAGACAGTAATTAAAATAGGTTTTAAATACATAACAACTCATAAAAATATCGTAATACATATACAAAAATTATTGACACTGTATATCTCGGTACTGTGTAAAAAATATTAAAAAAAAAAAAAAAAAAAAAAAACACGGGATATTACACTGTATATCCCGGTACAGTGTAAAAATATTTTAAAAACATGGGATATTACAGATGGGATCTGACTGTCTGGAACTATTACCACGTAGTTCGCGTTATGGGTGAACGATAGGATCAGTTGGATTCAAAATTGGACTTCATATAAAAGAATAATTGAAAGGAGAAAATTTGAAAATCAAGAGAAATTGAAAAAAGAAAAATGAAGAAGGATAGGAAGAAGAGAGAATGAATCGACAAAAGGGAAAAGTGTGCATATTAAAGGGGTAAATATCCATTTTAGTCCTTTAGCTTTTAGTTGCATTTAAGTCCATTCTTTTCCTTGCAATTTAATCCTAAATTTTAATGTCTCCTAATTTAATAAGTCAATGAATTATTAAATTTATTAGTAATATAGTCAGCATCATAAGACCGAATGTGGTGTTTCTTCTTAAAATTCAGACTATACAACCGAGTGTAGTCGGCATTGTATGATGGAGTACAATGTATTTTCAATCAAGACTATATGACTGAGTGTATTCAGCATTGTACGACCAAGTGCAATGTATCCTTAATCAAGATTATACAACTGAGTATAATTGGCATCATACGACCAAGTGTGATGTTTCTTTTCAATTCAGATTATACGACCGAGTGTAGTCAGCATTGTATGACCGAGTACAATGTATTTTCAATCAAGAATATACGACTGCGTATAATCGGCATCATACGACTGAGTGTGATTTTTCTTTTCAAAACAGACTATACGACCAAGTGTTTTCTGCATTGTATGATCAAGTACAATGTATTTTCAATATAGACTATATGACCTAGTATAGTCAGCATTGTATGATCGAGTACAATGCATTTTCAACATCATACCACCGAGTGTGATGTTTATTTTCAATTCAGACTATGCGACCGAGTGTAGTCAGCATTGTACGACCGAGTACAATGCATTTTCAGCATCATACGATCGAGTGTGATGTTCCTTTTCAATTCAAACTATACGCCCGAGTATAGTCGACATTGTATGAATGAGTAAAATGAGTCCCTTTCACCTAAGATTATACAATCGAGTATAGTCAATATCATACAACCGAGTATGATACGTCATTTTAAATCAATGATGTACATCCGAGTATAGCAAGTTCATAAGCAAAAGCTTCATGAAGCACAGGTAAGTATCCTAACTTCCACTTAAGAAATTGGGTGCTAGTTTACTTTACCGCAATTTGTCAAGCAAACAGCGATAAAGGGGGGCAACTGTAGACACCCAATTTTGGGATGATTAGTTATGGATGCAACAAAAGACTCCAATAATTAAAATGTCATGAATAGGTCTTTAATACTTGAACTTTGAAACTTCAGGGGTCTAATTGCATTTTTTTAAAGAAAGAGTTTAATATTTTCATGGACTAAATTGCAATGCTTTTTAAGGACCTAATTACAAAACTTAAATTCTTTCAAGGACCTTTTTATTATCAAAAAAAGGGTGGTCGAAATTATACTAATTCTAATCGGACTTGTATAATTTTGATCGAAATTACACTAATTTTGATCAAAATTATGTAATTCCGATTAGAATTACACAATTTTAATAGAAATTACACAATGCCGATCGAAATTATACCTCTTCTGCCCTGGGTTCTCGAATTTTCCAAATAAATTGAGTCCTAATTGGTCTAAAATTCTCCTAAAATTATTTTGATAATGTTTTAAGGAAATAGAAGTATTTTAGGAATCAATTTATAACCAGGGTTTTAAGATGTATCCCTATATAAGGAGGGTTTTTGGCTCTGAAAATAGAGGGAAGGAAAAAAAAGAGAAAAAAGGAAGGCAAAAAAAGAGAAAAAAAGAAAGGCAGAAAAAGAAAAGAGAAGACGAAGGAACAAAAAAAAAAGAAAGAAAAGGAAAAAAAAGAGAAAAAGAAAGAGGGGGAGAAAAAAAGAGAAAAACATCTTATTCTCTACAAATTATTTTGCTTAAATAAAGATCTTTGAAGGATTTTTGAAGAACAATATTTGAAGACCTATCAAGAACGGTGATTTTACAAAATCTAAGGAGCATTCCATTAAAATTATCTATAAGCATTATCATCTTCTTATTTTATTTTATTTGATATCTTTTTTTTATTTTATTGATTTTTAATTTTGTTTTATTATTGTTATAATTTATCCACTAATCATAATTTTTATTCTTTTTTATGGTGATTATGGAGGAAAACACATGATGATCATACTTTGAGGACTAAATTCATAAGAGCTCTATGGGATGCCATGGATAAGAACTTGTAGAGATATAGTTTCTAGGGTTTTTTTTATTATTTTATTTTGTTACTTTATTTTATTTATTTATTTTAGGTTGTATTAATTGTTTTTATTATTATTTTCTATAGATTATTGTAATAGCCCCAATAGTGGGAATAGTGGAATTATATGTGTGATTGCATGTTTATATTGGTTAATTGGTTAGTAAAGTTAGGATTTTTATTGGGTAATTAATTAAAATCAATGGTGGAAGTAGATTAATTTAGGTTGCATGTTAATGAAAATTAGGGTTTAGAAGGAATTAATTTAATTAGTTGTTTGATCTTTTATTTAATTGTTTTGATATGTTTTATTTATTTTTTGGCTTGTTTATTTATTTTTATGTGTTATGGGCCCTAGGCCCATATTAGGTTTTAACCTATTTAAATTTAGGTTTTTTTAAGTTTAATTAATTAAAATGCATTTTAGGCCCATAATTAATTAGATTTTTAGGTTAGAAATAACTTAGGCCCATCTAGTAAATTAGACATATGTCCACCTAATTTAATTTAATTAATTATACTTAGCCCACTTAATTTAAGCCTTTTTCATAATTTGTAGATTTAAGATCACCTTAGAATTAAAATAAGTAGAATTTGGCCCATTAATTTAAATACTTCATAACTTGTAGTTTTAGGCCCAATTTTTAGAATTAAAATAAATTGACTTAGGTTCGTTTAATTAAAATTAAAAGAATTAGGCCATTTAGGCTCACTCATTAAAACATGTAGATTTAGCTCATTTAATTAAAATCCATGTATATTAGACTAACTTAGGGATTATATATTCGAATGAATGTATTATTTACTTGTATTTTCATGACTGGTTTGCCTTGGAGTTAATTGCTAGAATAAGGGTTTATATGAAATTGCATGTAAATAAAGGATAATATAGTAATTCATAAAGTAATTCTAAATGAACATGAGACTGAAAGAAGTTGGTATTCCGTATCTAGAATCTCATGATTGTGGTGCTAGCTTTCTTTTAGGGAATTAAGTACCACCTTTTTTATTTGTCCCAGTTATTACCCTAGGTGGCGACTCCTCATCTCCATGCCATGTCTTTGTAACAGTGGTTAGTGTGTTCTCTAGAGCCTTTAGCTCACACAGTGTTGCAATTGCTAAAATCTTGGACGCGTGCTAAACTCCACCGTCTATAACAATGTCGGTGTCCAACGAATCACTTAGAGGAGTTACAACAGACAAAGGAATAGCCATCCTCGAAGCTTGCCAATACGACTTCAAAGCAAAAATAGGGGACACGAAAGAATGTGTGGCACCCGAATCAATCAAAATTATAACATCTAAGGCTGGTCCCTCTACAAATAGCTCAATGATCATAATCCTCTAATACTCTATGTGAGTGGTTTGAGTCCTTGTCTCAATGGCGTGCAGAAAATCCAAAGGGTTTGAAGTCCCATCAAAAGATATACGGCCAACTCTAGCATAGAACAATGCTACCTCAGGGTCAAACATACCCTGTTGATAAGTAGGCTATATCTACGATGCAACTGGAGGTATCTCAGCTTCCTCACACTCTAGCTCTATAAGTTCCTCATCCTATAGATCTCTCTGCCTATGATGACCTGCTGCTCCTCGAGGTTTACCTCTGCCTCTACCTTTGCACCTCACTAAATTTAAAACCTCATCCTGAAAGGACTCATCATCCTCGACTTCAATGACTGATGGAGTAACATGCGCTCATCTACTCATTCTGAAAAGATAAAAACTAACCTAGTTCTGACAAAATAGATAATAGACAAACAACATACGGACAACCTAACGATTACATGGAATACTAAATCAAAGAAAACTTATCGAGACATAATCGAACCTAATTTACCAGAGTAGTTTCAAAGAAAACATAACTTTAAAAACCTAAGTCCACAACACTAATAACTTAGGGCTTTGATACCAACTTTGTTATGACCTAAAACGGGAGTCATGACCGACAATAGGGAACATGAATCCTTTCGAATATGGAATTCGTAGCAAGTCTTAAAAATAAAAAAAACATGCAATTAATAAATAAAAATATGCCAAAATTAAAACTTAAATTGATATAAAAATAAATACTTAAATGTCATATCATAATAAAATATTCATACAGTATTATGATACAAATCTCAAAAACCAAAACAACATGCTACTGATACAATACACTACTATTGCAATCTCTAGAGTACAATAAGAGTTTAGATAATAAATTTGGATAATCTAGCTGGGGCTAAAGAAGACCAACAAAGAGGTCTACTACTAAGGTCTGAAGAAAAATCTCTTGAAAAAATATTAAAGGGAGTCAGACCTCACTAAGTGAATTATTTATAATATATATACATGTAACCTAAAGTCATATGCAGTCAAGCACCAGTATAATAATATAAATATACAGGCATTTCACATAGATACTAAAATCCACTTTATATATAATAAATTCATAAAACATTTATTTAAGTGAAGGATCAAATAGAACCATAAATATTTAACTTCAATCATAAAATCAATAGCCAACTGGCTTATCCAAAACTCCACCCAAAACTCCAAGCATTCATTTATCCAACTCAAGGTAGTAGACTAGCCCTGAGTACACTAAGTCAACCGAGGATCTGCAATCTCACTATCGGCATGACTGGCCCCGAATACACTAGGTCAATCGAGAATCTGCAGCCGCCCTTTCCAATAATCAATAATCTCCATATTTTCATTCATAATCAAATATAAGATTTTCAACCTAATTGTACTGTACTATTATGCGATAGTCCTAGTGTAGCCCACTATGTAGCACATTCTATTGATATCCTTCAATAAATTGCGTATTTATGGAAAATAATAAAATGCACAATTAAAATAAAATGGCATACAATATAGAAGAATATACCGAACATATGCTAAAAATATTCCAAATATATGCCACATATATAACAAAATAAACAAAAAATATACCAAATAAATATGTTGAATCTATGTCAAATGTACTGAATATATATCAAAACATACTAACATATATATGTCACATATATACAAAATATACTAAAAACATACTAAGCATAAATGCCACATATATATCACATATACCAAAAACATACTAAAAATATACCAAATCATTTAATGAAATAATTCATGTTTAAATACATATTCAAAATGTGAATGCTTATAATCATGCATCCTATATGCAATGCGTATATAAAATAATAACTCACAAGTTTGCGCTCCTTGATACTGACTTGATAGGCTTGGTCCTATAAGCCTCGATCTCGGCGTAACTAGAAAAATAAATAATAATAAAATCAGAATATATTTCTAACTATACTTCTAAGAATTCTAAAGGAAGACTCGATCTAAGAATCAAAACTCAATTAAAAACCAGAGACTCAGGATTGACCCGATGTTGTGTTTTATAAGAATTTTACTAAAAATTCGGCAGAGTCTACTCCGTAAAATGGACATCTCTCTACTGAAAAGTAGCGCTGATCCTACAAGAAAACATACTTCTAAATTCACAAAGCTCAAAACCTCGGGTTGGGACCCCGAACTACACAATTTCCCAACCGAGGTTTACAATTCACAATAAAGTAAATATTTAATAATAATATAATCAAATAATTAAAAATTCATAATCATCAATAAATAACCACAATATAACATATTTAAACATCAAAAACATTAAATATAATTATGTTCACATTAATTAAATAAAATCTCAAATAAATTATATAATATTATATAATATTAATAAAATCCAATTTTTTAATTATTTAACATAAAATAGTAAAATTTACAATTAATAACTTAAATAGGTTATATATATAATAAAAATGGTTAAAAACTTATTTCATCACAAAAATAGTATATAAATTTATTATTTGAAGATATTTTAAAAAATTAGTATTAATTAGTTAAAAATAGTATATAATTCGTAAAAATTATTTTAATACTATTTATTATTCCAAAATTATTTTAAACATATTATTTAACTATAGTTTCAATAAAAATACATAATTTACCTATAATTTCAAAATTCACATAATACTAAATATTATTCAAAAATTAATCAAAATTGCTAAAACTTAGTGAAATTTTATTTTCTCATTCTCAAAGCTAATAATATAAATTAACTATACAATTTATCATTATTTCTATACAAAATATATAAATCGCATAATTAATAAAATTTTATTTTTAATTATAAAAAATTCAATAGTTACCCATAATTCAAATAAATTCAAAAAAATAAACTAAAAATATATTTAAGAAGCTTAAGTTCCATATAACAACATTTCGAGAAGGATTTATCAAGAATCAAACACAATCAAGCTAAAAAAATAAAAACCTAAAATAGACATAAACTAAACTTTGAGATAACTCATAATTCGGACGTCGTAAGCTTAAAACAACTTGAGCATCAAAAAGTACACATTGAGAGGAGTATAATGAGCCTAAAAAATCAAGCTAAATTGACCAAAAAATCCGTCAGAGTACTGTAGCAAGCTAATGGTTTCTTGTAAAAATCTGGTAACCGGAGGCTCCAAATGATGTCGAGAAGGTGAGAGCATGAAGTGGCGAGCTTGGTGGTGGTTCGTGGTGATTGACGGCGTGCTGATGAAGTTCAGGTGGCATCAACAATGGAGGATGCAGGGGAAAGAAAAGAAGAAGAAGAAACAGAAAAAGAAAGAAAAAATAGAAGAAAAAGGAATGGGTGGGAAGAGTTTACCTGATTTGCTTTTTGAATTTCCTCTCTCTCTCTCTCTCTATATATATATATATATATATATATATATATATATATATATATTAACTTAACCATTTGTCACATTTATATATACATGTATATATACATAACACACAACACATGCACATATAATAATAATAATAATAATAATAATAATAATAAATTATTATTATTATTATAAAAATAATCACCCATGTATAAGATAATACTATTAATAATAATAATAACGATAATAACTACAAATAATAATACTAACAATAGCAAATAATAACAATAACAATACTAATATCCAATAATATCCTTTATGTAGGAAATGTTTACAACAAAATAATTAAATAATATTCACCAATATTAATATTTAAAAATTTAAAATATTATTAACACTGCATATCTCAAAATATATTTTAATAATTTAAAAATATTGGGTTATTACAAATTACATGTGTGAATAAAAAATACGTGCCTCTTTCTTCTTCTTTTTTTACATTAAACATTTGTTTCACATCAATCTTTCTTTCTTTGTGTTAAACTTTGTTTTAATTAGTTAGCTTCTAATTATACTTGTAAAAATTAATTGGTTAATTGATCAAAACTATGAGATTTACTGATCTTCATTTGTAAGTTTATTGAGAATCAATGAATTTGCAGGTCAAAATCAATGAGTTTGCTGTAGGCTCATTAACTTTTGCATGTAGGTTCAAATGAACATTTAGGTGAAGATCAATGAATTTGCAATAGGTTCATTGACCTTCAGTTGCATGTTTATTGATTTTCAGTTGCATGTTCATTGACCTTCACATGCTGGTTCACATTCAATTTAATTTTTATTTAATAATACATGAACCTTCAATCAATAACACATGAATATCTAAGTTATATCTATGTTACAGCTAATAAATTTATATGCATAAAAAAGAAAAAAGAGCAGTTGTTGTTGAATTTCAGAAGAACAGATATACAACTTTTGTAAATCCTCCTCTCTAGCTCAAGTTATGATTTCATATTTTGAAACATTTAAGAGAAACTCTTCTCTTATGAAGAAGAAGAAGAAGAAATAAGCCATTGATATAAAAAAAAAGCAGAAAAAATAAGGTGCATAAAAGAGGGGAGGGATAGTGACTAGAGAAAAGGAAAAGGAAGAAGAAGAAGAAGAAGAAGAAAAAGAAAAAGAAGAAGTAGGAAAAGTAAGAGAAGTAGGAGAAGAAGGAGGAGCAATTGTTGTTGAATTTCAGAAGAACAGATATACAACTTTTGCAAATCCTCCTCTCTAGCTCAAGTTATGATTTCATATTTTGAAAAATTTAAGAGAAACTTTTCTCTTATGAAGAAATAAAAGAAAGAAGCCATTAATATAAAAAAAAGCAGAAAAAATAAGGTGCATAAAAGAGGGGAGGGATAGTGACGGGAGAAAAGGAAAAGGATGAGAGGAAGAGAACCACAGAAAAGCAAAAGAAGAAGAAAAGTACATTTAAAAAAGGAGAGGAAGTGTTAAACAAAAAGAAGAAGTGTTAAAAAAAGAGTCACACGTGTAATGGACTTCTAGTCCATATTGCAAAATGGATGGGGGTCCATGGTATAATTTGTGATGGTTGTACTCATCGACTTGTTCAGTTTAAGCTTTTGAGTTATAATTACAACTAGAGAGCCCAAAACCTCTAGGGATAATCAAGGAAGGTATAGTTTTCTAAGTGGAATGTTATACTATGAACCTCTGTCCATATTGCAATATGGAGCTTTCGGGTTATAATTGCAACCAAGTAGCCTAAAACCTTTAGGAATGATAAAGGAAGGTGTAGTTTTCTAAGTGGATTATTATACCATAAACCCTTGTCTTGTCTATATTACAATATGGAGCTTTTAGGTTATAATTGTAACCAGGTAGCCCAAAACCTCTAGGGATGATCAAGGAAGGAGTAGTTTTCTAAGTGGATTATTATTCTATAGATCCCTATCCATATTGCAATAGAGAAAGGGATTTTTATATAAATACCTAAAAAAGATCCTCCACTAACTAAAATCCACACCCTTCTCATTTTTTATGAAAATGTCCAACACATCTAAAAATATCTACCCATGTGTCTTATTAACGCCAAAAAAAAGATTCATTACGCTGCTCTATTCCCTCCTTTTTTTTCTTTATGCCTAACCACCCATAATTTCCCCTTCTCTAGGATCCCCCACCTTTGCCATCATCATCATCACAACCACCTCTCTAACCTTAGCACCTTTTTTTTCTTTTATTTTTGGTTTCTTTTTTTTGTCTACTTTGATTTGGTTTTGAATTTATCATGTGACTAGTTATTCCATTGTAATTATCTTTTCTTCTTTTTAATTTAAATTAGTTGTTTCTGAATCTTAATAATCTTCTCTAATCTCAATTATTTTGATTTTAAGTAATTTCAATTTAGGTTTTTTTTCGATGTGTGCTTGTAAATCTTTCAATCTATTTATTTTTGGATTTAGTTTTAAAAACCTAATTTCAAAGAAGCTACAGATATGGCATTTTCAGGTTAATTATTTATTAATCATTTGATATTGGTTAATTTTATTTTTTTTTTCACTTTTTAGACTGTTATGTATCTTTTCTTTTTTATTTTTTGATTCTCTCTTGTTTCTATTTACAGTTGACTTGAATCTTTTATTGAACTAGGTGCTGCCCATATGTTATCAATCGCAATGATCCAAGGATCAACTGGATTAAATTTGTTTGTCATTGGATTGGTGCACTGCATCTAGGATGTTATAAATTTCATGCATATGTGTGGATTTATTTTAGCCAAAGCAAGAATAATGGCGGGAAGAGTCCACAGCAGTCATGACCCAAACCAGGGAGTCATGACTTGTGCTAAGGAGTGAGAATTCTCTTGAATCTAAAACCTATAGCAAGCTTTAAAATAAAAAAACATAAAAATATAACACAAAAATACATCAGAATTAAAAATTCAATTAATATAAAAGAAATCCATATCATAACATAATAAAATATATTCATACAAATCTTTAAATATAGAAACACTATCTAATACAATAATAAGTGCTACAACAAGAAGTACTACTACTGCAACATTTACTAAAATACAAGAAGAGTAATGGTTCAATATTTACATAAGTCAGTCGAGGAGGAAATAGTCTGGCGAAGAGTTCTACTAGGGTGGTATAAAGTAGAAGATCCTAAAAAAATATTAAAGGGAGTCAGACCTCTGAGTGAATTATTATCATATATATACATACAACCTAAAGGCATAAACACTCAAACATTAGTATAATAATATATATATGCATTTCATACAGATGCTAAAAATCTACTTTTATTATAATAATAAATATAGAAAAATTTTAGGTAGAGAATCAGAGCAGAATCTTTAAGTTTCCATAACCTTGATCACTATAATTACTTAGCCAACAAGCTAACCATAACTCCAAAATATTTTTTATCCAACTTTTAGCAATGAATTGGCCCTGAGTACACAAAGGGTCAACCGAGGATTCACAGTTCCACTATCGGTTCTAACTGGCCCTGAGTACTGTACAGGTCAACTAAGAATTTGCAGTCATACCCTTTATCATCCATAATTCACCATAATCATAATTTTATATCATCGCGCAAAGCCTAATTCTAGGGTACTGTTGTGCAACAACCCTAGCATGACCCGCTAGGTGGCACATTCTACAACTATCTTCTAAAAAATGTAGTTCATAATTATATAATGAAAATTTCAATAAACATGAATAACATTCATTTTCCCAATTTATTAATCACATGTAAATATATATGAAAATATATATATTTGAAATAATCATATAATAACAATTTAATGAGTTAAAGCATAATTAAAAATCATGTTTATTCAAAATATGAATGCTCATAATATATTATCTACATTCAATCTATACATATAATAATAACTCATAGTTCTGTCGCGCTCCTCTACCCTGGCTCAATTGGTCGGTCCGCTAGGCCTAGCACGCAAAGCAACTAAGGAAAATAATAAAAATAGTAATATATTAGAATTAAAATCCTAATTTATCCTTTTAGAAATTCTAAAGAATGACTCAATCTAAGATACGACTTAATAAAAATCAAAACTCATGATCGACCCAATATCACATTTTACAAGAATTCTACTGAAAGTAGAGTCGATCCTACACACAAGCACACTTCAATATTTACACAGCTCAACATCTCAAGTTGGGCCCCCGAACTACATAAATTGCCCAACTGAGAACCAATATACTCAAAATCAATAATATTATAATAAATATTAATAATTCAATAAAATTCATAAAAATAAGTAAAATACCACAATTCAATTTATTTAACTAATAAAAACATCAAAGATATTTATTTTCAAAATAATTAATAAAATCCCAAATATAATTAAATAATATTAATAAAAATCCATTTTTCAAATATTCAAAATTTAATAGCATAATTTACAAATAATCATTTAAATTGCCTAATGTAAAGACCCGATATTTTAAATAAAAAATTATTTTAAGATATGTAGTATTAATAAAATTTTAAATTTTATTTATATATATTCATTATTTGTGATACAAACTTTGTTACAACCCAAACCGGGGAGTCATTACCGGCGCTAGGGAATGGGAATTCTTTTGAATTCGAAACCCGTAGCAAGCCTAAAAAAATTATTTTGAAATATGCAATGTTAATAAAAATTTAAATTTTATTTATATATATTCATTATTTATACATTTATTTTATTCTAAAATTTTTATTTACGTAAAATAATTTATTTTGAAAGTTTTATTATTTAAAACATTAGAGTTATTATCTTTATTATTATTTTAATAGTATTATTGTTATTATTATTATTATTATTATTATTATTGTTATGATTATTAATAATAGTATTTTAATCCATGTCTTAGTAGTATATTCATTATTATTATCATTATTACTATCATTATTATTATTATTGTATTTAATTTTGTAATGTTTATGTGTGTGTCTATGTGTTATATATATATATATATATATATATATATATATATATATATATATATATTTGAATTCAAAAATGGGTTCACACTATTCTTCTTCTCCCTCCTCACAATTTTGTTTTCTCTTTTCTGTTTTTCCTCCCTTACCGCGCAAATCAATCAACAACCCCTAACCTTCATCGTGCCTCCACTACAACCACCACCTCTAGCCTCTTCCTACTGATGACCACCACCTGCAAAGTGCTTGAAGCATGCTAGAAAACTGCCTGGAATAGCAGCATGCCAAGAGACCTCCATGGACGCCGATGATGATTCCGGCCACCTCAGCTTGCGTTTTGTAATGATGTTGTATTTTAAATAATATTAAACTATTTTGACATATTGAGTGTTAATAAAATTTTTAAATTTTGTTTATATATTATTATGGTTATTTATGAATATTATTTATTTATTCTAAGAATTTTTTTACGTAAAATAATTTCTTTTAGGGATTTTATTACTTAAATGCATTAAAGTTATTATTATTATTATTATTATTATTATTATTATAGATTGAAGGGCATTTTAGTCTTTTTATAATTATATAAAAAAAGAAAAAGTCAAATATCAGGTCAAAGTCTTTTCTCTCTCTCCTCTCTTCTTCTTTTTCTTCTTTTTCTTCTTCTTCTTTTGCCCGAAATCGTCCCTGTGCCACTAGAGCCGCCACAGCCTCAACCACTAACCACCACCACTGTAATAACCCGATGTTTTAAATATTTTTATATTGTATTGGGATATACAATATTAATAATTTTAATATATATATTTTTGAGTATCTAATTATTTTGTTAATAATTAAAGTTAATTTTTAATTATTTTAAGTTTTCTACGTAAAATTTTCCCGAAACCTATATTTTTGGGAAAATAATACCTAAATAATAATTTATTTATTTATTTACGTTATTTCATTTTATTAAATTGCATGGGTTCATGCATAATTAAAAGTTTGAATAATATATATACATATACATGCATATATATATATATATATATATATATTTATTTATGTGTGGTGTGTGATTATTTTAATTTATAATATTATTATATTTTAATATAAAGTGTTAATGATATATATATATATAAACTAAAGGAAATTACAGCTCGTGCCATTATCCCCTTCCTCTCTTCCCCGACACCCTCCCCTCACCCATCACTGCTACAAATCTCGTTCCCCTCCATTCAGTGTGCCTCTCGAAGTGCTGCCGCCTTCCCCAGCTGCTCCGCCACCCTCTCCGACGTTGGTGATTGCTGTAGAACCTGAAGAAGCCAAGAATCAAGCCACCTTTATTCAACCACTTTTCGACCACCGTTTTTTATGATTCCAGTGCCGTTTTGCTCATAGAACTCCATAGAAGCTGATTCCAAGCTTCCTTTAGCTTGAAAACTCGATTTGGTAAGGATTTAAGCTTTATCTCATTTTTGGCCATTTGAGTTTATTGATCTTTTTGAGCTTCGATCTTAGTGATTCAAGCTAAATTCCTTCATAAAAGTTGCTTGTCTTAGCTTAATCTACATCCTGGAATTTTTGTAGAATTTTTTGACTTTATTTTTATTTTTGTGAATTTTTTATTATTTTATTAATATTTTCTAAATTTCGTAAATTAATTAAATAAAATTTAAAATTGTGATTTTTGGTGTTTATAGAGGTTGAAATTAATTTTAGAATTTAATTTATAATTTTTGTGATTTTTTTGTTATTAATATAATTTTATTTAGTTTAGGTGAATTTTGGAAATTTAGGTTAAATGGGTATTTTGTTAAAATTAATTGGTTAATTGAGTATAATTATTGATTTTATTAAATTATATGTTGAGAAAATAATTTTAGAGCAATTATATAATTTTTAGTGAATTTTTTAATAATTATAGTATATTATGTGAATTTTTATATATTAGGGGTATTTTGGTAATTTGGTAATAATTTGGTCGAATATTAAGTTTAATTGCTTTTGATAATTATTTGAGGTATAAAAATGATTTTTACAAATTTTTTACTATTTTTAACTAATTAAAACTATTTTTCAAAATTTATTTTCAAATTATATATAATATACTACTTTTGTAAATAAATGAGTTTTTAGTATTTTTGTTAATATGTTTTTGGGCTAATTCAGTAATTTTGATTTATAAAATGAATTTCTGTTAATATTTGTGAAATTATCGAGAATTATTGATTTTAGTAATATAATATTAATATTAGGATTTCAGGTAATTATTATTAGTGAAATAATTATTTTTAGTGGTTAAATATTTAATTGCTATATTTTGGTATATAAAGGGTATTTTTGGAATTTTAATATGTATTTTGTCTATATCTTGTGAATTGTGAACCTCGGTTGGTAGAACTGTAGTTTAGGAATCCGACCGAGGAGTGATGTGGATATTTGTATTCGAAGTGTATTTTCTTGCAGGACCAGCTCTACTTCTTAAGTATAGAGATGTTTGTTTTACATAGGAGATTCTGCAGAATTTTCAGTAGAATTCTCGTAAAATGTGTCATTCAATCAAATTCTTATTCCTTGTCTGTGTCTAGAATTCTAGATCGAGTCTCTAAAAATTACGTTAGATTTATTCTAATTTCATGTTAATATTTTATTTGTTAGTTACACCGAGACCGATGCCTAGTGGACCAGGCCCGTCGGACCCGTCTCGTGGAGCACACAACTGTGAGTTGCTATTTTATATATATGTGTATTTAGGTTGCATGTTTTTAAAAATATTTGTTTTAATTGTATGAATTATGCATAAATGATTTAATAAATGATTAGTATATTTTTAATATATTTTTGGTATACTTTAAAATAAATGCATATTTTATTCTTGATTTATACCTAAATTGCTTTTAAATATATATATGGTTTATTTTGGTTTATTTATGATTGAACTGAATTTATTTGACATATTTATACTCGAAATATACTTGGTTTATTTTTGGTATATTTCTAGTATATATATGGTTTATATTGCCATTTAAAATAATATCATGCATCATTTATTTTACGAATGTATGAGTTATTTTAATGAAGGATATCGATAGAACGTGCTACTTAGTGGGCAGCACTAGGATCGAGTACGTACCGGTACGACGATAGAATTTAGGTTAAATTACTAACCTATTTGTGGATTATGACTGGATTGATCTGATTGATGTGAGATGTGATTTAAGAGTGTGATTGCTAGAGCTCAGTTGACCAAGTGTCTCAGGGCTAATCACACTATAGTCCAACTGCTGTAGCTTGGTTGACTTAGTGTCTCAGGGCCAGTCTACTGTCCAAATGGAAAAAGTGAACTTATTTTGAATAAGTGAGCCTATATGGCTAGAGTGTAGTCTAACACTATTTGAGGTTGCGATCATCTAGCGTTCTATTTGATCCTTCATAAACTGATATTTTTTCAATATTATATAAAGTGATTTCAGCATCTATATGTATTTTCTTGTATATATACTTATTATATATATTATGTTGAGTGCCTGCATTTGACATTTAGTTTTGCATGTATATATATTATAACAATTCACTCAGTGAGGTCTGACTCCCCTCCATTGATTTCTTTTTCAGGAGAGTCTTCGTCCTCAGACCTCAGTAGCAGGCGTATATGCCGGATTTCTTCCATCCCAGCCTTATTATGTAAACTGCTTACCTGAGTTTTATTTTGTATTCTAGACACTATAGTAGTTGTTTTAGTGAGTTGTATTTATTATATATGTATGTATGAGATTTAAGTTTTCAGATTGTTAAACTAAAAATTTGTACTCAAAGATTTTGTTATATATATGAGATGGATTTTATGTTATTTAAATGAGTTGAAGAATTATTATTTACATTTGAGATTTAAATTTCGCTGCTAAAATATTTTGTTTATTTTAATATATTGCATGCTTTTATTTTTAAAGGCTTGCTATGGGTTCTGGATTCAAAAAAATTCCCGTTCCCTAGCACCGGTTATGGCCCCCTGTTTTGAGTCTTGATAAAGTTGGTATCAGAGCGGAGTTCTGTGTCAGGGCCTTAGTTGTGCGTGTTGTGGCCCTAGTTTTCCATATTGTGTTTTTCTTTTAAAACCAGTGTAGTGAATTAGGTTTGAGTATGTCTTGATAAGTATTCCTTGATTTAGTTTTCTGCGTTATCCTCCATTATCTATTTTGTCTAAATCCTTTTGCTTGTCTTTTCAGAATGAGGAGGTAAGTACATGTCGCTCCACCGGTAGTTGAGGCCGAGGATGATGAGTCCTTCAAGGATGAGGTTTTACCTCCTGAGCTGCCAGTTAGGCGTAGAGGTCGTGGTAGAGGTAGACTTTAAGGAGAGGCAGGTCACCGTAGACAGAGAGAGATACAAGATGAGGAGCCTGTAAAGCTAGAGTACGAGGATGTTCCTATACCTCCATAGTTTCGCCTGTTCAACCTGTAGGGTATGTCTGACCCTGAAGCAGCTCTATTCTATGCCAAAGTTGGCAGGATCACTTTTAATGGGACTTCTGACCCTCTAGACTTTCTAAATGCTATCGAGACTAGGATTTAGACTACTCACACTGAGTACTAGCAAATTATGATAGTAAAGCTTTCTATTGAGGGACCGGCCCTAGACTGGTTTATTTAGATGATCTAGCCGTATATGGTGATGATGACTTAGGGTCAGTTCAGAGAGTGATTCATGAGGAGATTTTGCCCAGAGCCACTTAGCATGAGTTATAGACTTCGGTTGACCAATATTTCTCACGGTGATAGATCTGTTGAGGATTATACTAGAGTTGAGGCCAAGGTGATTGAGTTGGCCAAGGAGATTGAGCTGAGGCTAGTCAAGCAAGGAGCTATGCCTGATTATTACCAACTGGGTGTTCAGTCAGGTGGATTCCAGGCTACTTCGTACTCGAGTTTCCATATTGGATTGAGTAGTCAACAAAGAGGTCCAGCCCAGTAGACTCAGAGACAGCAGCAGCAGGTGCATCAGAGCAGTAGACATGGCCATGGGGGTCAGCGTAGACCATTCAGACTTGGGTCAGGTGCTTCGATCAGCAGTAGTGGTCGTAGTTCTGGGTCAGCTACTAGTGTATGTCAGACATGTGGCAGAGTCCATCAGGGACCATGTTATATGACATTGCTGATGTGTTTCAGATGCTGGTAGATGGGACATTTTGCTAGATCGTGTCCCTATTCCGAGTATCAGTAGCAGCAAATTCTGTGATTTCCTCAGCAGTTGATTGTTGCACCTGTTCCTTTTCAATTGCCTCTAGCCCAACATCAAAGTTCTACTCAGCTTTTTCCTTAGTAGGGTCATGGTATAGGTACTAGAGGAGGTGCTAGAGGTGTTGGCCAGGCTTCTACCAGCCAGCAAGGAGGTCGAGGATAGGCCAGAGTCTTCCATCTCACTTAGTAGGATGCTCAGGCATCCAATGCAATCGTGGCAGGTATTATTTCTATCGGTTACCTGGATGCATGGGTTTTGTTTGATTCGGGTGCCACGCATTCATTCATTTCTTCTATTTTTGCTTCCAAGTCTTGTTGGCAAGCTTTGAGGATGGCTTTTCCTTTGTCTGTTGCCACTCCTCTAAGTTATTCTTTGGACACCAATGTTGTTCTTTCTGGTTGTCTAGTTCTTGTTGGAGGTAGAGAATTATCCGCTGATTTGATTCTGTTGAATGTGATGGAGTTCGATGTTATTCTGGGTATAGATTGGTTATCTTAGCACTATACCATGGTGGATTGTCGGAGTAAAAAGGTGACTTTTAGAATTCCTGGTGAAGAAGAATTTAAGTTTGTGGGTGATAGGAGTTCAGCACCTCAGAATCTCATTTTTGTTATTACGGCTAAACAGTTGTTGAGGAAAGGTTGTTAGGGAAATTTGGCATTGGTTAGGGATACTTCAGTGGATAAGTTGTCACTCACAGATGTTCCTGTTGCCTGTGAGTTTCCTGATGTTTTTCCTGAGGAGCTGCCAGGTTTACCACTTTATAGAGAGATTGAGTTATGTATAGATGTGGTTCCAGGCACTACTCCTATATCTATGCCACCCTATATAATGGCTCCTACAGAGTTGAAAAAGTTAAAGGAACAGTTACAAGAGTTTTTAGATAAGAGTTTCATTAGACCCAATGTTTCTCCTTGGGGTGCACCAGTCCTGTTTGTGAAGAAGAAGGATAGTACCCTGAGACTGTGCATTGACTATAGAGAGTTGAACAGGTGACAGTGAAGAACAAGTATCCTCTCCTGAGGATAGATGACTTATTTGATTAGCTATAGGGTGCATAGTTCTTTTCTAAGATTGATCTGAGGTCGGGTTATTATCAATTGCGGATCAATGAAGCCGATGTTCCTAAAATGGCATTCCGCACTCGAAATGGCCATTACGAGTTTCTGGCGATGTCTTTTGG
This sequence comes from Mallotus nudiflorus, assembly GCA_947683625.1. Lineage (NCBI taxonomy): Eukaryota > Viridiplantae > Streptophyta > Magnoliopsida > Malpighiales > Euphorbiaceae > Mallotus > Mallotus nudiflorus. The sequence goes on from CANTUR010001442.1 coordinate 379,395, forward strand.
CTTGACTAACACACCATCAACTTTTATGGATCTGATGAACAAGGTATTCAGACCATATATGGATCAATTTTTGGTAGTCTTTATCGATGATATACTGGTGTATTCGAGAAGTATGGAGGAGCATATATATCACTTGAGGACTATATTGCATACACTGAGAGAACATCATCTTTATGCTAAATTCTCGAAGTGTGATTTCTGGATGGAGAGTGTTACTTTTCTTGGACACGTGGTGTGTAAAAAAGGTATCCAGGTTCATCCATAGAAGATTAAGGCAGTGTTTGAGTGGCCTAGACTGACTTTAGTTACGGAGATTCAAAGTTTTCTAGGTTTAGTCGGGTACTATAGGAGGTTTGTATAGGATTTTTCTAGAATTGTAGCTCCTATGACTCGCTTGACTCAGAAGAATGTAAGATTTGAGTGGTTTGAAGCTTGTGAGAATAGTTTCCAGTTATTGAAAGAGAAGTTGACCACAGCCCCAATGTTAGCTTTACCTAATGTTGTGGACAAGTTCACAGTGTATTGTGATGCCTTTAGAGTTGGCCTAGGTTGTGCGTTGATGCAGAATGGTAGGGTGATAGCCAATGCTTTGAGGCATTTGAAGAAGCATGAATGGAATTATCCTATCCACGACCTAGAGATGGTTGCAGTGATCTTTGCTCTCAAGATCTAGAGACATTATCTGTACATGGTGACTTGTGAGATTTTTACTGATCACAAGAGCCTTAAGTACATTTTCCAATAGAGAGATCTGAATCTGAGGTAGAGGAGATGGTTGTAACTGTTGAAAGATTATGACAATGAGATTTTATATCATCCAGGCAAGGCTAATGTGGTAGCTAATGCCTTGAGTAGGAAGTCCTTAGGCAGTCTCACTCAAATTAGTGTAGAGAGGAGACCGTTCATCCAAGAGTTATATCTGTTAGTGGATCAAGGTCTGATGATGAAGATTAGTAGATCAGGTGGACTGCTAGCTTAATTTAAGGTGCGATTTGTACTGAGAGATAGGATTAAGGCAGCTCAGAGCCGAGATCCTATTTTAGAAGAGCTTGTAGAGAATGTCCGAGCAAGGAAGTCCACTGATTTCACACTCGATGATAATGGTATTTTATGGATCAATGGTAGATTGTGTGTTCCTAATATGGATAATTTAAGAGAAGAGATCCTAGAGGAAGCACATTCTATAGTAAATTGTTTACCTGAGTTTTATTTTGTATTCTAGACACTGCAGTAGTTATTTCAGTGAGCTGCATGTATTATATATGTATGAGATTTTAATTTCAAAAGTTGAACCGAAAAATTGTATTGAAACATTTTATATTATATGATATGGATTTATGTTATTAAATGAGTTGATGAATTTTTATTTTTCTTATGAGATTTAATTCTGCTGCATAATGTTTCATTTATTTTATTATTTTGCATGCTTTTATTTTAAAGGCTTGCTATAGGTTCTGGATCCAAAAGAATTCTCGTTCCCTAGCGCCGGTCATGGCCCCCTGTTTTGGGTCGTGACAAAGTTGGTATTAGAGCAGAGTTTTGTGTCAGGGCCTTAGTTGTGGCCCTAGTTTTCAATGTTGTGTTTTCTTTTGAAACTACTGCATTGAATTAGGTTCGAGTATGTCTTGATAAGTATTCCTTGATTTAGTTTTATGCGTTATCATCCATTGTCTATCTTCTCTGAATCCTTTTGTTTGTCTTTTCAAAATGAGGAGGTGAGCGCATGTCACTCCACTAGTCATTGAGGCTGAGGATGATGAGTCCTTCCAGGATGAGGTTTTACCTCTTGAGTTAGTAGTTAGGCGCAGAGGTCATGGCAGAGGTAGATGTCACGACCCAAACTAGGAGTCATGACCAGCGCTAGGGGACGAGAATTCTTTCAAATCTGGAACCCATAGCAAGCCTTAGAAAAATAAAATCATACAATAAATAAATAAATAAAAAGTATGATAGAATTAAAATTTATTCAAATTATTACATTCAATAAATACTCTAGATCATTTCTTAAATAAATACACATTCGAATAATGTTCAAATACAAATTCTCAGAGTATTTAATATCCTTCTGATACAACAATACTACTACTGCAGTTTCTAGAATACAAATCAGAGTTCAAAATATACATTTACATAAAATAGCCGGAACGGAAGAATACTAGCGAGGAGCTCTACTACTAAGGTCTGACAATGTAGGATCTCCTGAAAAAAAATAATTGAGGGGGGTCAGACCTCACTGAGTGAATTATTATACTATATATAAATGCAATCTAAACCATAAAAATCAGGCATTCTTATATATATATATATATATATATATATATACACACACGTTTCACATGAATGCCAAACTCTGCCTTTATAAATATACTAAATGTAGAAAACATTTAGTTTAATTCATGAAGGATCCATAAAATCCTAATAATAGCAACCTCAATCAACCCATCATCACTCTAGTCATATAGGCTCACTTGATTCCAAATAGAACACTTATTCCAATCTGGACAGCAGACTAGCCCCGAGACACTAAGTCGATTGAGCTCCAGCAGTCTGGCTATCAGTGTGATTGGCCCCAAGACACTTGGTCAATCGAGCTCCAACAATCACACTATCTATCACCTCACATCTCAATCAACCCAATAGATCAATCATTCCACTATGGACAGTAGACTGGCCCCGAGACACTAAGTCGACCGAGCTCTAGTAGTCTGACTGTCAGTGTGATTGGCCCCGCAATCACACTATCTATCATACCATTAATCTCAATCAAATCAATTATAATCACCTAAAATTAATTCTCATTCAACCTTTATCTATCGCACCGGTATGTACACGGTCCTAGTGCTGTCCACTAGGAAGCACGTTCTATTAATATCCTTCATTTACATCAATCATTCATTCTGAAAATAATTAATGTAAAACAATATTCATAATAGTAAAATCAACCATATATATATATATATATAAGTCAAATAAAGTATGAAATATACTAAAGGTAAACCATTAATATAGTTAAAAACAATTAAGTGCATTTTAGTAATACAACATACATTTGCTTAAAATGTACCTAAATATACAAAGAATATACCTAAGTGCACAAATCACTTGATAAAATAATTATGTATAAATATTCATTTAATTATGTGTTTAGGTTTAACATATATTCACAATATACCAAAATGACCTAATTTTCTAGCATGCATATATCACAATTAAACCCTAAGTATACCACTAATGTGTTAGGTTTGAATTAATAATAAAGCATACATTTGTTTGGAAATATATCAAAAATATACCAAAAATAAACTTAAAAACAATTTAAGTGTAGGTTTATAATATAGCATGCAATTATTTAAGAATACACCTAAAATATACTGAAACTATACCTAAAGTATACTAATCATTTAATAAAATAATTGTGACTAAATGTACATTTAAAACATGTATATATTACTAAAATGTATTAAACATAACCCTAAACAATTAATGTGCATATATCAAAATAACATGCATATATATACAAAAATACAACCCTAGATATACCAAAAATAGTATAATTTAAATCACTTTTAAAAATAAATAATGAAAATGAAAAACCCTAAGTGATGCATTCTATATGCAATACATATATATACAGTATAATAACTCATTGGTGCACGCTCCTCGAGACAGACTCAGCGTGCCTGGTCGGTTAGGCCTTGGTCTCGGCGCAGCTAAAAAAATAAAATAATAATAACTGTCAAAATAAACTTCTAACTCTATACTTCTAGGATTACTATAGACAGATTCAATCAAGAATTCAAAACTAGACTTGGACCGGTTGTCACGTTTTACGAGAAATCTATCAAAAATTTGGCAGAGTCTCCTCTATAAAATGGACATCTCCCTACAAAAGTAGGGCCAATCCTGCATAGAAAACACACTTCAAGAATACACAGCCACACAATCCCTCTGTTGGACTCCCAAACTACAATTCTATCGACCGAGGTTCACAATTCACAATATAAATACATAACACATTAAAAATACCAAAAATACTAAAAATGCACTTCAATACTCAAAATATAGCAAATTAGGTATTCAAAACACTGAAAATAATTATTTACCAATAATTACATAAAAACCCTAATTTTAATAAAATATTATTAAAAATCAACAATTCTCGATAAATTCATAAATATTGACCAAAATACATTTTTTAACTCCAAATTACACAATTAACCCTAAAACATATTAAAAACCGATAAAACTCATTTATTTAGAAAAATAGTATATTATATATAGTTTGAAAATAATTTACAAAAAATAGTTTTAATTATTTAAAAATACTAAATAATTTGTTGAAATCATTTTTATACTTCAAATAACTATTAAAACCAATTTAATTATATTTTTAGCCAATTTAGTGCCAAATTACCAAAATATCCCTAATTATATAAATTCACTATAATTAATAAAAAATTCACCAAAAATAGTATAATTACTCAAAAATTAATTTCTCAACATATAATTCAATAATATCACTATACATACTCAATTAACCAATTAATTTCAATAAAACACATAATTAACCTAATTTTTCCAAAGTTACATAAACTAATTAAATTCAAAATAATTATATAAAATTCACAAAAATTACAAATAAATTTCTAACATTTATTTCAACACCTATAAAACCCATAAAACACAATTTCATAATTTATTTAATTAACTTACGAAAATTAGAAAATATTAATAAAATAATAACAAATTCACAAAAGTCAAAATAATTCCCAAAAGTTCCAAACAAATTCACAGAGCTAGATTAAGCTACTAGGATCAACATTTGTGAAGGAGTTTTTCATGAATCAACCAAAATAATAAAAAAAAAATTGAAAAAACAAAAAATAGCTGAATTTGAAAACAAGATAAAAACCTCACCAAAATGTGTTTTCTGGCCAAAAGGAGCTTGGAATCTTCTTCCTCAAAGCTCTACAAGTTCAATGCCACTAGAAACGCTCGATTTGGTGGCCGGAGGTGGAAGAACAGTGAGAAACTAACTCACTGCCGCTGCTACTATCGGAGCTCAAAACGGTGACCGGAGAGGAAGAAGAAGGTGGCAGAGATGGCAGGAAGAAAGCAGGTGGTCTGACGAAAAAGCAAGAGGCATAGTGACGGTCGAAAAATGGGATATTAGCGGGAGGGAGGTAAGTTTCGGGATGAAGAAGAAAATGTCTTGTTTTTTGTTAAATGTGTATATTTATAAATATATGTATATATTATACTTTACATTATATAATATATCTATATATATAACCAATCTCCACCACACATATATTTTAATATATATACACACACATTATAATAAACCCTATATATATATATTAAATCTCTAAAAATAATAAGTTTCAAGATAATATTTATGTAGAAAACTATAAATAAACGTAAAATATCGATAGTTATTCATAAAATAATAAAATAATCGATTTAGTTTTAAAAATTATTAACACTGCATATCCCGATGCAATTTAAAATTATTTAAAAACTCAAGATATTACAATAAACCTCGAGGAGTGGCAGGTCATCATAGATAGAGAGAGTTACAGGATGAGGAGCCTGTAGAGCCAGAGTATAAGGATGTTTCTGTACCTCCAGTAGTTTAGCTTGTTCAGCCTGCCTATAAGTAGGGTATGTCTAACCCTGAGGCAGCTCTGTTCTATGCCAGAGTTGGCAGGATCGCTTTCGATAGGACTTTCAACCCTCTAGACTTTCTGTACGTGATGAGATGAGGACTCGGATTGCTCACACCAAGTACTAGAGGATTATAATAGTAGAGCTTTCCGTAGAGGGACCAGCCCTGGACTATTTTATTTAGATGATCCAGCTGTATATGTTGACAATGACCTAGGCTCAGTTTCGAGAGTGATTTATGAGGAGATTCTACCCTGAGCCACTTCTCATGAGTTATCAACTCCGATTGACCAGTATTTCTTACAGTGACAGATCTGTTGAGGAGTATACTCGAGAGTTCCTCTGGCTTGGAAGATATGCAAAGGATTTGATATGAGATCAGTACTTTGCAATCACCACATACGTCATTGGATTAGGTTCTTCATTTGCTGGTATGCCTATAGCGGACCTTACTCTGGAGTCAGTGATTGAGTTGGCCAAGGAGATTGAGCTGAGGCTAGTCAAGTAAGGAGCTATGCTTGATTATTACCAGGTGGGTGTTCAATCGGGTGGATTCCATACTACTCCATACTCGAGTTTCTAAATTGGTTCGAGTAGTCAGCAGAGAGGTCCAGCCCAGTAGACTCAGACTCAGAGACAGCAGCAGCAGGTACATCAGAGCAGTAGACATGGCTGTGGAGGTTAGCGTAGACCATTCAGACTTGAGTCAGGTGCTTCGAGCAGCAGTAGTGGACATAGTTTCGAGTCAGTTGCCAGTGTATGTCAAACCTGTGGCAGAGTCCATCAGGCACCATGTTATATGAGACCGTTGATGTGTTTCAGATGTGGACAGATGAGACATTTTGCTAGATCGTGTCCTTATTCCGAGTATCAGCAGGTGCAAATTCTACGATTTCCTCAATAGTTGATTACTAGTGTTGTACCCATTTCTTTTCAGTTGCCTCCAGCCCAGCATCAGAGTTCTACCCAGATTATTCCCTAGTAGGGTCATGGTAAAGGTACTAGAGGAGGTACTAGAGGTGTTGGCCAGGCTTCTACCAGACAGTAGGGAGGTCGAGGACAGGCCAGAGTCTTCCATCTCACTCAGCAGGATGCTCAGGCATCTAATGCAGTTATGGTAGGTATTGTTTCTATCTGTTACCTGGATGCATAGGTTTTATTTGATCCGGGTGCCATGCAATCGTTCGTTTCTCCTGTTTTTGCTTCCAAGTCTAGTTGGCAAGCTTCAAGGATGGCTTTTCATTTGTCTGTCGCCACTCCTCTAAGTGATTCTTTGGACACTGATGTTGTTCTTTCTAGTTGTCCAGTTCTTATTGGAGGTAGAGAATTATCCGCTGATTTAATTTTGTTGAATGTGATGGAGTTCGATGTCATTCTAGGTATGGATTGGTTATCTCAGCACTATGTCGTGGTGGATTGTTGAAGTAAAGAGCTAACTTTTAGAATTCCTAGTGAAGAAGAATTTAAGTTTGTGGGTGATAGGAGTTCAGTACCTCAGCATCTCATTTCTGCTATTACGACTAAGAAGTTGTTGAGGAAGGGTTATCAGGGATATTTGGCATTAGTCAGGGATACTTCAGAGGAGAAGTTGTCACTCACAGATGTTCCTGTTGCCTCTGAGTTTCCTGATGTTTTTCCTGAGGAGTTGCTAGGTTTACCACCTCATAGAGAGATTAAGTTCTGTATAGATGTGGTTCCAAGTACTACTCCTATATCTATGCCACCCTATAGAGTGGCTCCTGTAGAGTTGAAAGAGCAGTTGCAAGAGTTATTAGATAAAGGTTTCATTAGACCCAGTGTTTCTCCTTGGGGTGCACCAGTCTTGTTTGTGAAGAAGAAGGATTGTACCCTGAGACTGTGCATTGACTATAGAGAGCTGAACAAGGTGACAATGAAGAACAAGTATCCTCTCCCAAGGATAGATGACTTGTTTGATCAGCTATAGGGTGCATAGTTCTTTTCTAAGATTGATATGAGGTCAGGTTATTATCAATTACGGATCAATGAAGCCGATGTTCCTAAAATGGCATTTTGCACTCGATATGGCCATTACGAGTTTCTAGTGATGTCTTTTGGCTTGACTAACACACCAGCAAATTTTATGGATCTGATGAACAGGGTATTCAGACCATATATGGATCAGTTTATGGTAGTCTTCATCGATGATATACTGGTGTATTCGAGAAGTATAGAGGAGTATGTATATCACTTGAGGACGGTACTACAGACACTGAGAGAACATCGACTTTATGCTAAATTCTCAAAGTGTGATTTCTAGATGAAGAGTGTTGCTTTTCTTAGACATGTGGTGTCAAAAGAAGGTATCCAAGTTAATCCATAGAAGATTGAGGCAGTGCCTGAGTGGCTTAAACTAACTTCTGTTACAGAGATTCAGAGTTTCCTGGGTTTAGCCGGGTACTATAGGAGGTTTGTATAAGATTTTTCCAGAATAACAGCTCCTATGACTCGCTTGACTCAGAAGAATATAAGATTTGAGTGGTCAAAAGCTTGTGAGAACAGTTTTCAGTTGTTAAAAGAGAAGTTGACCACAGCCCCAATGTTAGCTTTGCCTAATAGAGTCAACAAGTTCATAATTTATTGTGATGCCTCTAGAGTTGGCCTAGGTTGTGTGTTGATGCAGAATGGTAGGGTGATAACTTATGCTTTGAGGCAGTTGAAGAAGCATGAGCAAAACTATCTCACATATGACCTTGAGATGGCTGTAGTGATATTTGCTCTCAAGATCTGGAGACATTATCTATATAGGGTGACTTGTGAGATTTTTACTGATCACAAGAGCCTTAAGTACATTTTTCAGTAGAGAGATCTGAATCAGAGGCAGAGGAGATGGTTGGAACTGTTGAAAGATTATGACTGTGAGATTTTATATCATCTAGGCAAGGCCAATATGGTAGCAGATGCCTTGAGTAGTAAGTCCTCAGGCAGTCTTACTCATATCAGTGTAGAGAGGAGACCGTTGATCTAGGAGTTACATCTGTTGGTGGATCAAGGTCTGATGATGAAGCTTAGTAGATCAGGTGCGATCTGTATTGAGAGATAGGATTAAGGCAGCTCAGAGCCGAGATCCTATTCTGGAAGAGCTTGCAGAGAATGTCCGTGTAGGTAAGTTCACTGATTTCACACTCGATGATGATGGTGTCTTGTGGATCAGTAGTAGATTGTGTGTTCCTGATGTGGATAATTTGAGAGAAGAGATCCTAGAGGAAGCACATTCTATAGCCTATAGCGAACATCCGGGTGTCACTAAGATGTACCACAGTATCAGAGATTTATATTGGTGGGATGGATTGAAGAAGGATGTCACTGATTATGTTGCTAAGTAGTTGACGTGTCAGTAAGTGAAAGCTGAGCATCAGAAGCCTTTTGGGAAGCTTTAGCCTCTTCCTATTCCCGAGTGGAAGTGGGAAAGGATAGCTATGGATTTTATGGTATGTTTACCTCGTTCTAAGGATAGATACGATTCCATTTGGGTGATTGTGGATAGGTTGACTAAGTCTGCACATTTCTTGCCTATGAAAACCACTTATTCTATGGCTAGATTGGTGAAGTTGTATGTGAAGCATATTGTGTGACTTTATGGAGTACCTGTGTCCATTATGTCCAATCGAGGTTCAGTGTTTATCTCTTATTTTTGGCAAAAGTTACAGGAAGCGATGGGCACTAGGTTAGACTTCAGTACTGCTTTTCATCCTCAAACAGATGGTCAGTTTGAGAGGACGATCCAGATAGTAGAAGATATGTTCAGAATGTGTGTTTTGGATGTAGGAGGTAGCTGGGATGATCATTTTCCACTCGTAGAGTTTGCATATAATAACAGCTACAATAGCAGTATTGGAATGGCACCATACAAGGTATTGTATGGAAGGAAGTGTAGATCCCCTCTGAGTTAGGATGAGATTGTTGAGAGAGCTTTGACTGGACCTGAGATGGTTCAGGATGCTACAGAGAAGGTTGTTGTGATCAAGACCAAATTAGAGACTATAGTTAGCAGGCAGAAGAGCTATGTAGATCCTAGGTGCAGAGATGTGGAATTTCAAGTTGGAGACTTTATTTTCTTGAAGGTGTCTCCTATAAAGGGTGTAATAAGATTTTGAAGGAAGGGTAAATTAGCACCGAGATATATAGGACCATTCGAGATTCTAGAGAGAGTTAGCATTGTTGCATATCGGTTGGCTTTGCCTCCGAGTATGTCTCAAGTGCATCCAGTATTTCATATCTCGATGCTGAGGAAGTACGTCTCAGACCCTTCACACGTGTTACAGCCCGACAGTGTGGAAGTGAATGAAGATCTGACATTCGTGGATGTCACGACCCAAAACAGGGGCCATGACCGGCGCTAGGGAACGGGAATTCTTTCGAATCCGGAACCCGTAGCAAGCCTAAAAATAAAATAAAGCATGCCATAATAACAATAAAAATATAATATGCAGCGGAAAATAAAAATCATAATATCCTCCATACCAACTGGATTTACTTCAAAACTCATCTTATCACATATATATAATATTTAATACAAATCCAGTTTCAACATAATACATCTCTTTAAAATAAAGTACATAAAATCCAATACTTTATTTCACAACTACTGAAAATCACAACTACTGCAGTGTCTAGATAAAATAAATAAGACTCAAGTATACAATTTACATAAAGAAGCCGGGGCGGAAGAAATCCGGCGTATCGACCTGCTACTGAGGTCTGAGGAAGTTGACTCTCCTGAAAAATAGTCAACGGAGGGGAGTCAGACCTCACTGAGTGAATTACTATAATATATATACATACACTCTAAGTGATAATGCATACAGTCAACAGTATATGAGTAATATGTATATATACAGGCAAGTTCATACAGATGCAGAAAAATCATTTTATATATTTTATTGAAAATCATCTTTTATGAAGGATCACATAGAACCCTAGAATATCGCAACCTCAGAAAAATAGTGTTAAACAACACTCTAGCCATACAGGCTCACTGATTCCAAATATATCCACTTAATCCATATGGACAGTAGACTGGCCCCGAGACACTAAGTCAACCGAGCTCCAGCAGTCTGACTGCCAGTGTGATTGGCCCCGAGACACTTGGTCAACCGAGCTCCAGCAATCACACCCACAAACCACATCTCACACATATCAATAATCATAATCAAATCAATATCCACAAATAGTTAGTAATATAGCCTAAAGCTATAGGCGTACCGATACGTACTCGGTCCTAGTGCTGCCCACTAGGTAGCACGTTCTATTGATATCCTTCATTAATAAATAATAAAAACATTCATTCACAAATACATGATGCATGAATTTAAATAAATCAACAATATAAACTATATATATACCGAAAATATACCAAACATAAACCAGGTATATTTTGAGTATATATATGTCAAATAAATTCAATCAAATCATGAATTAAACTAAAAATATATTTAAAAACATTTTAAATATATTTTATTAACAAAACATGTATATAATTTATTATATACCAAAAATATATCAAAAATATACTTGAATATAAATCACATTATTTATGCATATTCAGTCAAAATAAAACATGCATTTTCTAAATCATGCATCCTAAGCATATATATATAATATAGTAACTCACCTAATGCGCTCCACGAGACAGGTCCGACGGGCCTGGTCCACTAACCCTCGGTCTCGGTGCAACTAAACAAGAAATAAATAACCGACATTAGAATAAACCTAACAGAAAATCCTAGAATTCAATCTAGAGTATTAAATACAGAATCGAAAATTAGGGTTCGACTGGATATCACGTTTTACGAGAATTCTACCGAAAATCTGGCAGAACCTCCCCTGTAAAACGACATCTCTCTACTCAAAGAGTAGAGCCGACCCTGCAAAGAAACACACTTCGAAAAACGAGCTCAACACAATCAAAATCCCATGGTCGGACTCCAGACTACCGACCGGGATCCACAACACAGAACAATTCAGGAAATACCAAAAATATCCTTAAATCACAGAAATACATTTTATAAATAAAAATTACATAATTGACCTTGAAACACTATAAAAACCGATTAAAACTCATTTTATTAGAAAAAACCGTATATTATATATATAATTGAAAATAATTCCCGGAAAATAGTTTTAATTAGTTAAAAATACTAAATATTTTGTAGAAATCATTTTTATACCTTAAATAAATATTAAAACCAATTAAATTACATTTTTAGACAATTTAGGGTAAAATTACCAAAATACCCCTATATATATATATATACCTAAATTACTTCAAAAATTCACCAAAAATCATACAATTATCCAAAATTAATTTTCTCAACATATTTATCAATAATATCAATAATTAAACTCAAATAACCAATTAAATTCAATTTAAAACACAATTAACTTAATTTTACAAAATCACATAAACTTCAATAATTAAAAATAAATACTTAGAAATTCATAAAAATTCCAAATAAATTCCTATAATTCATTTCAACACCTAATTCAACCATAAACTCCAATTTCATAATTTAAATAATTAATTTCCGAAAATTAGAAAATAATATTAAAATATTCAAAAATACCCAAAAATCCAAACAATCTCCAAAAATTCTACAAAAATTCATACATGAATATTAAGCTACCAGGAACAACATTTGTGAAGGAAGTTTCCATGAATCATCCAAATCGAAGCTCAAAAAAATCAAAAACTCAAAGAGGCCGAAATCTTCAAATCGAAACCTAAGCAATTCTAGACCATTTTAGCTCAAACCAAAGCTAGAATCACACTCACCGGAGCTCAAGGAGAAGATAGAGACCGGCGGTGTCGAAAACGGTGGCCGGAGGAGGGAGAAACGGCGGTGAAGAAAAGTGGTGGTCGGCGCCCGCGGGAGAGAAAGAAGAAGAAGAAGAAAAAGAAAAAGAAAGAAAAAGGAAAGAGAAAGAAAAAGAAAAAGAAAGAAAAAGGAAAAGAAAAAAAAAGAAAGAAAAAAAAATAAAATAAATTAAAATAATTAATAATACATTGTTTACGTGGAAATTTCCCCGAAAATGAAAGTCCCGGGAAAATTTTACGTAAAATACTGAAAATAATAGACAGTAATTAAAATAGGTTTAAAATACATATCAACTCATAAAAATATCGTACAATGCATAAAAATTATTGACACTGTATATCCCGGTACAGTGTAAAAATATTTTAAAAAAACACGGGATATTACAGTGGAAGAACCTATGGCGATCGTTGACTATCAAGTTCGATAGTTGTGTTCGAAGCAGATTCCGATGATCAAGGTTTTGTGGCGCAGCAATAGGATAGAGGAGCATATGTGGTAGACTGAAGCTAATATGCGAGCTTCTTACCCGTATCTTTTTCCTTCTTGATTGTATTGCTTCTTTTCTTAGAATTTGGGGATGAATTCTTGTAAGGGGGGAAGACTATAATAACCTGATATTTTAAATATTTTTATATTGTATAGGGATATGCAGTATTAATAATTTTAATATATATATTTGACTATTTAATTATTTTGTTGATAATTAAAGTTAATTTTTAATTATTTTAAGTTTTCTACATAAAATTTTCCTAAAATTTATACTTTTGGGAAAATAAAACCTAAATAATTATTTATTTATTTACATTAGTTCATTTTCTTAAATTGCATGGGTTCATGCATAATTAAAAGTTTGAATAATATATATATATATATATATATATATATATATATATATATTATAATTTTTATTATTATTATCATGTGTGATATATATATGCATATATATGTGTATTTATATTTATTTATTTATGGTGTGTATTTATTTTGAATATTATATAGTATTTGTATTTAATATAAAGATATATTAATGTATATATATATATATATATATATATATATATATATATATATATATATATATATATATATATAAACTTACCAAAATTACATTTCATGCCATTGTCTTCTTCCCCAAAGCACCCGACACCCTCCCCTCGCCATCACCGCTACTAAACGCCAATCCCCATTTCATTTTCGGCCTCTTTTGCTTCTTGATTTTTTTGAACATAGATCTTAATGATTCAAGCTAAATTTCTTCATAAAAGTTGCTTCTAGTAGCTCAATCTACATCCTGTAATTTTTGTAGAATTTTTGGAATTTATTTTGATTTTTGTGAATTTTTATTATTTTATTAATATTTTCTAATTTTTGGAAATTAATTAAATAATTTGTGAAATTGTGATTTTTGGTGTTTATAGAGGTTGAAATTAATTTTAGAATTTAATTTGTAAATTTTTTGTAATTAATATAATTTTATTTAATTTAGGTGAATTTTGAAAATATAGGTTAAATGAGTAATTTTCTTAAAATTAATTGGTTAATTGATATAATATCCTGAGTTTTTAAATAATTTTAAACTGGATCGGGATATGCAGTGTTAATAATTTTTATATACACTTATGATTATTTTTCGTGAGTTGTTATTTATTAAGTCATTTTAATTATTTTTAATTATTTTAAGACATTTACGTAAAATTTTTCAAGAAATTTATTTCTAGGAAATTCAAAGCCTAAATAAATATTTATTATTTACGTTAGTCCATTTTATATAATTGCATGAGTCCATGCACTATTTTAATTGGCATATTAAAATATATACATATACATGCATATATATACATATATTTAAAAATTTTAGGGTTTATATTAATTAAGTAAATATTATATATTAAACATTTTTATTTAATTAATTTATATAATATATATATATATATAAGTTCACTTAATTTACAAATATTGCCCTTCCTGTATTCTTCAAGCTCCCGATCGCCTCCCTCACCATCACCGCCGCTGCCAAGCTCCGCCCTTACCGTCAGTGTGCCTCTTGGCTTGCCACCACCACCTCCAGCCATTTCCACCACCTGAAGCCTCTATTTCCGGCGTGTTTTGGCCGAAAAATCCTTGAGAGGCCGAAACTTGAGCCATCGTTGTTCAAGCCGTTTCCGGCCACCAAACTCGACGCCACCAGTCTCTATCTTCTCCTTGACCTCTGGTGAGTGTGATTCCAAACTTTGTTTCACTTAAAATGGTCTAGATTTCCCTAGGTTTTAATTTTCCATTTTCAGCCTATTAGGGTTTTTGATTTTTTTAAGCTTCAATTTGAATGATTCAAGCAAAGTCCCTTCACAAACTTTGATCCTAGTAGCTTAATCTATCTCTGGATTTTTTTTTGGAATTTTTGGAATTTATTTTATTTTTGTGAATTTTTTATTATTTTATTAATATTTTCTAATTTTCGAAAATTAATTAATTAAATTATGAAATTGTGTTTTGTGGTAATTATAGGTGTTGAAATGCATTTTAGAAATTTATTTGTAAATCTTTTGAATTTTATAAATTTATTTTGAATTTATTTAGTTTATGTAATTTTTGGGAAAATTAGGTTAAATATGTGTTTTAGTGAAATTAATTGGTTATTTGAGTATATTTATTGATATTATTGAATTATATGTTGGGAAAATTAATTTTGAGTAATTATATTATTTTTGGTGAATTTTTTATTAATTTTAGGGAATTTACGAAACTAGGGGTATTTTGGTAATTTGACACTAAATTGGCTAAAAATGTAATTAAATTGGTTTTACTAGTTATTTAAGGTATAAAAATTATTTCTACAAATTATTTAATATTTTTAACTAATTAAAACTATTTTTCGTAAATTATTTTCAAATTATATATAATATACGATTTTTCTAAATAAATGAGTTTTTATCAATTTTTAGTAAGTTTTAGGGTTAATTATGTAATTTGGATTTATAAAATGTATTTTGGTCAATATATACGAATTTATTGAGAATTATCGATTTTTAATTATATTTTATTTAAAATTAGGGTTTTTATGTATTTAGCGGTAAAATAAATATTTTTAGCATTTGAATATTTAAATTGTTATATTTTGAGTATTAAAGGGCATTTTTGGAATTTTTCATGTGTTCTGTAATTATTCTGTGAATTGTGAACCTCGGTCGGTGAATTGTAGTTTGGAGTTCAACCGAGGAATTGTGAATTGTGTTATGTGTATATTCGAAGTGTATTTCTTTGCAGGACCGGCTCTACTCTTAGAGTAGAGATATATCTGTTTTACAGGGGAGGTTCTGCCGAATTTTCTATAGAATTCTTGTAAAACGTGATGTCCGGTCGAATTCTGATTCTAATTCTGTGTCTAGTATTCTAGATCGAGTTTCTAGAAATTTCGATAGATTCATTCTAATGTCGTGTTATCGTTTGTTTGTTTAGTTGCACCGAGACCGAGGCCTAGTGGACCAGACCCGTCAGATCCGTCTCGTGGAGCACAATAACAATGAGTTGTTATTTTATAAATATATGTTTTAGGGTGCATGTTTTAGAAATGTATGGTTTATTTTAATAAAGTATGCATAAATGATTTAAGCATTACTTAGGTTTATTTTTGGTATATTTTAAATTATATGCATGTTTTATTAATAATTTACACTTAAAATGTTTTTAAGTATATTTCTAGTTTATTTTGTAACTATATTGGATTTATTTGACGTATATATATACTCGAAATATACCTGGTTTACTTTTGGCATATTTCTAGTATATATATGGTTTATGGTGCTATTTTATTCAATTTCATGCATCATTTGTTTAAAGAATGTATGTTTTATATATTAATGAAGGATATCAATAGAACGTGCTACCTAGTGGGCAGCATTAGGACCGAGTACGTACCGGTACGCTGATAGCATTTAGGCTATAATACTAACGTAATTGTGGATTATGATCGAATTGATTTGATTTGATGTGTGATATGATTTGGGAGTGTGATTATTGGAGCTCGGTTGACCAAGTGTCTCGGGGCCAATCACATTGACAGTCAGACTGCTGGAGCTCGGTTGACTTAGTGTCTCGGGGCCAGTCTACTGTCCAAATGGAATAAGTGAATTTATTTGGAATAAGTGAGCTTGTATGGATAAAGTGTTGTCTAACACTGTTTGAGGTTGCAATTTTCTAGGGTTCTATTTGATCCTTCATAAATAGTGATTTTCAGTAAAAATATATAAAATGATTTTGTTGCATCTGTGTGTATTTACTTGTATATATATTTATTATATAAATACTGTTAACTGTGTGCATTGTCATTTAGTATGCATGTATATATATTATAACAATTCACTTAGTGAGGTCTGACTCCCCTCCATTGACTATTTTTCAGGAGAGTCATCATCTTTAGACCTCAGTAGCAGACCCATATGCCGGATTTTTTCCACCCCGACTTCACTATATAAACTTCTTATCTGAGCTTTACTTTATAATCTAGACACTGTAGTAGTTGTAAATTGTTGAGGGGTTTATGTATTATATTTGTGTGAGTTATGTATTTTAAAGATTTTGAACTGGAATTTGTATTAAAAGATTATATATATATGAGATGAGTTGTTTATTTAAACCCATTGGTGGATATTTACTTTATCTTATTTATGATTTCATTTCCATTGAAAAATATTTTAATTATGTTATTATGATTATTACATGCTTTTATTTTATTTTTAGGCTTGCTACGGGTTCCGGATTCGAAAGAATTCCCATTCCCTAGCGCCTGTCATGACCCCTGTTTTGGGTCGTGACATTTATACTCTAAAAAACTACAGTTTTGAGTTGTATTTGGTATTTACTGTATGTTGGTATTTACTAAAAAACTGCAGTTTTATGATATGATAAGTTATTTTTATCATAATGATTTGAGTTTTATTCTGGTGCATATTTTATTTTATTTATTGCATGCTTTTATCTTTTAAGGCTTGCTAGGGGTTCCGGATTCAAAAGAATTCTCGTTCCTTAGTGCAAGTCATGACTCCCGGTTTGGGTCGTGACAGCGCAACTAGAAAACAAATATAATAATCAGAATAAATTTATAACTTATACTTTTAAGAATTCTAAAGGAGACTCGATCTAAGAATTAAAAATTTAGACAAACACAGAAATTTAGGAACGACCCGACGTCACATTTTATGAGAATTCTACCAAAAATTTGGCGGAACCTCCTCTGTAAAACGAATATCTCTCTACTGACACTAGAGTTGATCCTGCAAGGAAAATACATTTCTAAAATCACAAAGCTCAATAGCTCGGGTTAGGACCCCGAATTGCACAAATTCCCAACCGAGGTTCACAATTCACCAAAAATACATATAAAATAATAAATATATTAAAAATCATTACATTCCATAAAATACCAAAATATAATATATTTGAACATTAAATCACTAAATATAATTATTTTTACAATAATTAAATAAAAATCTAATAATAATAATAAATATTAATAAAAATCAAAATTTTCAATAATTCCACATAAAACAGTAAAATTCACTTCTATATACTCAAATAGCTTAAATCTATATTAAAAGTAATTAAAAATCCATTTAATCACCAAAATAGTAAACAATTTATTATTTGAATATAATTTTTGAAAATTAGTATTAATTAGTTAAAAAATAGTAAATAATTTATAAAAATCATTTTAATACTCCATATAATTCTAGAATCATTTAAAACATATTCTTTAACTATAATTTCCACAAAATTACACAATTAACCTATATATACAAAATTCACATAATATAAAAATATTCTCAAGAATTATATAAATTCAATAAAAATTATTTTAATAATTCTAAAAATTTTTAACTCAAATTAATAACACTAATTTAACTAAATTTTCATTAAAACTAATTAATTAACATAATTATAAAAAATTCAATATTTTAATATTAAAATAATAAAAAATTACCCATAATTCAAAATAATAAATAAAATTATTTTTAGGAAGATTAAGTTGCCATAAACAACATTTGTAAAGCAAGAATCCATGAATCAATCAATATCAAGTTCAAAAAAATAAAAATCCTAAAACACAAGCTAAAAATTAAGGATAACTCACAAACGAGAGGAATCAAGCTCAAACAGAGTTTAGAACTAGCTTTATTGGAACTAAAGGGTTCGAAAGAGACTGGAGCGACGAGCTGGGATGGCCGGAATCTTCATCGACTTCAATAGAGGTCCAGTTGCTGTCGCTTTTGTGTCTTCGATTTTCGATGACCTTTCGACGTGCTACAGGTGGCAGACAGTAGCTAGGAAGGAAGAGAAGTTGACGATGGTGAGTGATGGTGGTGGTTGGTGGTCCGGTGGGCTTGGTTGGTGTTGATAAAGACATGGAAAGGAGAAGAAAAAGAAGAAGAAAAAGAAAAGAAAGCAGGAGAGAGAAAATAGCTTTGACCCGATTTTATTTATTTATTAGGAAAAGACTAAAATGTCCCTCTATCCAAATTAACAACAACAACAACAACAACAACAACAACAACAATAATAATAATAATAATAATAATAATAATAATAATAATAATAATAATATCAATAATAATATCAATAATATTAACAATAGTAATAATTATTAATAACATTAATAATAATAATAATAATAATAATAATAATACTATTTAAATAATAGAAATGATAATAACTTTAATGCATTTAAATAATAAAACCCCTAAAATAAATTATTTTACGTAAACAAAATTCTTAGAATAAATAAATAAATAATATTCACAAATAATAATAATAATAATATATAAATAAAATTTAAAATTTTATTAACACTGTATATCTTGAAATAGTTTAATGTTATTGAAAATACATGGTCATTACAATCTTCCCTCCTTATAAGAATTCATCCTCGAATTCAAATAAAAGAACATAAACATGAATTATCGAGGAAAGAGGTAAGGGTAAGAAGCTTGCATCTAAGCTTCTATCTCCCAATTGTGCTCTTCCACATAGTTTCTTTGCCACAACACCTTGACCATCGGAATTTGCTTCGAGCGCAATTAACAAACTTGATAGTCTACTATTGCGACTGGTTCCTCCTCGAACATTAGGTCTTCATTCACTTCCACACTATCAGCTTCAACACGTGTGAAGGGTCTGAAATATACTTCCTCAGCATTAAGATATGGAACACTGGATGCACTTAAGAAAAATTTGGAGGCAAAGCCAACCAATATGCAATCATGCCCACTCTATCCAGAATCTCGAACAGTCCAATATATCTCAATGCTAGCTTCCCCTTCTTGCCAAATCTCATCACACCCTTTATAGGAGATACCTTTAGAAACACATAGTCTCCAATTTAGAATTCCACATCTCTATGTCCATATAGCTCCTTCTATCTACTAATTGCGATCTCTAATCTCCTTTTTATCATAACAACTTTCTTTTTGGCATCCTGAACCATCTCAGGTCCAGTCTATGCTCTCTCTCCAATCTCATCCCAACTCAGAGGGGATCTACACTTTCTTTCATACAAAGCCTCATACGGTGCCTCTTAATACTGCTATGGTAGTTGTTATTATATATAAATTCCACAAGCGGCAAATGATCATCCCAACTACCTCCAAGATCCAATACACACATCCTCAACATATCTTCAAGTGTTTGGATCATCCTCTCAGACTGACCATCTGTCTAAGGGTGAAAAGCAGTATTGAAATCAAGCCTGGTGCCTATTGGCTTCTTGAAACTTCTGCCAAAAACAAGAGGTAAACATTGAACCTCTATCAAATACAATAGACACAAGTACTCCGTGAAGGCACACAATATGCTTAACATACAGTTTCGCCAATTTAGCTACAGAATAGGTGGCTTTCACAGGCAAGAAATGAGCAAACTTAGTCAACCTATCCACAATCACCTAGATGGAAACGTATCCATCCTTAGAATGAGGTAACCCAACCACAAAATTCATAGCAATTCTCTCCCACTTCCACTCAGGAATAAAAGGAGGCTAAAGCTTCCCAGAAGGCTTCTGATGTTCAGCTTTCACCTACTGAAAAGTTAAGCACCTAGAAACAAAAGCAGCTATATCCTTCTTCAGTCCATCCTACCAATGCAAGTCTCTGATATTATGGTGCATCTTAGTGACACTTGGATGTACACTGTAGGATATAGAATGCACTTCCTCAAGGATCTCTTCTCTCAAATTATCCACAACATGAACACATAATCTACCACTGATCCATAACACCTTCATCATCGAGTCTGAAATTAGTGAACTTCCCTGCACGAACATTCTCTACAAGCTCAACTAGAATAGGATCTCAGCCCTGAGCTACCTTAATCCTATCTCCCAACACATATCAGACTCTGAAGTAAGCTAACAGTCCTTCTGATATACTAATCTTCATCATTAGACCTTGATCCACTAACTCATGCAACTCTTAGATCAAAGGTCTCCTCTCACACTAATGTGAGCAATATTGCCCAAGGACTTCCTACTCTAAGCATCTGACAACTCAAACTTCACATTCTTTTGAGTCAAGCGAGTCATAGGAGCTGCAATTCTAGAGAAATCCTATATAAATCTCCTATAATACCTAGCCAAACCTAAAAAATTATGAATCTCTATGACTATCATCAGTTTGGGCCACTCAGACACTGCTTTAATCTTCCATGGATCAACCTAAATTCCATCTTTAAACACTATATGTCCAAGGAATGCCACGCTCTCTAACTAAAAATCACACTTTGAGAATTTAGCATAAAGCTGATGTTCTCTCAATGTCTGCAGTACTGTCCTCAAGTAATATACGTGCTCTTCCATACTCTTCAAATATATCAGTATATCATTAATGAAGACTACTAAAAATTGATCCATAAACGGTTTGAATACCCTGTTCATCAGATCCATAAAAGCAGTTGGTGCATTCATTAACTCAAAGGACATCACTAGAAACTCATAATGTCCATATCGAGTGCATAACACCATTTTAGGAATATCAACTTCATTGATCCGTAACTCAGTCAATCTTGGAAAAGAACTATGCACCCTGAAGTTGATCAAACATATCATCTATTCTTAGGAGAGGATACTTGTTCTTCATTGTCACCTTATTTAGCTCTTTGTAAATAATGCACAGTCTCAGTGTACCATTCTTCTTCTTCATAAATAGGACTGGTGTACCCTAAGGAGAAACATTGGGTCTGGCAATACCCTTGTTTAACAAATCTTGCAACTGATCCTTCAACTTTATAAGAGCCATTCTATAAAGCGGCATCAAAATAGGAGTGGTGCCTAGAACCACATCTATGCAGAATTCAATCTCTCTGTGAGGTGGTAAACTTGGCAACTCACAAGCTACATGGACATCTAAAATAGAAGTCTTCTCTACTGTAGTGTCTCTAACTACTGATAAATATCCCTAATAACCCTTCCTCAGCATCTTCTTAACCGTTGATAACAAAGATGAGATTCTGAGGTGTAGAACTCTTATCACCCACAAACTTAAACTGTTCATCATTTTGAAAATCACCTCTTTACTCTGACAATCCACAACAGCATAGTGCTGAGACAACCAATCCATACCAAGGATCATAATAAAATCCATCCTAAAATCATGTCAAGTCAATTACACCCATAAGGAATAAATCTATAAATAACTCTCTAAATTTCAGTTCTTAGCTCAAATGCTAATATACTAAACTTAACCCTACAACATACATTTCTACGAGACTCCTCTTATATGGTATCATATCTATAGCATGACATGATTGATTGAAGAGTTCACTGTCACGACCCAAAACAGGGGCCATGACCGGCGCTAGGGAACGGGAATTCTTTCAAATCCGGAACCTGTAGCAAGCCTAAAAATAAAATAAAACATGCAATAACAATAATAGTATTATATACAACGGAAATAAAAATCATAAATATCACAATAGTACATACACCAACTGGATTTAAGTTAAATCTCATCTCATAGATATATAAATCTTTTGATACAAATCCAGTTTCAATATAATACATCTCTTTAAATAAAATACATGAAATCCCACATTTAATTTACAACTACTGCAGTGTCTAGATTATAAAAACAAAACTCAAGTAGATAATTTACACAAAGAAGCCGGGGCGGAAGAAATCCGGCATACAGGCCCGCTACTGAGGTCTAAAGATGTTGACTCTCCTGAAAAATAGTCAACGGAGGGGAGTCAGACCTCACTGAGTGAATTACTGATAATATATATACATGCATACTAAATGATAATGCATACAGTCAACAGTATATATCTAATATATATATACAGGCAATTACACACAGATGCAATAAAAATCATTTTTATATATTTTATCTGAAAATCATCTTTTATGAAGGATCACATAGAACCCTAGAATATCGTAACCTCGGAAATAGTGTTAGACAACACTCTAGCCATACAGGCTCACTTATTCTAAATATATCCACTTAATCCATTTGGATAGTAGACTGGCCCCGAGACACTAAGTCAACCGAGCTCCAGCAGTCTGACTGCCAGTGTGATTGGCCCCGAGACACTTGGTCAACCGAGCTCAGCAATCACACCCACAAACCACATCTCACACATATCAATAATCATATCAAATCAATATCCACAAATGGTTAGTAATATAGCCTAAATACTATAGGCATACCGATACGTACTCAGTCCTAGTGCTGCCCACTAGGTAGCATGTTCTATTGATATCCTTCATTAATAATATAAATCATTCATCCATAAAAATAAATGATGCATGAAGTTCAATAAATAATAACATAAACCATATATATACCGAAAATATACCAAAAGTAAACCAGGTATATTTCAAGTATATATATGTCAAATGAATTCAATCAAATTATAACTTAAGCTAGAAATATATTTAAAAACATTTTAAATATATTTTATTTACAAAACATGCATATAATTTAATATATACCAAAAATAAACCAAAAATATACTTAATATAAACTTAAGAAATAATCAAATTATTTATGCATATTTAATCAACATAAAACATGCATTTCTAAATCATGCATCCTAAGCATATATATAGTATAGTAACTCACCTAGTGCGCTCCACGAGACGGGTCCGACGGGCCTGGTCCACTAGCCCTCGGTCTCGGCGCAACTAAATAAGAAAATAAATAACCGACATCAGAATAACCCTAACAGAAATCCTAGAATTCGATCTAGAGTATTAAATACAGAATCAGAAATTAGGGTTCAACCGGATATCACGTTTTACGAGAATTCTACCAAAAATTCGGCAGAACCTCCCCTGTAAAACGGACATCTCTCTACTCAAAAGAGTAGAGCCGACCCTTCAAAGAAACACACTTCAAAATTCAAACACAAAACACACCCAAAACCCCTCGATCGACTCCAAACTATAGTCTACCGACCGGGGTCCACAATCACAGAATAATTCTGAAAATACCAAGAATATCCTTATAGCATAGAAATACATTTTATAAGTAGAAATTACATAATTCACCTTAAAACACTGTAAAAACCGATAAAAACTCATTTTATTAGTAAAACCGTATATTATATATATAATTGAAAATAATTTATGAAAAATAGTTTTAATTAGTTTAAAATACCAAATAATTTGTACAAATCATTTTTATACCTTAAATAACTATTAAAACCAATTAAATTACATTTTTAGCCAATTTAGGGTAAAATTACCAAAATACCCCTATATATATAAAATATACTAAAATTACTTCAAAAATTCACCAAAAATCATACAATTATCCAAAATTAATTTTCTCAACATATTTATCAATAATATCAATAATTAAACTCAATTAACCAATTAATTTCAATTAAAAACATAATTAACCCTAATTTCCCAAATTACATAAACTCAAATAATTCAAAATAAATACTTAGAAATTCATAAAAATTCCAAATAAATTCCTATAATTCATTTCAACACCTAATTTAACCATAAACCCTAAATTCACAATTTAAATAATTAATTTCCGAAAATTAGAAAATAATATTAAAATATTCAAAAATACCCAAAAATCCAAACAATCTCCAAAAATTCCACAAAAATTCACACATGTAGATTAAGCTACTAGGATCAACATTTGTGAAGGGGAGTTTTCATGAATCAATCAATTCAAAGCTCAAAAAAATCAAAAACCCTAATGTGACCGAATCCAAAAATTCGAAACCTAAACAATTCTAGACCATTTAAGCTCAAACCAAAGCTAGAATCACACTCACCGGAGCTCAAGGAGAATAAAGAGATTGGCGGTGTCAAAAACGGTGGCCAGAATCGTCGTCGACGATGAGGAGAAGAAGTTTCGACCAAAGGAAGAAAAAGGAGCTGCCGGCGCCAGAGAAGGAGGCTGCTGGCGGCAGGGGACGGCTGGGGAACGACGGTGGCAAGCCGGGGGAGGCACACCGACGGTAGGTGATCGGCGTGACAGACGGTGGTGAGGGGTGGTGGTCGGGCGCGGGAGAAGGAAGAAGAAGAAGAAAAAGAAAAAGAAAAAGAAAGAAAAGAAAAAGAAAAGGAAAAAAAAAAAAAAAAAGAAAAAAAAAAAAAAGAAAAAAAATAAAAAATAAAATAAAATAATAATAAAATAATTTTAATAATTTAATAATAAATAAAATAATTAAATAACCATAAATAAATAAGCAAATAATAAAATATTATGGTAATATATATTAAACCCTAATTAAATAAATATTCACACACATAGTCTTTATTTAGTAATTTAAAAATACGCATGAGTTCATGCAAGTCCGAAAATATATTTAAAATAATTAATAATAAATTATTTACGTGAAAATTTCCCCGAAAATGCAAATCCCGGGAAAATTTTACGTAAAGCACTGTAAATAATACACAATAATTAAAATAGATTTTAAATACATATCAACTCGTAAAAATATCATATATATATTCAAAATTTATTAACACTGCATATCCCGGTACAATGTAAAAATATTTAAAATTACGGGATATTACAGTCTTCCCCCTTTACAAGAATTCGTCCCCGAATTCCAGAAAACAAGATCAAGAAGGAAAGAGATACGGGTAAGAAGCTCGCATCTCAGCTTCAGT
Organism: Mallotus nudiflorus; assembly: GCA_947683625.1. NCBI lineage: Eukaryota > Viridiplantae > Streptophyta > Magnoliopsida > Malpighiales > Euphorbiaceae > Mallotus > Mallotus nudiflorus. The sequence goes on from CANTUR010001442.1 coordinate 405,024, forward strand.
CTCCACGTATGCTCCTCGATTCTGTTGCTACGCCACAGAACCTTGACCATCGGAATCTGCTTCAATCGCAACTGTCGAACTTGATAATCAACGATCGCCACAGGTTCTTCCACAAACGTCAAATCTTCACTCACTTCTACACTGTCGGGTTGCAACACGTGTGAAGGGTCTGAGATATACTTCCTTAACATCGAGATATGAAATACTGGATGCACCTGTGACATACTCGGAGGCAAATCCAACCGATATACAACAGTGCCAACTCTCTCCAGAATCTCAAACGGTCCAATGTATCTCGGTGGGCTAACTTACCCTTCCTGCCAAATCTCATCACACCCTTCATCGGAGATACTTTCAGAAAAATAAAATCTCCAACCTGAAACTCCACATCTCTGTGCCTAGGATCCGCATAACTCTTCTGTCTGCTAACTGCGATCTCTAATCTTCGCTTAATCAAGGCAACTTTCTCTGCAGTATCCTGAACCATCTCAGGTCTAGTCAAAACTCTCTCACCAATCTCATCCCATCTCAGAGGGGATCTACACTTCCTTCCATATAACGCCTCATACGGTGCCATGCCAATACTGCTATGGTAGTTGTTATTATATGCAAACTCAACGAGTGGCAAATGATCATCCCAGCTACCTCCCAAATCCAGGACACACATCCTCAACATATCTTCCAGTGTCTGGATCGTCCTCTCAGATTGGCCATCTGTCTGAGGATGAAAAGTAGTACTGAAATCCAACGTAGTGCCCATCGCTTCCTGTAACTTCTGCCAAAAACGAGAAGTAAACACCGAACCTCTATCTGACACAATGGACACAGGTACTCCATGAAGGCACACAATATGCTTCACGTACAACTTCGCCAATCTAGCAACAGAATATGTGGCTTTCACAGGCAAGAAATGTGCAGACTTCGTCAATCTGTCTACAATCACCCAGATAGAATTGTATCCATCCTTCGAACGAGGTAAACCGACCACAAAATCCATAGCTATCCTTTCCGACTTCCACTCGGGAATAGAAAGAGGCTGAAGCTTCCCAGAAGGCTTCTGATGTTCGGCTTTCACTTGCTGACACGTCAAACACTGAGCAACATAATCAGCGACATCCTTCTTCAATCTGTCCCACCAGTATAGATCTATGATACTGTGGTACATCTTAGTAACACCTGGATGAATGTTGTAAGCTGTAGAGTGTGCTTCCTCTAAAATCTCCCCTCTCAAATCATCCACATCAGGAACACACAATCTACCACTGATCCACAACACACCATCATCATCGAGTGTGAAATCAGTGAACTTCCCTGCTCTGACATTCTCTGCAAGCTCTTCCAGATTAGGATCTCGGCTCTGAGCTGCTTTAATCCTATCCCTCAGTACAGATCGCACTTTAAACTGAGCTAGCAGTCCACCTGATCTACTAATCTTCATCATCAGACCTTGATCCACCATCAGATGCAATTCCTGGATCAATGGTCTCCTCTCAACACCGATGTGAGCAAGACTACCTGAGGACTTCCTACTCAAGGCATCTGCTACCACATTAGCTTTACCCGGATGATATAAGATCTCACAATCATAATCCTTCAACAATTCCAACCATCTTCTCTGCCTTAAGTTCAGATCTCGCTGCTGAAAAATGTACTTAAGGCTCTTATGATCAGTAAATATCTCACAAGTCACCCCGTACAGATAATGTTTCCAAATCTTCAAAGCAAAGATCACTGCAGCCATCTCAAGATCATGTGTAGGATAGTTCTGCTCATGCTTCTTCAACTGCCTCGAAGCATAGGCTATCACCCTTCCATTCTGCATCAACACACAACCAAGACCAATTCTAGAGGCATCACAGTAAACTGTGAACTTATCCACACTATTAGGCAAAGTTAATACTAGCGCTGTGGTCAACTTCTCCTTCAACAACTAAAAACTGTTCTCACAAGCTTCTGACCACTCGAATCTAACATTCTTCTGAGTCAAGCAAGTCATAGGGGCTGCAATCCTGGAAAAATCTTGCACAAACCACCTATAATACCCGGCTAAACCCAGAAAACTTCGAATCTCTGTAACAGAAGTAGGTCTAGGCCACTCAGACACTGCCTCAACCTTCTGTGGATCAACCTAAATACCTTCTTTAGACACTACATGTCCAAGAAAAGAAACACTCTCCATCCAGAAATCACACTTCCAGAATTTAGCATAAAGCTGATGATCTCTCAATGTCTGTAGTACAATCCTCAAGTGATATACATGCTCTTCCATACTCCTAGAATATACCAGTATATCATCAATGAAGACTACTACAAACTGATCCACATACGGTCTGAATACCCTATTCATCAAGTCCATAAAAGCTGCTGGTGCATTAGTCAAACCAAAAGACATCACCAGAAACTCATAATGGCCATATCTAGTGCGGAACGCTGTCTTAGGAATATCAGCTTCACTAATCCGCAGCTGATGATAACCCGACCTCAAGTCAACCTTAGAAAAGAACTGTTCACCCTGTAGCTAATCAAACAAATCATCTATCCTCGGGAGAGGATACTTGTTCTTCACTGCAACCTTATTCAGCTCTCTGTAGTCAATGCACAGTCTCAGGGTACCATCCTTCTTCTTCACAAACAAGACTGGTGCACCCCAAGGAGAAACACTAGGTCTGATGAAACCTTTAACCAACAACTCTTGCAATTGATCCTTCAACTCTTTCAACTTTGCAAGAGCCATACGATAGGGTGGCATAGATATATGAGTAGTACCTGGTACCACATCTATACAGAACTCAATCTCTCTATGAGGTGGTAAACCTGGCAACTCCTCGGGAAAAACATCAGGAAACTCACAAGCAACAGGAACATCTGTGAGTGACAACTTCTCCACTGACGTATCCCTGACCAATGCCAAATATCCCTGACAACATTTCCTCAATAACTTCCTAGTCGTAATAGCAGAAATAAGATTCTGAGGTGATGAACTCCTATCACCAACAAACTTAAAATCTTCTTCACCAGGAATTCTAAAAGTCACCTCTTTATTCCTGCAATCTACCACGGCATAGTACTGAGATAACCAATCCATTCCCAAAATAACATCAAACTCCATCACATCCAACAAAATCAAATCAGCGGGTAATTCTCTATCTCCCACAAGAACTGGACAACTAGAAAGAACAATATCGGTGTCCAAGGAATCGCTCAGAGGAGTGGCAACGGACAAAGGAAAAGCCATCCTCGAAGCTTGCCAACAAGATTTAGAAGCAAAAACAGGAGAAACAAACGAATGTGTGGCACCCGGATCAAACAAAACCCATGCATCCAGGTAACAAACAAAAACAATACCTGCCATGACTGCATTAGATGCCTGAGCATCCTGCTGAGTCAGATGGAAAACTCTGGCCTGACCTCGACCTCCCTGCTAACTGGTAGAAGCCTGGCCAACACCTCTGGCACCTCCTCTAGTACCTTTACCATGACTCTGCTGTGGAACAAACTGAGTGGAACTCTAATGCTGGGCTGGTGGTAACTGAAATGGCACGGGTGTAGCACTAGCAATCGATTGCTGTGAGAATCGCGAAATCTACTGCTGCTGATACCCGGAATAAGGACACGATCTGGCAAAATGTCCTGTCTGCCAGCATCTGAAGCATGTCAGTGGTGTCAGATAACACGGTCCCTGATGGACTCTACCGCAAGTCTGGCAAACGCTGGCCGTTGATCCTGAACTGCGACCACTGCTATTGCTCGAAGCACCTGATCCAAATCTGAACGATCTACGCTGACCTCCACGGCCATATCTACTGCTCCGATGCACTCGCTGCTGCTGTCTCTGACTCTACTGAGTCAAACCTCGCTGCTGACTACTCGATCCAACATGAAAACTCGAATACGAAGTAGCCTGCAATCCACTCAACTGAACTCCTAGCTGGTAATAATCAGGCATCACTCCCTGCCTAACTAACCTCAGCTCAATCTCCTTGGCTAACTCAATCACAGACTCCAGAGTAAAACCTACTGTAGGCATACCAGCAAAAGCAGAACCCAAACCAGTAACATATGTAGTGACTGCGAAATACTGATCTCGCATCAGATCCTCAGCATATCTATCCAGACGAAGAAACTCTCGGGTATACTCCTCTACAGATCAATCTCCACGAGAAATACTGGTCAATCGGAGACGATAGCTCAAACAAAGCGGCTCTGGACAGAATCTCCTCATAAATCGCTCTTGGAACTGAGCCCATGTCATCGTCATCATATAGGACTGGATCATTTGAATGAACCAATCTAGGGCTGGTCCCTCGACAGACAACTCAACGATCATGATCCGCTGGTACTCGGTATGAGCAGTACGAGTCCTAGTCTCAATCGCATGCAGAAAATCTAACGGATCAGAAGTCCCATCAAACGCAATCCTGCCAACTCGGGCATAGAACAAAGCTGCCTCAGGGTCAGACATACCCTGCTGATAGGCAGGCTGAACAACTGGAGGAACAGGAACATCAAACTCAGGCTCAATAGGCTCCTCGTCCTGTAACTCTCTCTGCCTACGGTGACCTGTCGCTCCTCGAGGTCTACCTCTGCCACGACCTCTACGTCTAACTGGCTGCTCAGGAGGTAAAACCTCATCCTGAAAAGACTCATCATCCTTGGCCTCAACGACCGGTGGAGCGACACGCGCTCGCCTCCTCATACTGAAAAGACAAACGAAAAGATTCAGATAAAACAGACAACGGAGGAATAACGCTGAAAACTAAGGCAATGAATACTTATCAAGACATACTCGAACCTAATACACTGCAGTAGTTACCAAAAGAAAAAAAACTTTAAAACTAGGGCCACGACTCACATAACTAAGCCCTGACACAGAACCGGGCTCTGATACCAACTTTGTCACGACCCAAAATAGGGGCCATGACCGGCACTAGGGAACGGGAATTCTTTCGAATCCGAAACCAGTAGCAAGCCTAAAAATAAAATAAAACATGCAATAACAATAACAGTATTATTTGCAGCGGAAATAAAAATCATAAATATCACAATAGTATATACACCAACTGGATTTAAGTTAAATCTCATCTCATAGGTATATAAATCTTTTGATACAAATCCAGTTTCAATATAATACATCTCTTTAAATAAAATACATGAAATCCCACATTTAATTTACAACTACTGCAGTGTCTAGATTATAAAAACAAGACTCAAGTAGATAATTTACACAAAGAAGCCGGGGGCGGAAGAAATCCGGTGTACAGGCCTGCTACTGAGGTCTGAAGATGTTGACTCTCCTGAAAAATAGTCAACGGAGGGGAGTCAGACCTCACTGAGTGAATTACTATAATATATATACATGCATACTAAATGATAATGCATACAGTCAACAGTATATATCTAATATATATATATAGGCAATTACACACAGATGCAATAAAAATCATTTTTATATATTTTATCTGAAAATCATCTTTTATGAAGGATCACATAGAACCCTAGAATATCACAACCTCGAAAATAGTGTTAGACAACACTCTAGCCATACAAGCTCACTTATTCCAAATATATCCACTTAATCCATTTGGACAGTAGACTGGCCCCGAGACACTAAGTCAACCGAGCTCCAGCAGTCTGACTGCCAGTGTGATTGGCCCCGAGACACTTGGTCAACTGAGCTCCAGCAATCACACCCACAAACCACATCTCACACATATCAATAATCACATCAAATCAATATCCACAAATGGTTAGTAATATAGACTAAATACTATAGGCGTACTGGTACGTACTCGGTCCTAGTGCTGCCCACTAGGTAGCACGTTCTATTGATATCCTTCATTAATAATATAAATCATTCATCCATAAAAATAAATGATGCATGAAGTTCAATAAAATAATAACATAAACCATATATATACCGGAAATATACCAAAAGTAAACCAGGTATATTTCAAGTATATATATGTCAAATGAATTCAATCAAATTATAACTTAAGCTAGAAATATATTTAAAAACATTTTAAATATATTTTATTTACAAAACATGCATATAATTTAATATATACCAAAAATAAACAAAAAATATACTTAATATAAACTTAAGAAATAATCAAATTATTTATGCATATTTAATCAACATAAAACATGCATTTATAAATCATGCATCCTAAGCATATATATATAGTATAGTAACTCACCTAGTGCGCTCCACGAGACGGGTCCGACGGGCCTGGTCCACTAGCCCTCGGTCTCGGCGCAACTAAACAAGAAATAAATAACCGACATCAGAATAACCCTAACAGAAATCCTAGAATTCAATCTAGAGTATTAAATACAGAATCAGAAATTAGGGTTCGACCGGATATCACATTTTACGAGAATTTTACCAAAAATTCGACAGAACCTCCCCTGTAAAACGGACATCTATCTACTCAAAAGAGTAGAGCCAACCCTGCAAAGAAACACACTTCAAAATTCAAACACAAAACACACCCAAAACCCCTCGGTCGGACTCCAAACTACAGTCTACCGACCGGGGTCCACAATCACAGAATAATTCTGAAAATACTAAGAATATCCTTATAGCATAGAAATACATTTTATAAGTAGAAATTACATAATTAACCTTAAAACACTGTAAAAACCGATAAAAACTCATTTTATTAATAAAACCGTATATTATATATATAATTGAAAATAATTTACGAAAAATAGTTTTAATTAGTTAAAAATACCAAATAATTTGTAGAAATCATTTTTATACCTTAAATAACTATTAAAACCAATTAAATTACATTTCTAGCCAATTTAAGGTAAAATTACCAAAATACCCCTATATATATAAATATACTAAAATTACTTCAAAAATTCACCAAAAATCATACAATTATCCAAAATTAATTTTCTCAACATATTTATCAATAATATCAATAATTAAACTCAATTAATCAATTAATTTCAATTAAAAACATAATTAACCCTAATTTCCCAAATTACATAAACTCAAATAATTCAAAATAAATACTTAGAAATTCATAAAAATTCCAAATAAATTCCTATAATTCATTTCAACACCTAATTTAACCATAAACCCCAAATTCACAATTTAAATAATTAATTTCCGAAAATTAGAAAATAATATTAAAATATTCAAAAATACCCAAAAATCCAAACAATCTCCAAAAATTCCACAAAAATTCACACATGTAGATTAAGCTACTAGGATCAACATTTGTGAAGGGAGTTTTCATGAATCAATCAATTCGATGCTCAAAAAAATCAAAAACCCTAATGTGACCGAATCCAAAAATTCAAAACCTAAGCAATTCTAGACCATTTAAGCTCAAACCAAAGCTAGAATCACACTCACCGGAGCACAAGGAGAAGAAAGAGACCGGCGGTGTCGAAAACGATGGCCGGAATCGTCGTCGATGGCGAGGAGAAGAAGTTTCGACCAAAGGAAGAAAAAGGAGCTGCCGGCGCCGGAGAAGGAGGCTGCTGGCGGTGAGGGATGGCTGGGAACGATGGTGGCAAGCCGGGAGGCACACCGACGGTAGGTGATCGGCGTGACAGACGGTGGTGAGGGGTGGTGGTCGGGCGCGGGAGAAGGAAGAAGAAGAAGAAAAAGAAAAAGAAAAAGAAAGAAAAGAAAAAGAAAAGGAAAAGAAAAGAAAAAGAAAAAGAAAAAAAATAAAAATAAAAAAAATAAAAAAATAAAAAATAAATAAAAAATAAAAAATAATAAAATAATAAAATAATTTTAATAATTTAATAATAAATAAAATAATTAAATAACAATAAATAAATAAGCAAATAATAAAATATTAGGGTAATATATATTAAACCCTAATTAAATAAATATTCACACACATAGTCTTTATTTAGTAATTTAAAAATACGCATGAGTTCATTTAAGTCCGAAAATATATTTAAAATAATTAATAATAAATTATTTACGTGAAAATTTCCCCGAAAATGCAAGTCCCCGGGAAAATTTTACGTAAAGCACTGTAAATAATACACAATAATTAAAATAGGTTTTAAATACATATCAACTCATAAAAATATCATATATATATTCAAAATTTATTAACACTGCATATCCCGGTACAGTGTAAAAATATTTAAAATTACGGGATATTACATTCACGGCATTCTTCTTAACTAACCACTCTTCTCTTACTCTGTGCAATAGTGCCACGTGTAATTATCCCTCTTTGAAGATGGATGGAAGTATCTTAAAAATCACTCTTTAAACTCCAATCATGTCACAATAGCCACATAAAACTAATTTAACTACATGCACCAATCTTACACTGCAGTCAAAACTGATAACTTCACCATCAAAGAGTGTAAAAATGTTGTGTCTGCATTAAACATCTTCTGATTCCTTTATCAAAGCATATTCAAAACAATTGTCATGCTTGGTTAAGTGTTATAGCCCTCATTAACCTTGGCTATCTCAGCCACAATTGCTACATGTTCGAGTTCAAAGGTTGCCTGTATCTCTTACAATAGTTGCTATGGCCTTTGAGTTATAATTGCCTCTAACCTACCCCTATACTATATAGGTGTAGTAAGGGCTGAAACTAGAATCATAACTTTAACTTGAAAAGCCTGCTTAGCAATATATATTGTCTTTGTGGTAGAAGCAATTCGCATTCACCTTGCTGAAAAGACATGGAAATCAACAAGATTCAAAACATGGAATATATACAGAATTCAATTTTGAGCTCTCTACTGAAATAGAGGTTGCATCTACTGTATGACCAAAGGTATCGATACTGCACTTTGTGGAACTCCTAGTGCATGGGCAGCATCATCGAAACGCCGAGCCATAAGCTCTACATTCTATTGTTCCCGTTGTCTATGATAATCATCTAGCCCAATAGATCTACCTCTGCCCCTATACCAAGTTGATTGCACATGGGGTAGAACCTTATCCTTAAAAGACTATCCATCATCAGCCTCATCGACCGATGGAGCGACATGTGCTCACCACAAACGAAAAAGAACAGAAGAAAAATAGGCAATTATGAAAATCAAAGACAATAAATAAAAAATAAACAAACACCCTAACTGTTACGCAAAATTTCAAAAAGCAACGAAGACTTTTCAAAGACATAATCGAACCTAATTTATTGCAGTAGTTCAAAGAAAACATAACTCTAAAAACCTAGGTCTATAACACTAATTACCTAGGGCTTTGATACTAACTTTGTCACGACCCAAACCAAGGAGTCATGACTGGTGCCAGGGAATGGGAATTATTTTGAATCCAGAACCCGTAGCAAGCCTTAAAAATAAAAACCATGCAATAAATAATATAAAAATATGACAAAATTAAAACTTAAATTGATATATAAATAAATACTCAAATATCATTTCATAAATAAAATATTAATACAGTATTTGAATATAGAATTCTAAAACTGAAACAACACTGCTAATATAATAACACTACTACTGCAGTTTTCTAGAATACAATAAAAGTTCAAATATGAAATTTACATAAAATAGCTAGGGTAGAAGAAGACTGGCATAAAGTACTACTGGTACGATCTGACGAAGAAGACTCTCTTAAAAAAATGGCTGAGAGGGAGTCAGAACTCATTAAGTGAATTATTATAATATATATACACGCACCTCCTAATGTCATATGCAATCCAGCATCAGTATATATATAAATATATATAGACATTTCACACAGATGCTGAAATCACTTATATATATAATAAATGCTAAAAAATGTTTATTTGAATGAAGGATCAAATAGAACTCTAATTATTCGCAACCTCAACCAAAAATATCTCTCTAGCCATATAGGCTCACTTAATTCCAAATTAATTCTCTTATTCCATTTTGGACAGTAGACTGGCTCTGAAACACTAAGTCAACCGAGCTTTAGCAGTCTCACTGTTAGTGTGATTGGCCTCGAGACACTAGATCAATCGAGCTCCAGCAATCACACTACTTACTCATATTAATATTCTCAATAATCAAAATAATCAAATTTCACCTCAAATGATTCTCATAATGATAAATCCTAAATCTAACGAACCGATACGTACATAGTCCTAGTGCAGCCCACTAAGTAACACGCTTTATTAATATCCTTCAAATAAAATTGTATATTATGGAAAATAATAAAATACATAATTAAATCACCAATGGCATTCATCTTATAAAGAAATATATCAATTATATTCCCAAATATATACCAGGTATATACTAAAAATATTCAAATATATATGCCACTTATATACCAAAATATACCACAAGTATATCAAAAATATACATAATATATATGTTGAGCATATATCAAAATATACTGAATATATATAAAAAATATACCGACATATATATGGCACATATATACCAAATATATACTAAAAACAAATCAAGGATATATGTCATATAAATAGAAAATATATACCAAAAATATACTAAAGTAAATCAAACATATACTAAATCATTTATTAAAATAATTCATGTTTAAACTGTCACGACCCAAAACAGGGGCCATGACCGGCGCTAGGGAATGGGAATTCTTTCGAATCCGGAACCCGTAGCAAGCCTAAAGATAAAATAAAACATGCAATAGTAATAAAAATATATAATGCAGCGGAAATAAAAATCATAAATATCACAATAACATTTTCACCAATTGGATTTAAATTAAATACTCATCTCATATATATATAAACTCTTTTAATATAAATCCAGTTCAAATATAATACAACATCTCTTTAATAATTTAATGACTACTGCAGTGTCTAGATAAAATAAAATTTAAGACTCAGGGAAGCAGTTTACATAAAGAAGCCGGGGCGGAAGAAATCCGGCATACAGGCCTGCTACTGAGGTCTGAAGATGATGACTCTCCTGAAAAATGGTCAATAGAGGGGAGTCAAACCTCACTGAGTGAATTACTATAATATATATACATGCATACTAAATGACAATGCATACAATCAACAGTATATATATAATATGTATATATACAGGCAATACACACAGATGCAGTATAATCATTTATATATTTTTATTAAAAATCATCGTTTATGAAGGATCAAATAGAACCCTATGATATTGAAACCTCAATCAGTGTTAGACAACACTCTAGCCATACAAGCTCACTTATTCCAAATATATCCACTTAATCCATTTAGACAGTAGACTGGCCCCGAGACACTAAGTCAACCGAGCTCCAGCAGTCTGACTGCCAGTGTGATTAGCCCCGAGACACTTGGTCAATCGAGCTCCAGCAATCACACCTCCAAACCATATCTCACACATCAAATAATCATATCCAATCAATATCCACAAATAGGTTAGTAATATAGCCTAAATGCTATAAGCGTACCGGTACGTGCTCGGTCCTAGTGCTACCCACTAGGTAGCACGTTCTATTGATATCCTTCATTAATAAATATAAAACATTCATTCACAAATAAATGATGCATGAATTTAAATAAAATAAAAATATAAACCATATATATACTGGAAATATACCAAAAATAAACCAGGTATATTTCGAGTATATATACGTCAAGTAAATTCAACTAAATTACAAGCCAGAAATATATTGAAAAGCATTTTAAAACATAAATGGTTAATAAAGCATGCATATAATTCAAAATATACAGAAAATAAACCAAGATAAACTAAAAATATACTTAGGTAATAACTGAATTATTCATGCATAAACAATCGAAATAAAACATATTTTTTCTAAATCATGCACCCTAAACATATATATAATATAGTAACTCACACTTAGTGCGCTCCTCGAGATGGATCTGACAGGCCTGGTCCACTAGGCCTCGGTCTCGGCGTAACTAAACAAGCAATAATGACAGAAATCATAATAAACCTAACAGAAAATCCTAGAACTTGATCTAGAATATTAAACACAGAATCGAAATTAGGGTTCGACCGGACATCACGTTTTACGAGAATTCTACCAAAAATTTGGTAGAACCTCCCCTGTAAAACGGACATCTCTCTACTCAAAGAGTAGAGCCGACCCTGCAAAGAAACACACTTTGAACAACAGGCACAACAACTCATCCATAACCCCTCGGTCGGACTCCAAACGACAATCTACTGACTAGGGTCCATAATCACAGAACAATTTCAGAAATACTAAAAATACCCTTATAACATAGAAATTCATTTTATATGTAGAAATTACATAATTAACCTTTAAACACAGTAAAAATCGATAAAAACTCATTTTATTAGAAAAACCGTATATTATATATATAATTGAAAATAATTCACGAAAAATAGTTTTAATTAGTTAAAAATACTAAATAATTTGTAGAAATCATTTTTATACCTTAAATAACTATTAAAACCAATTAAATTACATTTTTAGCCAATTTCGTGCAAAATTACCAAAATGCCCTCATATATATAAATATACTAAAATTCAGTCAAAAATTCACCAAAAATAGTATAATTATCCAAAATTAATTTTCTCAACATATTTATCAATAATATCAATAATTAAACTCAATTAACCAATTAATTTCAATTTAAAACACAATTAACCCTAATTTTCCAAAATTACATAAACTTAAATAATTCCAAATAAATACATAGAAATTCATAAAAATTCCAAATAAATGCCTATAATTCATTTCAACACCTATAATTATCATAAAACACAATTTCATAATTTATTTAATTAATTTCCGAAAATTAGAAAATAATATTAAAATATTCAAAAATACCCAAAAATCAAAATAATCTCCAAAAATTCCACAAAAATTCATACATGTAGATTAAGCTAAGGGGAACAACATTTGTGAAGGAATTTTTCATGAATCAATCCAATTGAAGTTCAAAAAATTCAAGAACCTTAATAGGCCGAATTCGAAAATTCGAAACCTAAGAAAATTAAGACCATTTAAGCTCAAACCAAAGCTAGAATCACACTCACCGAAGCTCAAGGAGAAGAAAGAGACTGGCGGTGTCAAAAATGGTGGCCGAAAACATCATGATCGACGGTGAAGAGGAATTCGGCTTCTCCGGTCAAAACCGATCTCCAGATGCCGGAAACGGCTGCAACAGGTGACGAGGAAGGCTGGGGAAGGTGGTGGCACACCAACGGCAAGGAATCGGTAGTTGCAGTGACCGGACGACTGGAGGAAGGCAATCGGGGAAGAAGAAGAAATCGGGGGCAAATGTGTAATTTTCCAAAAGTTTTGATTTTTGACTTATAATGTGTATATATATATACTTTATACTATATAATAAAATAATATTAACTTACACACATTAAATATACACCACACACTTAATATTTAATATTTTAAAATTTAATAATAAATAAAAATAATTAAATAACAATAAACCTAATAAATAAACAATAAAATATTAGGGTAATAAATTAAACCCTAATTAAATAAATACATACACACATAGACTTTATTTAGTAATTTAAAAATACGTATGAGTTCATGCAAGTCTGTAAATCTATTTAAAATAATTAATAATAAATTATTTATGTGAAAATTTCCCCGAAAATGAAAGTCTCGGGAAAATTTTACGTAAAGTACTCAAAATAAAATTAAAACAATTAAAAATCAATTTAAATTAAATAAAAGCTTATTAAATATCAATATTATATTTAAAAATTATTAACACTGCATATCCCGATGCAGTATTAAAATATTTAAAAACACGGGATATTACATAAACTCATATTAAAACATGAAAACTCATAATCATGTGTCTACATGCAATGTATATATAAAATAATAACTCACATGTTTACGCTCCTCGAGACTGACTCGACGAGCTTAGTCCAATAGGCCTTGGTCTCAGTGCAATTAGAAAATAAATATAATAATAATCAAAATAAATTTATAACTTATACTTCTAAGAATTCTAAAGGAGACTCGATCTAGGAATTAAAAATCTAGACAAACACATAAATTTAGAATCGACCTGACGTCACATTTTATAAGAATTCTACTAAAAATTCGGCAAAACCTCCTCTATAAAATGGACATCTCTCTACTGACAATAGAGTCGATCCTGCAAGGAAAATACACTTCTAAAATCACAAAGCTCAACACTTCGAGTTGGGACCTCGAACTGCAGAAATTCCCAACCGAGGTTCAAATCATTAAATTCCATAAAATACCAAAATATAATATATTTGAACATTAATTCACTTAATATAATTATTTTTACAATAATTAAATAAAAATCTCAAATAATAATATAATATTAATAAAAATCAAAATTTTCAATAATTCCACATAAAATAGTAAAATTCACTTCTATATACTCAATTAGCTTAAATATATATTAAAAGTAATTAAGAATCCATTTAATCATCAAAATAGTAAATAATATATTATTTGAATATAATTTTTAAAAATTAGTATTAATTAGTTAAAAATAGTAAATAATTTATAAAAATCATTTTAATACTCCATATAATTCTAGAATCATTTAAAACACATTATTTAACTATAATTTCCATAAAATTACACAATTAACCTATATATACAAAATTCACATAATATAAAAATATTCTAAAAAATTATATAAATTCACTAAAAATTATTTTAATAATTCTAAAATTTTTAAATCAAATTAATAACACTAATTTAATTAAATTTTCATTAAAAATAATTAATTAACATAATTATCAAAAATTCAATATTTTAATATTAAAATAATAAAAAATTACCCATAATTCAAAATAATTCAAAAAAAATAAATAAAATTATTTTTAGGAAGATTAAGTTCCTATAAACAACATTTGTAAAGCAAGAATCCATTAATCAATCAATATCAAGTTCAAAAAAATAAAAACCCAAAAACACATAAACTAAAAATTGAGGATAACTCACAAATGAGGGAATTCAAGCTCAAACGGAACTTGGAACTAGCTTCACCAAAACTAGAGGTTTGAAAAAGACCAGAGCGACGAGCTGGGATGGCTGGAATCTTTATCGGCTTCAATGGAGGTCCGATTGCTATAGCTGCTATCTCTATGATTTTTGGTGACCTTCCGACGTGCTATAAGTGGCGGACGACAACTGGGAAGGAAGAGAAGTCAACGGTGGTGAGTGATGGTGGTGGTTGGTGGTCCGGTGAGCTTGCGTGGCACTGATAGAGACATGAGAAGGAGAAGAAGAAAAATAAAAATAAAAATAAAAGAAAGAGGGAGAGAGAAAATAGCTTTGACCCAATTTTTTACCCCTTATTTATTTATTTATTAGGAAAAGACTAAAATGTCCCTCTATCCAAATTAACAACAACAACAACAACACCAGCAACAACAACAACAACAACAACAACAATAATAATAATAATAATAATAATAATAATAATAATAATAATAATAATAATAATAATAATAATAATATTTAAATAATAGAAATGATAATAACTTTAATGCATTTAAATAATAAAACCCCTAAAATAAATTATTTTATGTAAACAAAATTCTTAGAATAAAATAAGTAAATAATATTTACAAATAATAATAATATATAAATAAAATTTAAAATTTTATTAACACTGCATATCTCAAAATAGTTTAATATTATTTAAAATACAGGGTCATTACAGAAAATAACTTTTACTAATTTTGAGTAATTTTTGGAAAATATTTATTATTATGTAATTTTTGGATTAATTGGTAAACTTGTAGTTTTATTGAAATTATTGTTATTTAGTATATTTTAAATGATTTTGAAATAATAAATAGTATTAAAATAATTTTTACAAATTATTTACTATTTTTAACTAATTAATAATAATTTTTGGAAATATATTCAAATAATAGTTTTATTTATTATTTTTATGATTAAATGAGTTTTTAACTATTTTTATTACATATTTAAACAATTTAAATAATTTATTTATAAATTTTACTATTTGTATTTGAAAAATGGATTTTATTAATCTTATAAAATTTATTTAAGATTTTATTTAGTTATTGTGAAAATAATTATATTTAATGTTTTGTTATTTAAATAAATTGTATTGTGGTTTATTATTGATATTTATGGATTTTAATGATTTTTATTATATATTATTAAATATTGATTTTATTGTGAATTGTGATCCTCAGTTGGGAATTTGTGTAGTTCGGAGTCCTAACCCAAGAAGTTGTGCAATTGAATATTTTCTAAGTGCGTTTGCTTACAGGATCGACTCTACTTTTAGTAGAGAGACATTCATTTTATAGAGAAGACTCTATCAAATTTTTGGTAGAATTCTTGTAAAATGTGACGTCGGGGTTGATCTTAAGTTTTCAAATTTAGGTTGAGTCGTGTCTAGATCAAGTCTTCCTTTAAAATTCCTAGAAATGTAAAGTTAGGGATTTATTCTGATATCATTATTATTATATTTTTCTATAGTTGCACCAAGACCGAGGCCTATTGGACTAGGCTCATCAAGTCTGTCTAGAGGAGCATGAACCTGTGAGTTATTATTTTATATATGCATTGTATATAGGATACATGATTATGAACATCCATGGTTTCGATATGTATTTACACATGAATTGCTTTATTAAATGATTCAGTATATCTTTGGTATACTTTTAGTATATCTTTAGTATATTTTGATATATATGCAACGTATATATTGGTATATTCTTAATATACATTTGGTATATTTACAGTTTTATTTGGTATATATGTGGCATATATATTAGGAATATTTTTAGTATATATCCGGTATATTTCTGGTATACAATTGGTATATGTTTAGTATATTTATGGTATATTCTTTTAAAATGAATGCCATTATGTTTTAAAATGATGCATTTTATTATTTCCAATAAATATATGATTTATTTGAAGGATATCAATAGAACGAGCTATCTAGTGGGCTACACTAGGACTGTGTACGTGCCAGTTCATTAGACTTTAGGGTCAATATTATGAAATCATTTGAGGTGAAATTTGATTATCCAGTTATGAGAATTGCAATGAGGGGGTAGTGTGATTACGAGAGCTTGGTTAACCTAGTGTCTCGGGGCTAACCACAATGATAGTAAGACTGTAGGAGCTCAATTGACTTAGTGTCTCAGGGCCAATCTACTATCCAAAAATGGAAAAGAGAATTATTTTGGAATTAAGTAAGCCTACTGGCTAGTGAGATATTTTAATTGAGGTTACATAATAATTTAGAGTTCTATTTGATCCTTCACTTAAATAATCTTTTTCTGCATTTAATATATATATAAAGGCGGATTTTAGCATCTGTGTGGAATGCCTGTATATATTTATATTTATATTGATGCTTGACTGTAAATGACTTTATATATATATATATATATATATATATATATATATATATTATATATATATATATATATATATATATATATATTGTCACGACCCAAAACTAGGAGTCATGACCGCTAGGCAATGGGAATTCTTTCAAATCTAGAACCCGTAGCAAGCCTTAGAAAATAAAATCATACAGTAAATAAATAAAAGTACTACATAATTAAAATTTTTTGAATTAATATATATAAAAATAGATACTCAATATCCTTACATAAATAAATACATATTCATACAGTGTTTAAATATACTCTCAGAGTATAAAGTATCAAGCAAAATAATACTCTTTGATACAATAACATTACTAATGTAGTTTCTAGAATACAAATCAGAGTTCAAAAAATAAATTTACATAAAATAGCCAGGATGGAAGAACACCAGTGAAGAACTCTATTACTAAGGTCTAATGATATAGGATCTCCTAAAAAAAAATATTTGAGGGGAGTCAGACCTCATTAAGTGAATTATTATACTATATATATAAATGCAATCTAAATCACATCCAATCATGCATTCATATATATATGTATATTCACACATTTCACACAAATGCCAAACTCTGCTTTTATAATTTTACTAGATGTAGAAAACATTTATTTTATTTCATGAAGGATCAATTAGAACCCTATTAATTGTAACCTCAATCAACCATATCATCACTCTATAGGCTCACTTAATTTCAAATAGAATACTTATTCTAATTTGGACAGTAGATTGGCCCCGAGACACTAAGTCAATTGAGCTCTCGCAGTCTGACTGTCAATATGATTGGCCCCGAGACACTTCGTCAACCGAGCTCCAACAATCACACTATCAATCACATCACATCTCAATCAAATCAACAGATCACTTATTCCATTGTGGACAGTAGACTGGCCCCGAGACACTAAGTCAATCGAGCTCTCACAATCACATTATCACATCTCAAATCATAAATTAATCATATCATCAATCTCAATTAAATCATAATTCACCATAAGTAATCCTCACTCCAATCTAAATCTATCGCACAAGTATGTATACGGTCCTAGTGCTGCCCACTAGGTAGCACATTCTATTGATATCCTTCATTTAAAATAAATCATACATTCAAAAAATAAATAATGTAGAATGACATTCATTATAGTAAAATAAACCATATATATACCAGAAATATATCTAAAATAAACCAAGTATATTTCGAGTATATATATGTCAAATAAATCCAAATCAATCATAAAATTTACCAAAGATAAACTATAAATATACTTAAAAATAATTTAAGTATAAATCAATAATTTAACATGAATTTACTTAGAAATATACCTAAAATATGCTAAAAATATACCTAAGGTATACTAATCATTTAATAAAACAATTATGAATAAATATACATTTAAAACATGTATTTAATTTGACATATACCCAAAAATATACTAAAAATAAACTTAACTATCTAACAAGCATATATAAAAAATAAACCCTAAATATACCAAGATATAGTAAATGTATATAGATGTCACGACCCAAAATAGGGGCCATGATCGGTGCTAGGGAACGGGAATTCTTTCGAATCCGGAACTCGTAGCAAGCCTAAAAATAAAATAAAATAAACATACAATAATAATAATAACAGTATTTAATGCAGTGAAAATAAAATCATAAATGTCAAAATAATATCCATATCTCATATATAGATAAATCCTTTGAATACACATCCAGTTCAAATTCTTAAAATACATATCTCATATAAATACAATACACAAATCTCCAAAAAGACCATAACTACTGCAGTGTCTAAATCATAAAATAAAACTCAATACTCAGATAAGTAGTTTACACAAAGAAGCTGGGGCAGAAGAAATTCGGCGTATAGGCCTGCTATTGAGGTCTGAAGACGATGACCCTCCTGAAAAATAGTCAACGGAGGGGAGTCAGACCTCACTGAGTGAATTACTATAATATATATACATGCATACTAAATGACAATGCATACAGTCAATAGTACATATATAAATATATATACAGGCAAATACACATAAATGCAATAAAATCATTTTATATATTTATTGAAAATCACTGTTTATGAAGGATCAAATAGAACCTAGAATATCGCAACCTCAAAACAGTGTTAGACGACACTCTAGCCATACAGGCTCACTTATTCCAAATATATTCACTTGATCCATTTGGACAGTAGACTGGCCCCGAGACATTAAGTCAACCAAGCTCCAGCAGTCTGACTGTCAGTGTGATTGGCCCCGAGACACTTGGTCAACCGAGCTCCAGCAATCGCACCCAAATCACATCACACATCAAATAAATCAATTCCAATCAATATCCTGAAACTGGTTAGTAATATAGCCTAAATGCTATAAGCGTACCGGTACGTACTCGGTCCTAGTGCTGCCCATTAGGTAGCACGTTCTATTGATATCCTTCAATAATAAATATAAAACATTCATTCACAAATGAATGATGCATGAATTTAAATAAAATAACAATATAAACCATATATATATTGGAAATATACCAAAAGTAAACCAGGTATATCTCGAGTATATAAACGTCAAACAAATCCAATCAAATTACAAAATAAGCTAGAAATGTATTTAAAAACATTTTAAACATAAATGGTTAATAAAGCATGCATATAATTTAATATATACCAAAAATAAGCCAAAAGTAAACTAAAAATAAACTTAAATACTAATCACATTATTTATGTGTCACGACCCAAAACAGGGGCCATGACCGGCGCTAGGGGACGGGAATTCTTTCGAATCCGGAACCCGTAGCAAGCCTAAAAATAAAATAAATCATGCAATAATAACAATAACAATATTATATGCAGCGGAAATAAAAATCATAAATATAATAATAACATTTCCATCAACTGGATTTAAATCAAATCTCATCTCATCACATATATATAAAATCTTTCAGTACAAATCCAGTTTCAATATAATACATCTCTTTAAATAAAATACATGAAATCCCACACTTTAATTCACAACTACTGCAGTGTCTAGATTATAAAAATAAGACTCAAGTAAATAGTTTACACAAAGAAGTCGGGGCGGAAGAAATCCGGCGTATCAACCTGCTACTGAGGTCTGAAGATGTTGACTCTCCTGAAAAATAGTCAACGGAGGGGAGTCAGACCTCACTGATTGAATTACTATAATATATATACATACACACTAAATGATAATGCATACAGTCAACAGTATATATCTAATATATATATACAGGCAATTACACACAGATGCAATAAAATCATTTTATATATTTTATCTGAAAATCATCTTTTATGAAGGATCACATAGAACCCTAAGATATCGCAACCTCGGAAATAGTGTTAGATAATACTCTAGCCATACAGGCTCACTTATTCCAAATATATCCACTTAATCCATTTAGACAGTAGACTGGCCCCGAGACACTAAGTCAACCGAGCTCCAACAGTTTGACTGCCAGTGTGATTGGCCCCGAGACACTTGGTCAACCGAGCTCCAGCAATCACACCCAAATCCCATCACACACATCAATAATCATAATCAATCAATATCCGTAAATAGTTAGTAGTATAGCCTAAATACTATAGGCGCACCGGTACGTACTCGGTCCTAGTGCTGTCCACTAGGTAGCACGTTCTATCGATATCCTTCATCAATAATATAAATCATTCATTCACAAATAAATGATGCATGAATTTAAATGAAATAACAATATAAACCATATATATATACCAAAAATATACCAAAAGTAAACCAGGTATATTTCGAGTATATATATGTCAAATGAATTCAATCAAATTATAACTTAAGCTAGAAATATATTTAAAAACATTTTAAATATATTTTATTTACAAAACATGCATATAATTTAATATATACCAAAAATATACTTAAATAAAAATCATATTATTATGCATTTTAATCGAAATAGAATATATATTTCTAAATCATGCATCCTAAGCATATATATATAGTATAGTAACTCACCTAGTGCGCTCCACGAGATGGGTCCGACGGGCCTGGTCCACTAGCCCTCGGTCTCGGCGCAATTAAACAAGCAAATAACGACAGACATTAGAATAAACCTAACAGAAATCCTAGAATTCGATCTAGAGTATTAAACATAGAATCGATATTAGGGTTTGACCGGATATCATGTTTTACGAGAATTCTACCGAAAATCCTGCAGAACCTCCCCTGTAAAATGGACATCTCTCTATTCAAAAGAGTAGAGCTGACCCTGCAAAGAAATACACTTCGAAAAAACAAGCTCAACATAAATCCACAACCCCTCGGTCGGACTCCAAACTACAGTCTACCGACCGAGGTCCACAACACAGAACAATTCCAGAAATACCAAAAATATCCTTATAACATAGAAATTCATTTTATATGTAGAAATTACATAATTAACCTTAAAACACAGTAAAAACCGATAAAAAACTCATTTTATTAGAAAAATCGTATATTATATATATAATTGAAAATAATTTACGAAAAATAGTTTTTATTAGTTAAAAATACTAAATAATTTGTAGAAATCATTTTATACCTTAAATAACTATTAAAACCAATTAAATTACATTTCTAGCCAATTTAGGGTAAAATTACCAAAATACCCCTATATATACTAATATACTTAAATTACTTCAAAAATTCACCAAAAATTATACAATTATCCAAAATTAATTTTCTCAACATATTTATCAATAATTAACTCAATTAACCAATTAATTTCAATTAAAAACATAATTAACCCTAATTTCCCAAATTTACATAAACTCAAATAATTCAAAATAAATACGTAGAAATTCATAAAATTCCAAATAAATTCCTATAATTCATTTAAACACCTAATTTAACCATAAAACACAATCTCATAATTTAAATAATTAATTTCCAAAAATTAGAAAAATAATATTAAAATATTCAAAAATACCAAAAATCCAAACAATCTCCAAAAATACCACAAAAATTCATACATGTAGATTAAGATACTAGAATCAACATTTATTAAGGGAGTTTTCATGAATCAATCAATTTGAAGCTCAAAAAAAATCAAAAACCCTAATGTGACCGAATTGGAAAAATCGAAACCTAAGCAATTCTAGACTATTAAGCTCAAACCAAAGCTAGAAATCACACTCACCAGAGCTCAAGGAGAAGAAAGAGACCAGTGGTGTCGAAAATGGTGGCCGGAATCGGCGTGAACGACGGTGAGGAGAAGTTCGGCTTCTCCGGCCAAAATCGACTCCAGACGGCGAAAACGGCTACCACAGGCGGCGAAAGAGGCTGGGGAAGGTGGTGGCACACCGGACGGCACACCAATGGTGAGGAATCGGCACGGCAGTGATCGGACGGCGGTGAGGGTGAAGATCGGGGAAGAAAGGGATAGTCGGGGGCAAAATGGTAATTTTTCAAAAGTTTTGATTTTAATGTATTATATGTATATATATATGCTTTATACTATATATTAAAATAATATTAAATTACACACATTAAATATACAACCACATACATATAATTTAATATTTTAATAATTTATACTAAATAAAAATAATTAAATAACAATAAAACTAATAAATAATTAATAAAATATTAGGGTAATATAAACACTAATTAAATAAATATATACACACATAGGCCTTATTTAGTATTTTAAAAATACGTATGAGTTCATGCAAGTACAAAAATATATTTAATATAATTAATAATAAATTATTTACGTGAAAATTTCTCCGAAAATGCAAGTCCCGGAAAATTTTACGTAAAGCACTGTAAATAAGACACAGTAATTAAAATAGGTTTTAAATACATATCAACTCGTAAAAATATCATAAGATATATACAAAAATTATTACCACTGCATATCCTGGTATAGTGTAAAAATGTAAAAAAAAACACGGGATATTACAGTCTTCCCCCCTTACAAGAATTCATCCCCGAATTCCAGAAAACAGGATCAAGAAGGAAAGAGTACGGGCAAGAAGCTCGCATCTTAGCTTCAGTCTCCCACGTATGCTCCTCGACTCTATCGCTACACACCAGAACCTTGACCATCGGAATCTGCTTCGAACGCAACTGTCAAACTTGATAATCAATGATCGCCACAGGTTCTTCCACAAATGTCAAATCTTCACTCACTTCTACACTGTCGGCTGCAACACATGTGAAGGGTCTGAGATATACTTCCTCAACATCGAGATATGAAATACTGGATGCACC
Source organism: Mallotus nudiflorus (assembly GCA_947683625.1). Classification (NCBI taxonomy): domain Eukaryota; kingdom Viridiplantae; phylum Streptophyta; class Magnoliopsida; order Malpighiales; family Euphorbiaceae; genus Mallotus; species Mallotus nudiflorus. The sequence continues at coordinate 428,578 of CANTUR010001442.1, forward strand.
TGTGACATACTCGGAGGCAAATCCAACCGATACGCAACAATGCCAACTCTCTCCAGAATCTCAACGGTCCATATAACTCGGTGCTAACTTACCCTTCCTGCCAAATCTCATAACACCCTTCATTGGAGATACTTTCAGAAAAAAAAAAATCTCCAACCTGAAACTCCACATCTCTGCGCCTAGGATCGTATAACTCTTATGTCTGTTAACTGCGGTCTCTAATCTTCGCTTAATCACGGTAACTTTCTCTACAGCATCCTGAACCATCTCAGGTCCAGTCAAAACTCTCTCACCAATCTCGTCCCAACTCAGAGGGGATCTACACTTCCTTCCATACAACGCCTCATACGGTGCCATACCAATACTGCTATGGTAGCTGTTATTATATGCAAACTCAACAAGCGACAAATGATCATCCCAACTACCTCCCAGATCCAAGACACACATCCTCAACATAATCTTCTAGTGTCTGGATTGTCCTCTCAGACTGTCCATCTGTCTGAGGATGAAAAGCAGTACTGAAATCCAACCTAGTGCCCATCGTTTCCTACAACTTCTGCCAAAAACGAGAAGTAAACACTGAACCTCTATCTGACACAATGGACACAGGTACTCCATGAAGGCATACGATATGCTTCACATACAACTTCGCCAATCTAGCAACTGAATATGTGGCTTTCACTGGCAAGAAATGTGCAGACTTCGTCAATTTTTCTACAATCACCCATATGGAATCGTATCCATCCTTCGAACGAGGTAAACCGACCACAAAATCCTAGTTATCCTTTCCCACTTCCACTGGGGAATAGGAAGAGGATGAAGCTTCCCAGAAGGCTTCTAATATTCAGCTTTCACTTGCTGACACGTCAAACACTTAGCAATATAATCGTGACATCCTTCTTCAATCCGTCCCACCAGTATAAATCTTTGATACTGTGGTACATCTTAGTAACACCTGGATGAACGCTGTAGGCTGTAGGGGAATGTGCTTCTCTAAAATCTCCTCTCTCAAATCATCCACATCAGGAACACACAATCTACCACTGATCCACAACACACCATCATCATCGAGTGTGAAATCAGTGAACTTCCCTGCTCTAACATTCTCTACAAGCTCTTCTAGAATAGGATCTCGACTCTAAGCTGCTTTAATCCTATCCCTCAGTACAGATCGTACTTTAAACTGAGCTAGCAGTCCACCTGATCTACTGATCTTCATCATCAGACCTTGATCCACCATCAGATGCAATTCCTGGATCAATGGTCTCCTCTCAATACTGATGTGAGCAAGACTACTTGAGGACTTTCTACTCAAGGCATCTGCTACTACATTAGCTTTACCCGGATGATATAAGATCTCGCAATCATAATCCTTCAACAGTTCCAACATCTTCTCTGCCTCAAATTCAAATCTCTCTACTGAAAAATGTACTTAAGGATCTTGTGATCAGTGAATATCTCACAAGTCACCCCGTACAAATAATGTCTCCAATCTTCAAAGCAAAGATCACTGCAGCCATCTCAAGATCATGTGTAGGATAGTTCATCACCCTTCCATTCTGCATCAACACACAACCAAGACCAATTCTAGAGGCATCACAGTAAACTGTGACCTTATCCACACTATTAGGCAAAGCTAACACTGGCGCTGTGGTCAACTTCTCCTTCAATAACTGAAAACTATTCTCACAAGCTTCTGACCACTCGAATCTAACATTCTTCTGAGTCAAGCGAGTCATAGGGGCTGCTATCCTGGAAAAATCCTGCACAAACCGCCTATCAATACCCAGCTAAACCTAGAAAACTCCGAATCTCTGTAACAGAAGTAGGTCTAGGCCATTCAGATACTGCCTTAATCTTCTGTGGATCAACCTGAATACCTTCTTTAGACACTACGTGTCCAAGAAAAGAAACACTCTCCATCCAGAAATCACACTTCGAGAATTTAGCATAAAGCTGATGATCTCTCCAGTGTCTGTAGTACAATCCTCAAGTGATATACATGCTCCTCCATACTCCTTGAATATACCAGTATATCATCAATGAAGACTACTACAAACTGATCCACATACGGTCTGAATACCCTATTTATCAGATCCATAAAAGCTGCTGGTGCATTAGTCAAACCAAAAGACATCACCAGAAACTCATAATGGCCATATCGAGTGCGGAACGCTATCTTAGGAATATTGGATTCATTGATATGCAGCTGATGATAACCCGACCTCAAGTCAACCTTAGAAAAGAACTGTGCACCTGAAGCTGATCAAAACAAATCATCTATCCTCGGGAGAGGATACTTTCTCTTCACTGTCACCTTATTCAATTCTCTGTAGTCAATGCATAGTCTCAGGGTACCATCCTTCTTCTTCACAAACAGGACTGGTGCACCCCAAGGAGAAACACTAGGTCTAATGAAACCTTTATCCAATAACTCTTGTAACTGCTCCTTCAACTCTTTCAACTCTGCAGGAGCCATTCTATAGGGTGGCATAGATATAGGAGTAGTACCTGGAACCACATCTATACAGAATTCAATCTCTCTATGAGGTGGTAAACCTGGCAAACTCCTCGGGAAAAACATCAGGAAACTCACAAGCAACAGGAACATCTGTGAGTAACAACTTCTCCACTGACGTATCCTTGACCAATGCCAAATATCCCTGACAACCTTTCTTCAACAACTTCCTAGCCGTAATAGCAGAAATAAGATTCTGAGGTGCTGAACTCCTATCACCCACAAACTTAAATTCTACTTCACCAGGAATTCTGAACGTCACCTCTTTATTCCTGCAATCTACCACGGCGAAGTGCTGAGATAACCAATCCATTCCCCAAAATAACATCAAACTCCCATCACATCCAACAAATCAAATCAGTGGGTAATTCTCTATCTCCCACGAGAACTGGACAACCAGAAAGAACAATATCGGTGTCCAAAGAATCGCTTAGAGGAGTGGTAACGGACAAAGGAAAAGCCATCCTTGAAGCTTGCCAACAAGATTTAAAAGCAAAAACAGGAGAAATGAACGAATGTGTGGCACTCGGATCAAACAAAACCCAAGCATCCAGGTAACAACAGAAACAATACCTGCCACGACTTGCATTAGATGCTTGAGCATCCTGCTGAGTGAGATGGAAAACTCTGGCCTGACCTCGACCTCCCTACCGACTGGTAGAAGCCTGGCCAACACCTCTGGCACCTCCTCTAGTACCTCTACCACGACTCTACTGTGGAACAAACTGAGTAGAACTCTGATGCTGAGCTGGTGGTAACTGAAATGGCATGGGTGCAACACTAGCAATCGACTGCTCTGGAAATCGCAGAATCTGCTGCTGCTGATACCCGAAATAAGGACACGATCTGGCAAAATGTCCTGTCTACCCGCATCTGAAGCATGTCAGTGGGTGTCAGATAACAACGGTCCCTGATGGACTCTACCACAAGTCTGGCAAACACTGGCCGCTAATCTAGAACTACGACCACTGCTGCTGCTCGAAGCACCTGACCCAAATCTGAATGATCTACGCTGACCTCCCACGGGCCATGTCTACTACTCTGATGCACTCGCTGCTGCTGTCTCTGACTCTGCTGAGTCAGACCCTCACTGCTAACTACTCGAACCAACGTGAAAACTCAAATATGGAGTAGCCTACAATCCACTCGATTGAACTCCTAGCTGGTAATAATCAGGCATCGCTCCCTGCCTAACTAGCCTCAGCTCAATCTCCTTGGCTAACTCAATCACAGACTCGAGAGTAAGGCCTGCTATAGGCATACCAGCAAAAGCAGAACCCAAACCAGTGACATATATAGTAACAGCGACATACTGATCTCGCATCAGATCCTCTGCATATCTACCCAGACGAAGAAACTCTACTCCTCTACAGATCGATCTCCATGAGAAATACTGGTCAAACGGAGATGATAGCTCAAACGAAGAGGCTCTGGACAAAATCTCCTCATAAACCGCTCTCGAAACTGAGCCTAGGTCATCGTCATCATATAGGGCTGGATCATCTGAATGAACCAATCTAGGGCTGGTCCCTCGACAGACAACTCGATGATCATGATCCGCTGGTACTCGGTATGAGTAGTCTGAGTCCTAGTCTCGATTGCATACAGAAAATCTAACGTATCGGAAGTACCATCAAAAGCAATCCAGCCAACTCGGGCATAGAACAAAGCTGCCTCAGGGTCAGACATACCCTGCTGATAGGCAGGGCTGAACAGGCTGAACAACTGGAGGAACAAGAACATCAAATTCAGGCTCTACAGTCTCCTCGTCCTATAACTCTCTCTGCCTAAGAAGACCTGCCACTCCTCGAGGTCTACCTCTGCCACGACCTTTACATCTAACTGGCTGCTCAGGAGGTAAAACCTCATCCTGAAAAGACTCATCATCCTCGGCCTCAACGATCGGTGGAGCGACATGCGCTTGCCTCCTCATACTAAAAAGACAAACGGAAAGATTCAAACAAAACAAACAATGGAGGAATAACGTAGAAAACTAAGCAAGGAATACTTATCAAGACATACTCAAACCTAATTCACTACAGTAGTTCAACAGAAAACACAACTCGAAAACTAGGCCACAACTCACATAACTAAGCCCTGACATAAAACTCCACTCTGATACCAACTTTGTCACGACCCAAAACAGGGGCCATGACCGGTGCTAGGGAACGGGAATTCTTTCGAATCCGGAACCCGTAGCAAGCCTAAAAATAAAATAAATCATGCAATAATAACAATAACAATATTATATGTAGCGGAAATAAAAATCATAAATATAATAATAACATTTCCATCAACTGGATTTAAATCAAATCTCATCTCATCACATATATATAAAATCTTTCAGTACAAATCCAGTTTCAATATAATACATCTCTTTAAATAAAATACATGAAATCCCACACTTTAATTCACAACTACTGCAGTGTCTAGATTATAAAAATAAGACTCAAGTAAATAGTTTACACAAAGAAGCCGGGGCGGAAGAAATCCGACGTATCGACCTGCTACTGAGGTCTGAAGATGTTGACTCTCCTGAAAAATAGTCAACGGAGGGGAGTCAGACCTCACTGAGTGAATTACTATAATATATATACATACACACTAAATGATTAATGCATACAGTCAACAGTATATATCTAATATATATATACAGGCAATTACACACAGATGCAATAAAATCATTTTATATATTTTATCTGAAAATCATCTTTTATGAAGGATCACATAGAACCCTAAGATATTGCAACCTCGGAAATAGTGTTAGACAATACTCTAGCCATACAGGCTCACTTATTCCAAATATATCCACTTAATCCATTTAGACAGTAGACTGGCCCCGAGACACTAAGTCAACTGAGCTCCAACAGTCTGACTGCCAGTGTGATTGGCCCCGAGACACTTGGTCAACCGAGCTCCAGCAATCACACCCAAATCCCATCACACACATCAATAATCATAATCAATCAATATCCGCAAATAGTTAGTAGTATAGCCTAAATACTATAGGCGCACCGGTACGTACTCGGTCCTAATGCTGCCCACTAGGTAGCACGTTCTATCGATATCCTTCATCAATAATATAAATCATTCATTCACAAATAAATGATGCATGAATTTAAATGAAATAACAATATAAACCATATATATATATCGGAAATATACCAAAAGTAAACCAGGTATATTTCGAGTATATATATGTCAAATGAATTCAATCAAATTATAACTTAAGCTAGAAATATATTTAAAAACATTTGAAATATATTTTATTTACAAAACATGCATATAATTTAATATATACCAAAAATAAACCAAAAATATACTTAAATAAAAATCATATATTTATGCATTTTAATCGAAATAGAATATATATTTCTAAATCATGCATCTTAAGCATATATATATAGTATAGTAACTCACCTAGTGCGCTCCACGAGACGGGTCCGACGGGCCTGGTCCACTAGCCCTCGGTCTCGGCGTAACTAAACAAGCAAATAACGACAGACATTAGAATAAACCTAACAGAAATCCTAGAATTCGATCTAGAGTATTAAACATAGAATCGATATCAGGGTTCGACCGGATATCACGTTTTACGAGAATTCTATCGAAAATCCAGCAGAACCTCCCCTGTAAAACAGACATCTCTCTACTCAAAAGAGTAGAGCCAAACTTGCAAAGAAATACACTTCAAAAAACAAGCTCAACACAAATCCACAACCCCTCGGTCGGACTCCAAACTACAGTCTATCGATCGGGGTCCACAAACACAGAACAATTCCAGAAATACCAAAAATATCCTTATAACATAGAAATTCATTTTATACATAGAAATTACATAATTAACCTTAAAACACAGTAAAAACCGATAAAAACTCATTTTATTAGAAAAACCGTATATTATATATATAATTGAAAATAATTTACGAAAAATAGTTTTAATTAGTTAAAAATACTAAATAATTTGTAGAAATCATTTTTATACCTTAAATAACTATTAAAACCAATTAAATTACATTTTTAGCCAATTTAGGGTAAAATTACCAAAATACCCCTATATATATAAATATACTTAAATTACTTCAAAAATTCACCAAAAATTTACACAATTATCCAAAATTAATTTTCTCAACATATTTATCAATAATATCAATAGTTAAACTCAATTAACCAATTAATTTCAATTAAAAACATAATTAACCCTAATTTCCCAAATTTACATAAACTCAAATAATTCAAAATAAATACTTAGAAATTCATAAAAATTCCAAATAAATTCATATAATTCATTTCAACACCTAATTTAACCATAAAACACAATCTCATAATTTAAATAATTAATTTCCAAAAATTAGAAAATAATATTAAAATATTCAAAAATACCCAAAAATCCAAAAAATCTCCAAATATTCCAAAAAAAATTCATACATGTAGATTAAGCTACTAGGATCAACATTTGTGAAGGGAGTTTTCATGAATCAATCAATTCAAAGTTCAAAAAAAATGAAAACCCTAATGTGACCGAATTGGAAAAATCGAAACCTAAGCAATTCTAGACCATTTAAGCTCAAACCAAAGCTAGAATCACACTCACCGGAGCTCAAGGAGAAGAAAGAGACCCGGCGGTGTCAAAAATGGTGGCCAGAATCGGCGTGAACGACGGTGAGGAGAAGTTCGGCTTCTCCGGCCAAAACCGACTTCCAGATGCTAGAAACGGCTACCACAGGCGGCGAAAGAGGCTGGGGAAGGTGGTGGCACACCGGACGGCACACCAATAGTGAGGAATCGGCACGGCAGCGAGCCAAACGGCGGTGAGGGTGAAGATCGGGGAAGAAAGGGATAGTCGGGGGCAAAATGGTAATTTTTCAAAAGTTTTGATTTTTAATGTATTATATGTATATATATATACTTTATACTATATATTAAAATAATATTAAATTACACACATTAAATATACACCACACACATAATTTAATATTTTAATAATTTATACTAAATAAAAATAATTAAATAACAATAAAACTAATAAATAATTAATAAAATATTAGGGTAATATTAAACCCTAATTAAATAAATATATACACACATAGGCCTTATTTAGTATTTTAAAAATACATATGAGTTCATGCAAGTCCGAAAATATATTTAATATAATTAATAATAAATTATTTACGTGAAAATTTCCCCGAAAATACAAGTCCTGGGAAAATTTTACGTAATGCACTGTAAATAAGACAGTAATTAAATAGGTTTTAAATACATATCAACTCGTAAAAATATCGTAAGATATATACAAAAAATTATTAACACTGCATATCCGGTACAGTGTAAAAATGTAAAAAAAAACACGGGATATTACATTATGCATATTTAATAAAAATAAAACATATACTTCTAAATCATGCATCCTAAAGCATATATATATAAAATAGTAACTCACACTTAGTGCGCTCCTCGAGATGGGTCTGACGGGCCTGGTCCACTAGGCCCTCGGTCTCGACGCAACTAAACAAACAATAAATAACAGACATTAGAATAAACCTAACAGAAAATCCTAGAAACTCGATCTAGAATATTAGACATATAATCAAAATTAGGGTTCGACCGGACATCACATTTTACGAGAATTCTACCAAAAATTCGACAGAACCTCCCCTGTAAAATGGATATCTCTCTACTCAAAGAGTAGAGCCGGCCCTGCAAAGAAACACACTTCAAAAATATAGGCTCAAAAACACAACCAAAATCCCTCGGTCGGACTCCAATCTACAGTCTACCGACCGGGGTCCACAATCACAGAACAATTATAAAAATACCAAAAATTCCATTATATCACAGAAATACATTTTATAAGTAGAAATTACGTAATTGACCTTAAAACACAGTAAAAATCGATAAAACTCATTTTATTTAGAAAATCGTATATTATATATATAATTGAAAATAATTCACGAAAAATAGTTTTATTTAGTTAAAAATACAAAAAAATTTGTAGAAATCATTTTTATACCTTAAATAACTATTAAAACCAATTAAATTACATTTTTTGTCAATATAGGGTAAAATTACCAAAATACCCCTATATATATATATATACTAAAATTACTCCAAAAATTCACCAAAAATAATATAATTGTCCAAAATTAATTTTCTTAACATATTTATCAATAATATCAATAATTAAACTCAATTAACTAATTAATTTCAATTAAAAACACAATTAACCTAATTTTCCCAAAATTACATAAACCTAAATAATTCAAAATAAATATATAGAAATTCATAAAAATTCCAAATAAATTTCTATAATTCATTTCACACACTATATTTATCATAAAACACAATTTCATAATTAATTAATTAATTTCCGAAAATTAGAAAATAATAATAAAATATTCAAAAATACCCAAAAATCAAAATAATCTCCAAAAATTCTACAAAAATTCACACATGTAGATTAAGCTAAGGGGAACAACATTTGTAAAGTAATTTTTCATGACTAAATCAAATTGAAGTTCAAAAAAAATCAAGAACCCTAATAGGCCGAAATCGAAAAATCGAAACCTAAGCAAATCAAGACCATTTTAAGTGAAACAAAGCTTAGAATCACACTCACCGGAGCTCAAGGAGAATAAAGAGACCGGCGGTGTCAAAAACGATGGCCGAAATCATCGTGAACGACGTTAGCTCCCACTTTCGGCTTTCCAGCTAAAAATGGCTTCCAGACGCTGGAAACAGTTGCAGCAGGCGACGGGGAAGGCTGAGGAAGGAGGTGGCACACCAGGAGGAACACCGACGGCAAGGAAATGGGACGGCAGGCGGCGGAACGATGATGGGAAACGGTCGGGAGGGAGAAGGAAGAAGAATGGCAATCTTGTAAATAAACCTAACTTTTATTTTTGTTTTAATATTAAATATATATATGTATATATATATACTTTATACTATACATTAAAATAATATAAAATTACACACATTAAATATACACCACACACTTATAATTTAATAATTTAATAATTTAATATACCTAAAAATAATTAAATAATATTAAAACAAATTAATAAATAATAAAATATTAGGGTAATTAATTAAACCATAAATAATTAAATAAATACACATGTATACATTATTTAGCATTTTAAAAATATATATGAGTTCATGCAAGTCCGTAAATCTATTTAAAATAATTAATGGTAAATTATTTTACGTGAAAATTTCTCCGAAAATGAAAGTCCTGGAAAAGTTTTACGTAAAGCACTTAAAATAATAATAAACAATTAAAATTAGCTTTAATTAAATAACAGACTCATAAAAAATTTCATAAATATATACAAAAATTATTAACACTGCATATCCCGATGCAATATAAAATATTTAAAAACACGAGATATTACAATAGAAAATATGCAGACACATGCATGAAGATATACTAAAAATAAACCGAAACTATACTAAAAATAAACCGAAACTATACCAAATCATATTATAAGTTAAACTACTTTAAAAAAAACATACAATGAAAATGAAAAAATCCTAAGTGATGCATCCTAAATGTAATATCCCGAGTTTTTAAATAATTTTAAACTACATCGGGATATGCAGTGTTAATAATTTTAATATGTATTTATGATTATTTAATTAGTTTGTTATTTATTAAAGTCATTCTAATTATTTTTAAATTATTTTAAGTCTTTTATGTAAAATTTTCTCGGGAATTTTATTTTCGGGGAAATTAAGATGTAAATAAATAAATATTAATTATTTAAGTGGTTTTGTGAATTTGCATAAGTCCATGCATGATTTTAAGTGTCGAATAAAAATATATACGTATACATGCATTTAAATTAAATTGGGGTTTATTTTAATTAAATTAAACTATATTATATAGTTTTAATATTAATTAAATGTGTATATATGTATATGTGTATATATATATTATTAAAATATTTGTGTGGTGAATATTTTTTTGTGCACCTAATATTATATATTAAAATAATGTAAAGTACAGATATATATATATATACATATATACATATAATATATTTACCAAAAACAAAAGTTTGCAAAAATTACAAAAGTGCCATTATCTTCTTCTTCTTCTTCCCGATTGTTCCCTCATGCATTCTGGCCACTGTCATGCCATTTTCTTCCCGTTGGTGTGCTTCCCAGTGTGCCACCTTCCCTTCTAGATTTCTCCGTCGACCCAAGCTTCCATTTTCGACGTTGTTTTGCTGGATTTTCTTCAAGTAACCGAAAGTTGCTCCCATCACCAATCACCACCATTCCGGCCACCATTTTGAGTGCCACTGGTCTCTATCTCTTCCTTAAGCTTCGGTGAGTCCATTTCCAAGCTTTGTTTCACTAAATTGGTCAAGATTTCCCTAGGTTTTGAATTTTCATTTTCGGCCAACTAGGGTTCTTGAATTTTTTTAGCTTCAATTTCAATGATTCATGCAAACTTCATTCACAAATATTGATCCTAGTAGCTCAATCTACATGTGATAATTTTTTTGGAATTTTTTGGAATTATTTTAATTTTTGTGAATTTTTTTATTATTTTATTAAGATTTTCTAATTTTCATAAATTAATTAATTAAATTATGAAATTGTGATTTATGGTGTTTATAGATGTTAAAATGAATTTTAGAAATTTATTTGTAATTTTTATGATTTTTAGATAATTATTGTGAATTTATTTAGTTTATGTGATTTTTAGAAAATTAGGTTAATTTTGTATTTTGATGAAATTAATTGGTTAATTGAGTATAATTATGGATTTTATTGAATTATATGTTGAGAAATTAATTTTTGAGTAATTATACTATTTTTAGTGAATTTTGAATAATTATAGTAAATTTATATATAGTAGGGGTATTTTGATAATTTGACACTAAATTGGCTAAAAATATAATTAAATTGGTTTTAATAGTTATTTGAGGTATAAAAATGATTTCTACAAATTATTTAGTATTTTTAACTAATTAAAAATATTTTTCCATAAATTATTTTCAAATTATATATAATATACTATTTTTCTAAATAAATGAGTTTTTATCGATTTTTAATATGTTTTAAGGTTAATTATGTAATTCATAATTATAAAATTTATTTCAGTTAATATTATGAATTTATTGAGAATTATCGATTTTAATATTATTTTATTTAAATTAGGGTTTTATTATATTTATCGTAAAATAATTATTTTTGGGCATTTGAATTTCTAATTTGCTATATTTTGAGTATTAAAGGGTATTTTTGGTATTTTTGGCATTTTAATGTGCTATATAGTTATCTCATTAATTGTGAACCTCAGTCGGTGGAATTGTAGTTTAGAACATTGACAAAGAGATTTTTGTGGCTGTGTTTATTTGAAGTGTGTTTCTTTGCAGGACCGGCTCTACTCTTTGAGTAGAGAGATGTCCGCTTTATAGGGGAGGTTCTGCCGGATTTTTGGTAGAATTCTCATAAAATCTGATGTCCGGTCAAATTCTTATTTTGATTTTGTGTCCGTTATTCTTAGATCGAGTCTCTAGAATGTCGATAGACTTATTCTAATTTCGTACTGTCATTTGTTTGTTTAGTTACGCCGAGACCGAGGCCTAGTGGACCAGGCCCGTCGGACCCATCTCGTAGAGTGCAATAACTGTGAGTTGTTATCTTATATATACTTGTATTAGGATTGCACAATTTAGAAATGTATGCTTTATTTGTATGAAATATGCATAAATAATTTAATAATTTCTTAGGTATATTTTAGGTTTATTTTGGTATATTTTTGGTTTATTTTAAATTATATGCATGTTTTATTGATGAATTATTCTTAAAATGTTTTTAAGTATATTTATAGTTTATTTTATAATTAAATTGAATTTATTCGACGTACATATACTCGAAATATACTTGGTTTGCTTTTGGTATATTTCTAGTATATATATATGGTTTATGTTGCTATTTTATTTAATGTCATAAATCATTTATTTTATGAATGTATGGATTTATTTTTAAATGAAGGATATTAATAGAACGTGCTACCTAGTAGCACTAGGACCGAGTATGTACTAGTACGACGATAGCATTTAGGCTATATTACTAACCTATTTGTGGATATTGATGGGATTGATTTATATGATGTGAGATGTGATTTGGGAGTGTGATTGTTGGAGCTCGGTTGACTAAGTGTCTCGGGGCCAATCACACTGACAGTCAACCTACTGGAACTCGGTTGACTTAGTGTCTCGGGGCCAATCTACTATCCAAATGGAACAAGTGAAATTATTTGGAATAAGTGAGTCTGTATGGCTAGAGTGTTGTCTAACACTGTTTGAGGTTGCAATTTTCTAGGGTTCTATTTGATACGGATGTGATTTTTAGTATATATATAAAAATGATTTTGCTACATCTGTGTGTTTGCCTGTATATATATATTTATTATATATACTATTGAATGTGTGCATTGTCATTTAGCTATGCAGGTATATATTATAACAATTCACTCAGTGAGGTCTGACTCCCCTCCGTTGACTATTTTTCAGGAGAGTCTTCGTCTTCAAACCTTAGTAGCAGACCTTTATGCCGGATTTCTTCTGCCCCGACTTTACTATGTATACTACTCACTTGACTTTATTTTATATTCTAGACACTGCAGTAGTTATAGTCAGTTGTGAGATTTATGTATTATGTTTGTATGACATATGTATTTTAAAGATTTGAACTGAGCTTTGTATTAAAAGAATATTATATATATGAGATGAGTTTGTTTGTTTAAATGAGTTGGTGAATTATTATTTTATTTTATTTATGAGATTTATTTCTACTGTGAGTTATTTTATTTATGTTATAATTATTGCATGTTTTTATTTATTTTAAGGCTTGCTACGGGTTCCGAATTCGAAAGAAGTCTTGTTCCCTAGCGCCGGTCATGGCCCCTGTTTTGGGTCATGACAAAGTTGGTATTAGAGCAGATTTTTATGTCAAGGCTTTAGTTAAGTGAGTTTTGGCCCTAGTTTTCAAAGTTGTGTTTTCTTTTGGAAACTACTGCAGTGAATTAGGTTCGAGTATGTCTTGATATGTATTTCTTGCTTTAGTTTTCTACGTTATCATCCATTGTCTGTTTTGTCTAAATCATTCTGTTTGTCTTTTCAGAATGAGGAGGTGAGCGCGTGTCGCTCCACTAGTCATTGAGGCTGAGGATGATGAGTCCATTCCAGGATGAGGTTTTACCTCCTGAGCCGCCAGTTAGACATAGAGGTCACGGCAGAGGTAGACCTCGAGGAGCGGTAGGTCACCGTAGGTAGAGAGAGAGATAGGATGAGGAGCTTGTAGAGCCTGAGTTTGAGGATATTCCTGTACCTCCAGTTGTTCCGCCTGTTCAGCCTACCTATCAGTAAGGTATTCTGACCCTAAGGCAGCTTTGTTCTATGCCAGAGTTGGTAGGATCACTTTTGATGGGATGTCTGATCCATTAGATTTTTTGCACGCGATCGAGACTAGGACTCGGACTGATCATACCGAGTACCAGTGGATCATGATCATCAAGTTGTCAATTGAGGGACCAGCCTTGGAATAGTTTATTTAGATGATCCAGCCGTGCATGATGATGATGACCTGTGCTCACTTTAGAGAGTGATTTATGAGAAGATTTAGTCCAAAGCCGCTTCACATGAGTTACCATCTTTGGTTGACTAGTATTTCTCACGGTGACTGATATGTTGAGGAGTATACCCGAGAGTTCCTCTGACTGGGTAGATATGTAAAGGATCTAATGCGAGACCAGTATTTCACAGTCACTACCTATGTCACTGGATTGGGTTCTGTATTTGCTGGTATGCCTACAACAGGCCTTACTCTGGAGTCAATTATTGAGTTAGCCAAGGAGATTGAGCTGAGGCTAGTCAGGCAGGGAGCTATGCCTGATTATTACCAGTTGGGTGTACAGTCAGTGGATTCCAGACTACTCTGTATTCGAGTTTCCAGATTGGATCAAGTAGTCAGCAGAGAGGTCCAACTCAGCAGAGTCAAAGATAGCAGCAGTGGGTACATCAGAGCAGTAGACATGGTGGTGGGGGTCAGCGTAGACCGTTTAGACTGGGGTCAAGTGCTTTGAGCATGGTCATAGTTCTGGATCAGCTACCAGTGTTTGTCAGACGTGCAACAGAGTCCATCAGGGACCATGTTACATGACACTGCTGACATGCTTCAGATGCGGGCGGATAGGACATTATGCCAGATCGTGTCCTTATTCTAGGTATTAGTAAGCCGTAGATTCCATGATTGTCCTCAACAGTCGATTGCTAGTGCTACACCCAATCCATTTCAGTTGCATCCAGCCCAACATTAGAGTTTTACTCAGCTTGTTCCGTAGCAGGGTCGTGGTAGAGGTGCTAGAGGTGTTGGCCAGGCTTTTACCAGCTAGCAGGGAGGTTGAGGACAGGCCAGAGTCTTCCATCTCACTCAGCAAGATGCTCAGGCATCTAATGCAGTCAATGGCAGGTATTGTTTATGTCTGTTACCTGGATGCATGGGTTCTATATTGATCCGAGTGCCACGCATTCGTTCTTTTCTCCTGTTTTTGCTTTTAAGTCTTGTTAGCAAGCTTCGAGGATGACTTTTCCTTTATCTATTACCACTCCTCTAAGTGATTCTTTGGACACCGATATTGTTCTTTCTGGTTGTCCAGTTCTCATGGGAGGTAGAGAATTATCCACTAATTTGATTCTATTGGATGTGATGGAGTTTGATGTTATTCTGGGTATGGATTGGTTATCTCATCACTATGCTGAGGTGGATTGTCAGAGTAAAGAGGTGACTTTTAGAATTCCTGGTTGAAGAAGAATTTAAGTTTGTGGGTGATAAGAGTTCAGCACCTCAGAATCTCATTTCTGCTATTACTCTAGGAAGTTGCTGAGGAAGGTTGTCAGGATATTTGGCATTGGTCAGGGATACTTCAGTGGAGAACTTGTCATTCATAGATGTTCCCGTTGCCTATGAGTTTCCTAATGTTTTGTCCTGAGGATGTGTCCAGGTTGACCACCTCATAGACATATTGAGTTATGTATAGATGTGGTTCTAAGTACTACTCCTATGTCTATGCCACCCGACATAATGGCTCTTATAGAGTTAAAAGAGTTGAAGGAGCAGTTGCAAGAGTTGTTAGATAAGGGTTTCATCAGACCCAGTGTTTCTCCCTGGGGTGCACCAGTCCTATTTATGAAGAAGAAGGATGGTACCCTGAGACTATGCATTGACTACGGAGAGCTGAACAAGGTGACAATGAAGAACAAGTATCCTCTCCCGAGGATAGATGACTTGTTTGTTCAGCTACAGGGTGCACAGTTCTTTTCTAAGATTGATCTGAGGTCGGGTTATCATCAGTTGTGGATCAGTGAAGCCGATGTTCCTAAAACGGCATTCCACACTCGATATGGCCATTATGATTTTCTGGTGATGTCTTTTGGCTTGACTAATGCACCAGTAGCTTTTATGGACATGATGAACAGGGTATTCAGACCATATATGGATCAGTTTGTAGTAGTCTTCATTGATGATATACTGGTGTATTCGAGGAGTATGGAGGAGCATGTATATCACTTAAGGACTGTACTATAGATACTAAGAGAACACCAGCTTTATGCTAAATTCTCAAAGTGTGATTTATGGATGGAGAGTGTTTCTTTTTTTGGACACGTGGTGTTTAAAAAATGTATCTAGGTTGATCCATAGAAGATTGAGGCAGTGTCTAAGTGGCCTAGACCAACTTCTGTTATTGAGATTCGTAGTTTTTCTGGGTTTAGCCGGGTAATATAGGAGGTTTGTGTAGGATTTTTCTAGAATTGCAGCCCCTATGACTCGCTTGACTCAAAAGAATGTAAGATTTAAGTGGTCAGAAGCTTATGAGAACAGTTTCCAATTACTGAAAGAGAAGTTGACCACAACTCTAGTGCTAGCTTTGCCTAATGGTGTGGACAAGTTCATAGTTTATTGTGATGCCTCTAGAGTTGTCTTGGGTGGGTGTTGATGCAGAATGGTAGGGTGATAACCTATTCTTCGAGGCAATTGAAGAAGCATGAGTAGAACTATCCTACACATGACCTTGAGATGGCCGTAGTGATCTTTGCTCTCAAGATCTGGAGACATTATCTGTACGGGGTGACTTATGAGATATTTACTAATCACAAGAGCCTTAAGTACATTTTCCAGTAGAGAGATCTGAATCTGAGGCAGAGGAGATGGTTGGAACTATTGAAAGATTATGACTGTGAGATTTTATATCATCCGGGCAAGGCTAATGTAGTAGTAGATGCCTTGAGTAGGAAGTCCTCAGGCAGTCTTGCTCATATCAATGTAGAGAGGAGACCATTGATCCAAGAGTTGCATCTGTTAGTGGATTAAGGTCTAATGATGAAGATTAGTAGGTCAGGTGGACTGCTAGCTCAGTTTAAAGTGTGATTTGTATTAAGAGATAGGACTAAGGCAGCTCAGAGCTAAGATCCTATTCTAGAAGAGCTTACAGAGAATGTCCGAGCAGGGAAGTTAACTGATTTCACACTCGATGATGATGGTGTATTGCGGATCAGTGGTAGATTATGTGTTCCTGATGTGGATAATTTGAGAGAAGAGATCCTAGAGGAAGCACATTCTACAACCTATAGCGTACATCCGGGTGTCACTAAGATGTACCACAGTATCAAAGCTTTATACTGGTGGGACGGACTGAAGAAGGATGTCATTGATTATGTTACTAAGTGCTTGACGTGTCAGTAGGTAAAAACTGAGAATCAAAAGCTTTTTGGGAAGCTTCAGCCTCTTCCTATTCCTGAGTGGAAGTGGGAAAGGATAGCTATGGATTTTGTGGTTGGTTTACCTCGTTATAAGGATGGATACGATTCCATCTAGGTGATTGTAGACAGGTTGACTAAGTTTGCACATTTCTTGCCTGTGAAAGCCACCTATTATGTAGCTAGATTGGTGAAGTTCTATGTGAAGCACATTGTGTGCCTTCATGGAGTACCTGTATCCATTGTGTCAGAAAAAGGTTTAGTATTTACCCCTTATTTTTGGCAAAAGTTGCAAGAAGCGATGGGCACTTGGTTGGACTTCAGTACTATTTTTCATCCTCAGACAGATGGTTAGTCTGAGAGGACGATCCAGACACTAGAAGATATATTGAGGATGTGTGTTTTGAATTTGGGAGGTAGTTGGGATGATCATTTGCCACTCGTAGAGTTTGCATATGATAACAGCTACCATCGCAGTATTGGAATGGCACCATATGAGGCACTGTATGGAAGGAAGTGTAGATCCCCTTTGAGTTGGGATGAGATTGGTGAGAGAGCTTTGATTGGACCTGAGATGGTTCAGGATGATGCAGAGAAAGTCATCGTGATTAAGCACAGATTAGAGACCGCAGTTAGCAAGCAAAAGAGCTATACAGATCCCAGGCGTAGAGATGTAGAATTTCAGGTTGGAGACTTTTTTTTTTTAAGGTGTCTCCAATGAAGGGTTATAAGATTTGGCAGGAAGGGTAAGTTAGCACCGAGATATATCGGACCGTTCAAGATTCTGGAGAGAGTTGGCATTGTTTCATATCGGTTGGCTTTGCCCCCGAGTATGTCTTAAGTGCATCCGGTGTTTCATATCTCAATGCTGAGGAAGTATGTCTCAAACCCTTCACACGTGTTGCAGTCTGACAGCATGGAAGTGAATGAAGATCTGACGTTTGTGGAAGAACCTATGGCGATCGTTGATTATCAAGTTTAACAATTACGATCGAAATAGATTTTGATCGTCAAGGTTCTGTGGCGTAGCAACAGAGGTGAGGAGCATACGTGGGAGACTGAAGCTGAGATGCGAGCTTCTTACCTATATCTCTTCCTTTCTTGATCTTGTATTTATTCTTTTTCTGGAATTCGGGGATGAATTCTTATAAGGGGGGAAGACTGTAATATCCTGAGTTTTTAAATAATTTTAAACTGCATTGGGATATGCAGTATTAATAATTTTAATATATATTTATGATTATTTAATTAGTTTGTTATTTATTAAAGTCATTTTAATTATTTTTAAGTCTTTTACATAAAATTTTCCCGAGAGTTTTATTTTTGGGGAAATTAAGACGTAAATAAATAAATATTAATTATTTTAAGTGGTTTTATGAAGTTGCATGAGTCCATGCATGATTTTTAAGTGTCGAATAAAAATATATATATACATGCATTTAAATTAAACTAGGGTTTATTTTAATTAAATTAAGTTATATTATATAGTTTTAATATTAATTAAATGTGTATATATATGTATATGTGTATATATATATTATTAAATATGTGTGTGGTGCATATTTGTTATGCATAAAATAATATATATTAAAATAATATAGAGATAGATATGTATATACATATAATATATATACCTAATATAAAGTTAACTATATTTACAAGTTTGCCATTATCTCCTTCTTCCTCTTCCCAATCGTTCTTCCTCACCTCCGGCCACTGTCACGCCATTTTCTTCCCGTCACTGTGCTTCCTGACGTGCCACCTCCATTTCCAGGTTGCTCCGCCGCCCCTAGCCTCCTTCTCCAGCGCCGTTTGACTTGATTTTGGCCAGAAACCTGAAATTCATCTTCAACTTCGTTCTCCTTCCTCCGACCGTCATTCTTCATGATTCTGGTGTCCCTAAGCTCCTCAAGCTCTGGTGAACTCGATCCAAGATTCAGTTTGAGCTCTAACTCCTCCATTTTTACTGTTTTTCAATTTCTTCATTTTGGCCATTTTGGTTTTTTGATTTTTTTGAGCCTTTTCCGTGTGATTCATGAAATGTTCCTTAACAAATGTTGTTCCCCTTAGCTTAATCTACCTTTGTGAATTTTTGTGTGATTTTTGTGAATTTTTTTATTAATATTTTCTAATTTTCGTAAATTAATTAATTTAATTATGAAATTGTAATTTATGGTGTTTATAGGTGTTAAAATGAATTTTAGAAATTTATTTGTAATTTTTATGATTTTTATATAATTATTATGAATTTATTTAGTTTATGTGATTTTTAGAAAATTAGGTTAATTATGTGTTTTATTGCAATTAATTGGTTAATTGAGTATAATTGTTGATATTATTGAATTATATGTTGAGAAATTAATTTTTGAGTAAATATACTATTTTTAGTGAATTTTTGAACAATTTTAGTGAATTTATACAGAGTAGGGGTATTTTGGTAATTTGGAACTAAATTGGCTAAAAAAATAATTAAATTGGATATAAGTAAATTGGTTTTAATAGTTATTTAAGGTATAAAAATGATTTCTATAAATTATTTAGTATTTTTAACTAATTAAAACTATTTTTCGTAAATTATTTTCAACTTATATATAATTTACTATTTTTATAAATAAATAAGTTTTTATTGATTTTTAATATGTTTTAGGTTTAATTATGTAATTTGCAGTTTTAAAATGTATTTTGGTCAATATTTATGAATTTATTGAGAATTATCGATTTTTAATAATATTTTATTAAAATTAGGATTTTATTGTAATTATCGGATAAATAATTATTTTCAGTGTTTTAAATACCTAGTTTGATATTAAAGGGTATTTTTGGTATTTCTGGCATTTTCATGTGTTTTGTAATTATCTCGTGAATTGTAAACCTCGGTCGGTAGAATTGTAGTTTGGGAGTCCGACCGAGGGGTTGTGTGGTGGTATATTTTTGAAGTGTGTTTCTTTGCAGGACCGGCTCTACTCTTTGAGTAGAAAGATGTCCATTTTACAGGGTAGGTTTTGTCGGATTTTCAATAGAATTCTCGTACAACGTGATATCCGGTCAAATTCTTATTCTGATTTTGTGTCCGCTATTCTTAGATCAAGTCTCTAGGATTACATTAGATTTATTCTAATTCCGTATTGTCGTTTATTTATTTAGTTAAACCAAGACCGAGGCCTAGTGGACCAAGCCCGTTGGACCCATCTCATGGAGCGCAATATCTGTGAGTTGTTATTCTATATATACTTGTATTAGGATTGCATGATTTAGAAATGTATGCTTTATTTGTATGAAATATGCATAAATAATTTAATAATTTCTTAGGTATATTTTAGGTTTATTTTAAATTATATGCATGTTTTATTGATTAATTATTCTTAAAATGTTTTTAAGTATATTTATAGTTTATTTTATAATTAAATTGAATTTATTCGACGTATATATACTTGAAATATACTTGTTTTACTTTTAGTATATTTCTAGTATATATATATGGTTTATATTGCTATTTTATTTAATGTCATGCATCATTTATTTTATGAATGTATGGATTTATTTTTAAATTAAGGATATCAATAGAACGTGCCACCTAGTGGGCAGCACTAGGACCGAGTATGTACCGGTACAACAATAGAACTTAGGTTATATTACTAACCTATTTGTGGATATTGATTGGATTGATTTATATGATGTGAGATGTGATTTGGGAGTGTGATTGTTGGAGCTCGGTTGACTAAGTGTCTCAGGGCCAATCACACTGACAGTCAGATTGTTGAAGCTCAGTTGACTTAGTCTCTCGGGGCCATTCTTGTAATATCCCGAGTGTTTAGATATTTTTAAACTATATCGGGATATGCAGTGTTAATAATTTATATATATATATATATATATATATATATATATATATATATATATATATATATATATATTGATGATTATTTTCATGAGTTTGTTATTTATTAAGTCATTTTAATTATTTACATAAAATTTTCTCAAAAATTTTATTTTCGGGGAAATTAAAACGTAAACAATTTAATATTAATTATTTTAAATAATTTTACGAATTTGCATGAATCCATACATAATTTTAAAGTGTTAAATAAAATGTATATATGTACATTTATTTAAATTAGGGTTTAATTAATTAATTAAATTAATTTTTATTATTTAGTTTTTATATTAATTAATTAATAATATATGTGTATATATTATTAAAATATGTGTGTGGTGTATATTTAATGTGTGTGGGATTATGTGGAGTTTTAAAATGTATTTTGGTCAATATTTATGAATTTATTGAGAATTATTGATTTTTAATAATATTTTATTAAAATTAGGGTTTTATTGTAATTATCGGATAAATAATTATTTTCAATGTTTTAAATACCTAGTTTGATATTAAAGGGTATTTTTGGTATTTCTAGCATTTTCATGTGTTCTGTAATTATCTCGTGAATTGTAAACCTCGGTCGGTAGAATTGTAGTTTGGGAGTCCGACCGAGGGGTTGTTTGGCGGTATATTTTTAAAGTGTGTTTCTTTGTAGGACCGGCTCTACTCTTTGAGTAGAAAGATGTCCATTTTACAGGGTAGGTTTAGCCGGATTTTCAATAAAATTCTCGTACAACGTGATTATAACAACCCAGACCAACCCGCATCAGATATTATCCGCTTTGCCCAGGCCCAGCCCGCAACGCATGATTTTAAAACGCGTCTAATGGGATGGGAGCTCTAACTCAACCGGCTCCGACCGGCTCTGGCTCTAATACCATTGTAACAGCCCAGACCAACCCGCATCAGATATTGTCCGCTTTGCCCAGGCCCAGCCCGCAGTGCACAGTTTTAAAATGCGTCTAATGGGATGGGAGCTCTAACTCAACCGAATCCGATCGACTCTGGGTCTGATACCATTGTAATAGCCCATACCAACCCGCATCAGATATTATTCGCTTTGCCTAGGCCCATCCCATAGTGCACGGTTTTAAAACGCGTCTAATGGGAGAAGGTGTCCACACCCTTATAAGGAGTGCTTCGTTCTCTTTCCCAACCGATGTGGGATATCACAATAAAATTGTAACAGCCCAGACCAACTTGCATAAGATATTATTCACTTTGCCCAGGCCCAGCCTGCAGTGCACTGTTTTAAAACGTGTCTAATGGGAGAAGGTGTCCACACCCTTATAAGGAGTGCTTCGTTCTCCTTCTCAACCGATGTGGGATATCACAATCCACCCCCATTAGGGCCTAGTGTCCACGCTGGCACACCAATTCGGGCTCCGGCTCTGATACCATTGTAACAACCCAGACCAACCTGCATCAGATATTGTTTGTTTTGCCCAGGCCCAGCCTGCAGTGCACAGTTTTAAAACGCATCCAATGGGAGAATGTGTCCACACCCTTATAAGGAGTGCTTCGTTCTCCTTCCCAACCGATGTGGGATATCACATATTTTGATATCCCACATCGGCATGTTATAATGGTCTGGGCTGTTACAATGGTATCAGAGCCAAAGCCGATCGGAGCCGATTGAGTTAGAGCTCCCATCCTATTAGACGCGTTTTAAAACCGTGCGCTGCGGGCTGGGCCTGGGCAAAGTGAACAATATCTGATGCGGGTTGGTCTGGGTTGTTATAATGGTATTAGAGCCAAAGCCGGTCAGAGCCGGTTGAGTTAGACCTCCCATCCCATTAGACGCATTTTAAAACTGTGCGTTACGGGTTGGGCCTGGGCAAAGCGGACAATATCTTATGCGGGTTGGTCTAGGCTGTTACAATGGTATCAGAGCCAAAGCTGGTCGGAGCCGGTTAAGTTAGAGCTCCCATCCCATTAGACGTGTTTTAAAACCGTGAGCTGTGGGCTGGGCCTGGGCAAAGCGGACAATATCTGATGTGGGTTGGTCTGGGCTGTTATAGTGATGTCCGGTCAAATTCTTATTCTGATTTTGTATCCGCTATTCTTAGATCAAGTCTCTAGGATTACATTAGATTTATTCTAATTTCGTATTGTCGTTTGTTTATTTAGTTGAACCGAGACCGAGGCCTAGTGGACCAAGCCCGTTGGACCCATCTCGTGGAGCACAATATCTGTGAGTTGTTATTCTATATATACTTGTATTAGGATTGCATGATTTAGAAATGTATGCTTTATTTGTATGAAATATGCATAAATAATTTAATAATTTCTTAGGTATATTTTAGGTTTATTTGGTATATTTTAGGTTTATTTTAAATTATATGCACGTTTTATTGATGAATTATTCTTAAAATGTTTTTAAGTATATTTATAGTTTATTTTATAATTAAATTGAATTTATTCGACTTATATATACTTGAAATATACTTGGTTTACTTTTAGTATATTTCTTGTATATATATGTGGTTTATGTTGCTATTTTATTTAATGTCATGCATCATTTATTTTATGAATGTATGGATTTATTTTTAAATGAAGGATATCAATAGAACGTGCTACCTAGTAGGCAGCAATAGGACCGAGCACGTACCGGTACGACGATAGAACTTAGGTTATGGATATTGATTGGATTGATTTATATGATGTGAGATGTGATTTGGGAGTGTGATTGTTGGAGCTCGGTTGACCAAGTGTCTCAGGGCCAATCACACTGACAGTCAGATTGCTGAAACTAAGTTGACTTAGTGTCTCGGGGCCATTCTTGTAATATCCCGAGTTTTTAGATATTTTTAAACTGTACCGGGATATGCAGTGTTAATAATATATATATATATATATATATATATATATATATATATATATATATATATATATATATATATATATATATATATATATATATTGATGATTATTTTCATGAGTTTGTTATTTAATAAGTCATTTTAATTATTTTTAATTATTTACATAAAATTTTCTCGAAAATTTTATTTTCGGGGAAATTAAAACGTAAACAATTTAATATTGATTATGTTAAATAATTTTACGAATTTGCATGAATCCATACATAATTTTAAAGTGCTAAATAAAATGTATATATGTACATTTATTTAAATTAGGGTTTAATTAATTAAATTAATTTTTATTATTTAGTTTTTATATTAATTAATTAATAATATATGTGTATATATTATTAAAATATGTGTGTGGTGTATATTTAATGTGTGTGGGATTATATTATTATAATATATGGTATGGATATATGTATATATATACATATATACATAAATTATATTCAAAAATCAAAAGTTTGATATATTTACAGTTTTGCCATTTTCTACATCTTCTTCCTCCCAACACATTTTCTTCCATTTCTGGCCATTTCCAGCTGATTTCTTTGTTGTCACTGTGCCTCTCATCCTTCCTCGTCCACCTCTAGCCATTTCCACCACCTGAAGCTCCCTTTTCCGGTGTGTTTTGGCCGGATATTTCAAGGAGGCCAAAAATTGAAGTCAACTCCGATCAAGCCATTTTCGGCCACCAAATTCGATGCCACCGGTCTCTATCTTCTCCTTGAGCTCCGTTGAGTGTGATTTCAAGCTTTGTTTCACTTGATTTGGTCTAGAACTGCTTAGGTTTCAATTTCTTCATTTCAGCCATTTATGGTTTCAATTTTTTTTGAGCTTCAATTTAATTGATTCATGAAAAATTCCTTCAGAAACTTTGTTCTTGGAAGCTTAATCTACATGCTGTAATTTTTGTAGAATTTTTGGAATTTATTTTGATTTTTGTGAATTTTTTATTATTTTATTATTATTTTCTAATTTTCGAAAATAAATTAATTAAATTATGAATTGTGTTTTATGGTGATTATAGGTGTTGAAATGAATTATAGAAATTTATTTGTAATTTTTGTGAATTTTTATATATTTATTTGGAATTTATTAAGTTTATGTAATTTTGAAAAATAGGGTTAATTATGTGTTTAATTGAAATTAATTGGTTAATTAAGTATATTTATTGATATTATTGAGTTATATGTTGAGAGAATTAATTTTTAGTAATTATATTATTTTTGGTGAATTTTTGGATTTATTTTAGTAAATTTATATATATAGGGGTATTTTGGTAATTTGACACTAAATTGGCTAAAAATGTAATTAAATTGGTTTTAATAGTTATTTAGGGTATAAAAATGATTTCTACAAATTATTTAGTATTTTCAACTAATTAAAACTATTTTTCATAAATTATTTTCAAATTATATATATATATTATACAATTTTTCTAAATAAATGAGTTTTTATCGGTTTTTAATAAGTTTTAGGGTTAATTATGTAATTTGGAATTATAAAATGTATTTTTATTATATAAGGGCATTTTCGGTATTTTATAATTATTCTGTGAATTGTGAACCTCGGTCGGTGAATTGTAGTGTGGAGTCTGACCGAGGGATTGTGGTTGTGAATTTGATGTTATTCTAAAATATGTTTTCTTTGTAGGACCGACTCTACTCTTTGAGTAGAGAGATGTTCGTTTTATAAGGGAGGTTCTGCTGGATTTTTGATAGAATTCTCGTAAAACATGATGTCTGGTCAAATCTCTATTCTAATTTTGTGTCTAAAATTCTAGATTGAGTCTTTAGAATTTTCGTTAAATTTATTCTGATTTCATGTTGTCATTTGTTTATTTAGTTGCGTTGAGACCAAGGCCTAATGGATCATGCCTGTCGAGTTTGTCTCGTGGAGCGCTAACATGTGAGTTATTATATTGTATATATATGCATTGCATATAGGATGCATCACTTAGGGTTTTTTTTTTTCATTTTATGTCTTTAAAGTGATTTAAGTTATAATATTTTTGGTATATCTAGGGTTTTACTTTTGTATATATATATGCATGTTAAATAATTATTGATGATATTTTGGTATATGCACATTAAACATTTAGGTTTATGTTTAATACATTTTAATATATATATGCATGTTTAAAACGTACATTTAGACATAATTATTTTATTAAATGATTAGAATACTTTAGGCATAGTTTCAGTAGATTTTAGGTTTATTCTTAAATAATTGCATGCCAAATTATAAACCTACACTTAAATTGTTTTTAAGTTTATTTTTGGTATATTTTTGATATATTTCCCCAAATAAATGTATGTTTTATTATTAATTGAAACCTAAAACATTAGTGGTATACTTAGGGTTTAATTGTGATTTAAACATGCTAGAAAATTAGGTTATTTTGGTAGAATGTGAATATATGTTAAACCTAAACACATATTTAAATGAAAATTTACACATAAATGTTTTATTAAATGATTTATGTACTTAGGGCATATCTTTTGTATATTTAGGTATATTTTTAAGAAAATGCATGTTATATTATTGTTATACATTTAAATTGTTTTTAACTATATTAATGATTTATCTTTAGTTTATTTCATATTTTATTTGACATATATATATATATATATATACCCGAAATATACTGGGTATATTTTAGGTATATTTTTGTATATATATATATATCTATATATATCTATATATATATATGGTTGGTTTTACTATTATGAATAGTGTTCTACATTAATTATTTTTCGAATGAATGATTTATTTAAGTGAAGGATATCAATAGAACATGCTTCCTAGTGGGCAGCACTAGGACCGTGTACATACCGGTGCGATAGATAAGGGCTGAGTGAGAATTAATTGTGGTGATTATAATTGATTGATTGATTTGACTAAGCTTAATGGTATAATAGATAATGTGATTGCGGGGCCAATCACACTGACAGTCATACTGCTGGAGCTCGGTTGACTTAGTGTCTTGGGGCCAGTCTATTGTCCATAGTGGAATGAATGATCTATTGGGTTGATAGAGATGTGAGGTGATAAAAAGTGTGATTGCTGGAGCTCGGTTGACCAGGGGTCTCGGGGCCAATCACACTGACAACTAGACTACTGGAGCTCGATCGACTTAGTGTCTCGGGGCCAGTCTACTGTCCAGTTTGGAATAAGTGTTCTATTTGGAATCAAGTGAGCCTGTATGGCTAGAGTGATGATGGGGTTGTTTGAGGTTGCTACTATTAGGGTTCTATGGATCCTTCATGAATTTCATTAAAAATTTTCTACATTTTGTATATTTATAAAAGTAGAATTTGGCATTCGTGTGAATTGTGTGTGTGTGTGTGTGTGTGTGTATATATATATATATATATATATATATATATAATGATGCATGATTGTTATAGTTTAGATTGCATGTATATATAGTATAATAATTCACTCAGTGAGGTCTGACCCCCCTCAATTATTTTTTCAGGAGATCCTTTATCGTCAGACCTTAGTCATAGAGTTCCTTACCAGTGTTCTTCAGTCCCAGCTATTTTATATAATGTAAAAATCTGAACCTTTGATTTGTATTCTAGAAACTGCAGTAGTTGTGTTATTATGTCTGAGGAGTATTATTTTGTTGTGGATATTTAATATTATGAGAATTTGTATTTAATTACTATAATGATGTATTCATTGAGAAGGATTTTAAGTATTTATATTATATATTGATTCGAAAAATTTTAATTCTATCGTATTTTTATTTAATTATTGCATGATTTTATTTTCTAAGGATTTCTACGAGTTCCGGATTAGAAAGAATTCTCGTTTCCTAGCGCTGGTCATGACTCCTAGTTTGGGTCGTGACAATTCTATTGTCCAAATGGAACAAGTGAAATTATTTGGAATAAGTGAGCTTGTATGGCTAGAGTGTTGTCTAACACTGTTTGAGGTTGCAATTTTCTAGGGTTCTATTTGATCCTTCATATACAAATGTGATTTTCAATATATATATATAAATGATTTTGCTACATCTGTGTATTTTCCTGGATATATATTTATTATATATACTATTCAATGTGTGCATTGTCATTTAGCTATGCATGTATATATATTTTAACAATTCACTCAGTGAGGTCTGACCCCCCTCTGTTGACTATTTTTCAGGAGAGTCTTCATCTTCAGACCTCAATAGCAAACCTTTACGCCGGATTTCTTCTGCCCCGGCTTTACTATGTAAATTGCTCACTTGACTTTATTTTATATTCTAGACACTGCAGTAGTTATAGTCAGTTGTGAGATTTATGTATTATGTTTGTATGAGATATGTATTTTAAAGATTTGAATTGAGCTTTATATTAAAAGAATATTATATATATAAGATGAGTTTGTTTATTTAAATGAGTTGGTGAATTATTATTTTATTTTCTTTATGAGATTTATTTCCGTTGTTAGTTATTTTATTTATGTTATAATTATTGCATGTTTTTATTTATTTTAAGGCTTGCTACGGGTTCCAAATTCGCAAGAATTCCCGTTCCCTAGTACCGGTCATGGCCCCTGTTTTGGGTCGTGACAAACTGCCTCGAAGCATAGGCTATCACCCTACCATTCTTCATCAACACACAAACAAGGCCAACTCTAAAGGCATCACAATACACTGTGAACTTGTCCATACAATTAGGCAAAGCTAACACTAGGGCTGTGGTCAACTTCTCATTCAATAACTGAAAATTGTTCTCATAAGCTTCTGACCACTCAAATCTTACATTCTTCTGAGTCAAACGAGTCATAGGGGCTGCAATTCTGGAAAAATCATATACAAACCTCCTATAGTACCCAGCTAAACCCCAAAAACTTTGAATCTCTGTAACAGAAGTCAGTCTAGGCCACTCAAACACTACCTCAATCTTCTGTGGATCAACCTGGATACCTTCTTTAGACACCACATGTCTAAGAAAAGAAACACTCTCCATCCAGAAATCACACTTCGAGAATTTAGCATAAAGCTGATGTTCTCTCAATGTCTACAGTACAGTCTTCAAGTGATATACATGCTCCTCCATACTCCTTGAATATTCTAGTATATCATCGATGAAGACTACCATAAACTGATCCATATACGGTTTGAATACCCTATTCATCAGGTCCATAAAAGCTGCTGGTGCATTAGTCAAGCTAAAAGACATCACCAGAAACTCATAATGGCCATACCGAGTATCGAATGCAATTTTAGGAACATCGGCTTCACTAATCCGCAACTGATGTGTCACGACCCAAAACAGGGGCCATGACCGGCGCTAGGGAACGGGAATTCTTTCGAATCCGGAACCCGTAGCAAGCCTAAAAAATAAAATAAATCATGCAATAACAATAACCATATAATATATATATGCAGCGGAAATAAAAATCTTAAATATAATGATAACACTTCATCACTGGATTTGAATCAAATCTCATCACATACATAAAATCTCTTTAATACAATCCAGTTTCAACATAATACATCTCTTTTAAAATAAAATACATGAAATCCAATACTTTAATTCATAACTACTGCAGTGTCTAGATAAAATAAATAAGACTCAAGTAGACAGTTTACACAAAGAAGTCGGGGCGGAAGAAATCCGGCGTATCGACCTGCTACTGAGGTCTGAAGAAGTTGACTCTCCTGAAAAATAGTCAACGGAGGGGAGTCAGACCTCACTGAGTGAATTACTATAATATATATACATACACACTAAGTGATAATGCATACAATCAACAGTATATATATAATATGTATATATACAGGCAATTGCACACAGATGCAATAAAAATCATTTCTATATATTTTCATTAAAAATCATCTTTTATGAAGGATCACATAGAACCCTAGAATATCGCAACCTCAGAAAAATAGTGTTAAACAACACTCTGGCCATACAGGCTCACTTATTCCAAATATATCCACTTAATCCATTTGGACAGTAGACTGGCCCCGAGACACTAAGTCAACTGAGCTCCAGCAGTCTGACTGCCAGTGTGATTGGCCCCGAGACACTTGGTCAACCGAGCTCCAGCAATCACACCCCAAACCACATCTCACACATATCAATAATCATAATCAAATCAATATCCACAAATAATTTAATAATATAGCCTAAAGCTATAGGCGTACCGGTACGTACTCGGTCCTAGTGCTGCCCACTAGGTAGCACGTTCTATTGATATCCTTCATTAATAAATAAATCATTCATCCACGAAAATCAATGATGCATGAATTTAAATGAAATAACAATATAAACCATATATATACCGGAAATATACCAAACGTAAACCAGGTATATTTCGAGTATATATACGTCAAATGAATTCAATCAAATCATAAATTAAGTTGGAAATATATTTAAAAACATTTTAAATATATTTTATTAATAAAACATGTATATAATTTATTATATACCAAAAATAAACCGAAAATATACTTAAATACAAATCACATTATTTATGCATTTTAATCAAAGTAAAACATATATTTCTAAATCATGCATCCTAAGCATGTATACATAGTACAGTAACTCACCTAGTGCGCTCCACGAGACAGGTCCGACGGGCCTGGTCCACTAGCCCTCGGTCTCGACGCAACTAAACAAGAAATAAATAATCGACATCAGAATAAACCTAACAGAAGTCCTAGAATTCAATCTAGAGTATTAAACACAGAATCGGAATTTAGGGTTCGACTGGATATCACGTTTTACGAGAATTCTACCAAAAATCCGACAGAACCACCCCTGTAAAATGGACATCTCTCTACTCAAAAGAGTAGAGCCGACCCTGTAAAGAAACACACTTCGAAAATAAACACCACATCTCATTCACAACCCCTCGGTCGGACTCCAGACTACAGTCTACCGATCGGGGTCCACAAACACAGAATAATTCCAGATATACCAAAAATATCCTTATAACATAGAAATTCATTTTATAGGTAGAAATTACATAATTAACCTTAAAACACAATAAAAACTCATTTTATTTGAAAAACCGTATATTATATATATAATTGAAAATAATTCACGAAAAATAGTTTTAATTAGTTAAAAATACTAAATAATTTATAGAAATCATTTTGATACCTTAAATAACTATTAAAACCGATTAAATTACATTTTTAGACAATTTAAGGTAAAATTTCCAAAATACCCCTATATATAAATATACTTAAATTACTTCAAAAATTCACCAAAAATCATACAATTATCCAAAATTAATTTTCTCAACATATTTATCAATAATATTAATAATTAAACTCAATTAACCAATTAATTTCAAATAAAAACACATTTAACCTAATTTTCTCAAATTCACATAAACTCAAATAATTAAAAATAAATACTTAGAAATTCATAAAAATTCTAAATAAATTCCTATAATTCATTTCAACACCCAATTTAACCATAAACTCCAATTTCATAATTTAAATAATTAATTTCCGAAAATTAGAAAATAATATTAAAATATTCAAAAATACCCAAAAATCCAAACAATCTCCAAAAATTCTACAAAAATTCATACATGAAAATTAAGCTACTAGGAACAACATTTGTGAAGGGAGTTTCCATGAATCAATCAATTCGAAGCTCAAAAAAATCAAAAACCCTAATAGGCCGAAATTGAAAAATCAAAACCTAAGCAAATCTAAACCATTTCAGCTCAAACCAAAGCTAGAATCACACTCACCGGAGCTCAAGGAGAAGAAAGAGACCGGCGGTGTCGAAAACGGTGGCCGAAATCGGCGTGATCGACGGTGGATCGATTTTCGGCTTCTCCGGCCAAAATCGATCTCCAGACGTCGGAAACAGCCTCCTCAGGCGGCGAAATTGGTCGGGGAAGACGGTGGCACACCGGACGACACACCCACGGTGAAGAAACGGTATGGCAGCGACCGGAAACGGAGAAGGGAAGAATCGGGAGGAAGAAGAAGAAGTCGGGGGCAGTTTTGTAATTTTCCAAACTTTTTGATTTTTGACACATATATGTATATATATATACTTTATACTATATATTAAAATAATATTAAATTACACACATCAAATATACACCACACACATAAAAATATTAATATTTTAATAATTTATACTAAATAAAATTAATTAAATAACAATAAAACAATTAAATACCTAATAAAATATTAGGGAAATAATAAACCCTAATTAAATAAATATACACACACAGGCTTTATTTAATAATTTAAAAATATGTATGAGTTCATGCAAGTCCGTAAATACATTTAAAATAATTAATAATACATTTTTTACGTGAAAATTTCCCCGGAAATGCAAGTCTCGGGAAAATTTTACGTAAAACACTGAAAATAATACACAATAATTAAAATAGGTCTAAAATACATATTAACTCATAAAAATATCATATAAAATACAGAAATCATTAACTCTGCATATCCCGGTACTGTGTAAAAATATTTTAAAAAACACGGGATATTACAGTCTCCCCCCCTTACAAGAATTCATCCCCGAATTCCAGAAAACAAGATCAAGAAGGAAAGAGATACGGGTAAGAAGCTCGCATCTCAGCGTCAGTCTCCCACGTATGCTCCTCAACTCTGTCGCTACGCCACAGAACTTTGACCATCGGAATCTGCTTCGATCGCAACTGTCGAACTTGATAATCAACGATCGCCACAGGTTCTTCCACAAACGTCAAATCTCCACTCACTTCCACACTGTCAGGTTGCAACACATGCGAAGGATCTAAGATATACTTCCTCAACATCGAGATATGAAATACTAGATGCACTTGTGACATACTCGGAGGCAAATCCAACCGATATGCAACAGTGCCAACTCTCTCCAGAATCTCAAACGGTCCAATATATCTCGGTGTTAACTTACCCTTCCTGCCAAATCTCATCACACCCTTTATCGGAGATACCTTCAGAAAAACAAAATCTCCAACCTGAAACTCCACATCTCTGCGCCTAGGATCCGCATAACTCTTCTGTCTGCTTACTGCGGTCTCTAATCTTCGCTTAATCACGGCGACTTTCTCTGCAGCATCCTGAACCATCTCTGGTCCAGTCAAAGCTCTCTTACCAATCTCATCCCAACTCAACGGGGATCTACACTTCCTTCCATATAACGCCTCATACGGTGCCATACCAATACTGCTATGGTAGCTGTTATTATATGCAAACTCAACAAGCGACAAATGATCATCCCAACTACCTCCCAAATCCAAGACACACATCCTCAACATATCTTCCAGTGTCTGGATCATCCTCTCAGACTGGCCATCTATCTGAGGATGAAAAGTAGTACTGAAATCCAACCTAGTGCCCATCGCTTCCTGCAACTTCTGCCAAAAACGAGAAGTAAACACCGAACCTCTATCTGACACAATGGACACAGGTACTCCATGAAGGCACACAATATGCTTCACATACAACTTCGCCAATCTAGCAACTGAATATGTGGCTTTCACAGGCAAGAAATGTGCAGACTTCGTCAATCTGTCTACAATCACCCAGATAGAATCGTATCCATCCTTCGAACGAGGTAAACCGACCATAAAATCCATAGCTATCCTTTCCCACTTCCACTCGGGAATAGGAAGAGGCTGAAGCTTCCCAGAAGGCTTCTGATGTTCGGCTTTCACTTGTTGACACGTCAAACACTTAGCAACATAATCAGCCACATCTTTCTTCAATCCATCCCACCAGTATAAATCTTTAATACTGTGGTACATCTTAGTGACACCTGGATGAACGATGTAAGCTGTAGAATGTGCTTCCTCTAAAATCTCTTCTCTCAAATCATCCACATCAGGAACACACAATCTACCACTGATCCACAACACACCATCATCATCAAGTGTGAAATCAGTGAACTTCCCTGCTCTGACATTCTCTGCAAGCTCTTCCAGAATAGGATCTCGGCTCTGAGCTGCTTTAAATCCTATCCCTTAGTACAGATCATACTTTAAACTGAGCTAACCGTCCACCTGATCTACTAATCTTCATCATCAGACCTTGATCCACCATCAGATGCAACTCTTGGATCAATGGTCTCCTCTCAACACCAATGTGAGCAAGACTACCTGAGGACTTCCTACTCAAGGCATCTGCTACCACATTAGCTTTACCCGGATGGTAAAGAATCTCGCAATCATAATCCTTCAACAATTCCAACCATCTTCTCTGCCTCAGATTCAAATCTCTCTGCTGGAAAATGTACTTAAGGCTCTTGTGATCAGTAAATATCTCACAAGTCACCCCGTACAAATAATGTCTCCAAATCTTTAAAACAAAGATCACTGCAGCCATCTCAAGATCATGTGTAGGATAATTCTGCTCATGCTTCTTCAACTGCCTCGAAGCATAGGCTATCACCCTTCCATTCTGCATCAACACACAACCAAGACCAATTCTAGAGGCATCACAGTAAACTGTGAACTTATCCACACTATTAGGCAAAGCTAATACTGGCGCTGTGGTCAACTTCTCTTTCAACAACTGAAAACTGTTCTCACAAGCTTCTGACCACTCGAATCTAACATTCTTCTGAGTCAAGCGAGTCATAGGGGCTGCTATCCTAGAAAAATCCTGCACAAACCGCCTATAATACCCGGCTAAACCCAGAAAACTTCGAATCTCTGTAACAGAAGTAGGTCTAGGCCATTCAGATACTGCCTCCACCTTCTGTGGATCAACCTGAATACCTTCTTTAGACACTACGTGCCCAAGAAAAGAAACACTCTCCATCCAAAAATCACACTTAGAGAATTTAGCATAAAGCTGATGATCTCTTAGTGTCTGTAGTACAATCCTCAAATGATATACTTGCTCTTCCATACTCCTCGAATATACTAGTATATCATCAATGAAGACTACTACAAACTGATCCACATACGGTCTGAATACCCTATTCATCAGATCCATAAAAGCTGCTGGTGCATTAGTCAAACCAAAAGACATCACCAGAAACTCATAATGGCCATATCGAGTGCGGAACGCTGTCTTAGGAATATCAGCTTCACTAATCCACAGCTGATGATAACCTGACCTCAAGTCAACCTTAGAAAAGAACTGTGCACCTTGGAGCTGATCAAACAAATCATCTATCCTCGGGAGAGGATACTTGTTCTTCACTGTCACCTTATTCAGTTCTCTGTAGTCAATGCATAGTCTCAGGGTACCATCCTTCTTCTTCACAAACAGGACTGGTGCACCCCAAGGAGAAACACTAGGTCTAATAAAACCTTTATCCAACAACTCTTGCAACTGCTCCTTCAACTCTCTCAACTCTGCAGGAGCCATACGATAGGGTGGCATAGATATAGGAGTAGTACCTGGTACCACATCTATACAGAACTCAATCTCTCTATGAGGTGGTAAACCTAGCAATTCCTCGGGAAAAACATCAGGAAACTCACAAGCAACAGGAACATCTGTGAGTGACAACTTCTCCATTGACGTATCCCCAACCAATGCCAAAAACCCCTGACAACCTTTCTTCAACAACTTCCTAGCCGTAATAACAGAAATAAGATTCTGAGGTGCTGAACTCCTATCACCAACAAACTTAAAATCTTCTTCACCAGGAATTCTAAAAGTCACCTCCTTATTCCTGCAATCTACCACGGTGAAGTGCTGAGACAATCAATCCATTCCCAAAATAACATCAAACTCCATCACATCCAATAAAATCAAATCAGCGGGTAATTCTCTATCTCCCACGAGAACTGGACAACCAGAAAGAACAATATCAGTGTCCAAAGAATCGCTCAGAGGAGTGGCAACAGACAAAGGAAAAGCCATCCTCGAAGCTTGCCAACAAGATTTAGAAGCAAAAATAGGAGAAACAAATGAATGCGTGGCACCCGGATCAAACAAAACCCAAGCATCCAGGTAACAAACAGAAACAATACCTGCCACGACTGCATTAGATGCCTGAGCATCCTGCTGAGTCAGATGGAAGACTCTGGCCTGACCTCGACCTCCCTGCTGACTGGTAGAAGCCTGGCCAACACCTCTGGCACCTCCTCTAGTACCTCTACCACGACTTTGCTGTGGAACAAACTGAGTAGAACTCTGATGCTGGGCTGGTGGCAACTGAAATGGCACGGGTGTTGCACTAGCAATCGACTGCTGTGGGAATCGTGGAATCTGCTGCTGCTGATACCCAGAATAAGGACACGATCTGGCAAAATGTCCTGTCTGCCCGCATCTGAAACATGTTAGTGGTGTCAGATAACACGGTCCCTGATGGACTCTACCACAAGTCTGACAAATGCTGGCAGCTGATCCAGAACTATGACCACTGCTGCTGCTCGAAGCACCTGACCCAAATCTAAACGATCTACGCTGACCTCCACGGCCATGTCTACTGCTCCGATGCACTCGCTGCTGCTGTCTCTGACTCTGCTGAGTCGGACCTCGCTGCTGACTACTCAAACCAACATGAAAACTCGAATATGGAGTAGCCTGTGATCCACTCGACTGAACTCCCAACTGGTAGTAATCAGACATCGCTCCCTGCCTAACTAACCTCACCTCAATCTCCTTAGCTAACTCAATCACAAACTCCAGAGTAAGACCTGTTGTAGGCATACCAGCAAAAGCTGAACCCAAACCAGTAACGTATGTAGTAACAGTGAAATACTGATCTCGCATCAGATCCTCAGCATATCTACCCAGACGAAGAAACTTTCGGGTATACTCCTCTACTGATCGATCTCCACGAGAAATACTAGTCAAACGGAGACGATAGCTCAAACGAAGAGGCTCTGGACAAAATCTCCTCATAAACCGCTCTCGAAATGGAGCCCATGTCATCGTCATCATATAGGGCTGGATCATCTGAATGAACCAATCTAAGGCTGGTCCCTCAACAGATAACTCAACGATCATGATCCGCTGGTACTCGGTATGAGCAGTCCGAGTCCTCGTCTCAATCGCATGCAGAAAATCTAAAGGATCAGAAGTCCCATCAAAAGCAATCCTGCCAACTCGGGCATAGAACAAAGCTGCCTCAGGGTCAGACATACCCTGCTGATAGGCAGGCTGAACAGGCTGAACAACAGGAGGAACAGGAACATCAAACTCAGGCTCAACAGGCTCCTCGTCCTGTAACTCTCTCTGCCTACGGCGACCTGCCGCTCCTCGAGGTCTACCTCTGCCACGACCTCTATGCCTAACTGGCTGCTCAGGAGGTAAAACCTCATCCTGAAAAGACTCATCATCCTCGGCCTCAACGATCGGTGGAGCGACACGCGCTCCGCCTCCTCATACTGAAAAGACAAACGGAAAGATTCAGACAAAACAGACAACGGAGGAATAACGCTGAAAACTATAGCAAGGAATACTTATCAAGACATACTCGAACCTAATACACTGCAGTAGTTCAACAGAAAACACAACTCAAAAACTAGGGCCACAACTCACATAACTAAGCCCTGACACAGAACTCCGCTCTGATACCAACTTTGTCACGACCCAAAACAGGGGCCATGACCGGCGCTAGGGAACGGGAATTCTTTTGAATCCGGAACCCGTAGCAAGCCTAAAAAATAAAATAAATCATGCAATAACAATAACCATATAATATATATATGCAACGGAAATAAAAATCTTAAATATAATGATAACACTTCATCACTGGATTTGAATCAAATCTCATCACATACATAAAATCTCTTTAATACAATCTAGTTTCAACATAATACATCTCTTTTAAAATAAAATACATGAAATCCAATACTTTAATTCACAACTATTGCAGTGTCTAGATAAAATAAATAAGACTCAAGTAGACAGTTTACACAAAGAAGTCAGGGCGGAAGAAATCCGGCGTATCGACCTACTACTGAGGTCTGAAGGAGTTGACTCTCCTGAAAAATAGTCAACGGAGGGGAGTCAGACCTCACTGAGTGAATTACTATAATATATATACATACACACTAAGTGATAATGCATACAATCAACAGTATATATATAATATGTATATATACAGGCAATTGCACACAGATGCAATAAAAATCATTTCTATATATTTTCATTAAAAATCATCTTTTATGAAGGATCACATAGAACCTTAGAATATCGCAACCTCAGAAAAATATTGTTAAACAACACTCTGGCCATACAGGCTCACTTATTCCAAATATATCCACTTAATCCATTTGGACAGTAGACTGGCCCCGAGACACTAAGTCAACCGAGCTCCAGCAGTCTGACTGCCAGTGTGATTGGCCCCGAGACACTTGGTCAACCGAGCTCCAGCAATCACACCCCAAACCACATCTCACACATATCAATAATCATAATCAAATCAATATCCACAAATAATTTAATAATATAGCCTAAAGCTATAGGCGTACCGGTACGTACTCGGTCCTAGTGCTGCCCACTAGGTAGCACGTTCTATTGATATCCTTCATTAATAAATAAATCATTCATCCACGAAAATCAATGATGCATGAATTTAAATGAAATAACAATATAAACCATATATATACCGGAAATATACCAAACGTAAACCAGGTATATTTCGAGTATATATACGTCAAATGAATTCAATCAAATCATAAATTAAGTTGGAAATATATTTAAAAACATTTTAAATATATTTTATTAATAAAACATGTATATAATTTATTATATACCAAAAATAAACCGAAAATATACTTAAATACAAATCACATTATTTATGCATTTTAATCAAAGTAAAACATTTATTTCTAAATCATGCATCCTAAGCATGTATACATAGTACAGTGACTCACCTAGTGCGCTCCACGAGACAGGTCCGACGGGCCTGGTCCACTAGCCCTCGGTCTCAGCGCAACTAAACAAGAAATAAATAATCGACATCAGAATAAACCTAACAGAAGTCCTAGAATTCAATCTAGAGTATTAAACACAGAATCGGAATTTAGGGTTCGACTGGATATCACGTTTTACGAGAATTCTACCAAAAATCCGACAGAACCACCCCTGTAAAATGGACATCTCTCTACTCAAAAGAGTAGAGCCGACCCTGCAAAGAAACACACTTCGAAAATAAACACCACATCTCATTCACAACCCCTCGGTCGGACTCCAGACTACAGTCTACCGATCGGGGTCCACAAACACAGAATAATTCCAGATATACCAAAAATATCCTTATAACATAGAAATTCATTTTATAGGTAGAAATTACATAATTAACCTTAAAACACAATAAAAACTCATTTTATTTGAAAAACCGTATATTATATATATAATTGAAAATAATTCACGAAAAATAGTTTTAATTAGTTAAAAATACTAAATAATTTATAGAAATCATTTTGATACCTTAAATAACTATTAAAACCGATTAAATTACATTTTTAGACAATTTAAGGTAAAATTTCCAAAATACCCCTATATATAAATATACTTAAATTACTTCAAAAATTCACCAAAAATCATACAATTATCCAAAATTAATTTTCTCAACATATTTATCAATAATATTAATAATTAAACTCAATTAACCAATTAATTTCAAATAAAAACACATTTAACCTAATTTTCTCAAATTCACATAAACTCAAATAATTAAAAATAAATACTTAGAAATTCATAAAAATTCTAAATAAATTCCTATAATTCATTTCAACACCCAATTTAACCATAAACTCCAATTTCATAATTTAAATAATTAATTTCCGAAAATTAGAAAATAATATTAAAATATTCAAAAATACCCAAAAATCCAAACAATCTCCAAAAATTCTACAAAAATTCATACATGAAAATTAAGCTACTAGGAACAACATTTGTGAAGGGAGTTTCCATGAATCAATCAATTCGAAGCTCAAAAAAATCAAAAACCCTAATAGGCCGAAATTGAAAAATCAAAACCTAAGCAAATCTAAACCATTTCAGCTCAAACCAAAGCTAGAATCACACTCACCGGAGCTCAAGGAGAAGAAAGAGACCGGCGGTGTCGAAAACGGTGGCCGAAATCGGCGTGATCGACGGTGGATCGATTTTCGGCTTCTCCGGCCAAAATCGATCTCCAGACGTCGGAAACAGCCTCCTCAGGCGGCGAAATTGGTCGGGGAAGACGGTGGCACACCGGACGACACACCCACGGTGAAGAAACGGTATGGCAGCGACCGGAAACGGAGAAGGGAAGAATCGGGAGGAAGAAGAAGAAGTCGGGGGCAGTTTTGTAATTTTCCAAACTTTTTGATTTTTGACAAATATATGTATATATATATACTTTATACTATATATTAAAATAATATTAAATTACACACATCAAATATACACCACACACATAAAAATATTAATATTTTAATAATTTATACTAAATAAAATTAATTAAATAACAATAAAACAATTAAATACCTAATAAAATATTAGGGAAATAATAAACCCTAATTAAATAAATATACACACACAGGCTTTATTTAATAATTTAAAAATATGTATGAGTTCATGCAAGTCCGTAAATACATTTAAAATAATTAATAATACATTGTTTACGTGAAAATTTCCCCGGAAATGCAAGTCTCGGGAAAATTTTACGTAAAACACTGAAAATAATACACAATAATTAAAATAGGTCTAAAATACATATTAACTCGTAAAAATATCATATAAAATACAGAAATCATTAACTCTGCATATCCCGGTACTGTGTAAAAATATTTTAAAAAACACGGGATATTACATGATGATAACCCGAACTCATATCGATCTAAGAAAAGAATTGTGCACCCCTGAAGTTGATTAAATAAGTCATTTATCCTCGAAAAAGGATACTTGTTCTTCATTGTCACCTTGTTCAGCTCTCTGTAGTCAATGCATAGTCTCAAGGTACCATCCTATTTCTTCACAAACAGGACTGGTGCACCCTAAGGAGAAACACTAGGTCTAATGAAACCCTTATCTAACAACTCTTGCAACTGCTCCTTTAACTCTTTCAAATCTACAAGAGCCACTCTGTAGGGTGGCATAAATATAGGAGTAGTACCTGGAACCACATTTATACAGAACTCAATCTCTTTGTGAGGTGGTAAACATATCAACTCCTCAGGAAAAACATAAAGAAACTCACAGGCAACAAGAACATCTGTGAGTGATAACTTCTCCACTGAAGTATCCCTAACCAATGCTAAATATCCCTAACAACCTTTCCTCAGCAACTTCCTAACCTAAATAGCAGAAATGAGATTCTGAGGTGCTAAACTCCTATCACCCACAAACTTAAATTCTTCTTCACCTGGAATTCTGAAAGTCACCTCTTTACTCCGACAATCCACCATGACATAGTGCTGAGATAACCAATCCATACCCATAATGACATCAAACTCCATCACATTCAACATAATTAAATCAGAAAATAATTCTCTACATCCCATGAGAACTGGACAACCAAAAAGAACATCGGTGTCCAAAGAATCACTTAGAGGAGTGGCGACAGACAAAGGAAAAGCCATCCATGAAGCTTGCCAATAAGACTTGGAAGTAAAAATAGGAGAAACAAATGAATGTGTAGTACTCGGAACAAACAGAACCCATGCATCCCGGTAATAGACAAAAACAATACCTGCCACAACTGCATTGGATGCCTGCGCATCTTGTTGAGTAAAATGGAAGACTCTGGCCTGTCCTTGACCTCCCTACTGGCTAATAGAAGCCCGGCCAACACCTCTAGCACTACCTCTGGCACCTCTACCACGACCCTGCTGGGTAGAACTCTGATGCTGGGCTGGAGGCAACTAAAAAGGAATGGGTGCAGCACTAGCAATCGACTGCTGAGGAAATCATGGAATCTGCGGCTGCTGATGCCTGGAATAAGGACACGATCTAGCATAATGTCCCATCTGGCCACATCTGAAGCATGTCAGCGGTGTCATATAACATGGTCCCTGATGGACTCTACCGCATTTTGGCATACACTGGCAACTGACCCAGAACTACGGCAACTGCTGCTGCTCAAAGCACCTAACCCAAGTCTGAATGGTCTATGCTGACCTCCATGACCATGTCTACTGCTTCGATGTACTCGCTGCTACTGTCTCTAGCTTTGCTGAGCTGGACCTCTCTGTTGACTACTCGATCCAATCTGGAAACTCAACTATTGTAATATCCCGTATTTTTTTTTTAAATATTTTAATACTGCATCGGGATATGCAGTGTTAATAATTTTTGTATATATTTATGATATTTTATGAGTTGCTATTTAATTAAAATTGATTTTTAATTATTGTATATTATTTTAAGGGCTTTACGTAAAATTTTTCCGGGACTTGCATTTTCGGGGAAATTTTCACGTAAATAATTTACTATTAATTATATTAAATAGATTTATGAACTTGCATGAACTCATATATATTTTTAAAATACTAAATAATGTATATATGTGTATTTATTTATTTAACTAGGGTTTAATTAATTACCCTAATATTTTATTAATTATTTTTAGTTTTAGTACTATTTAATTATTTTTAAGTGTATTAAATTTTAAAATATTAAATTATATGTGTGTGGTGTATATTTAATGTGTGTGATTTTATATTATTTTAATATATAGTGTAAAGTATATATATATATATATATATATATATATATATATATATATATATATATATATATATATATATATATGTCAAAAATCAAAATTTATTACCAAATTACCGAATTGCCCCTCCCTCTTTCTCCTTCTCTCCCGACGCCCTACCCTCATTGCGCCTCCCGTTCCAGCACGCCGAACCACCCTTCACCGCCATCAGCTGCCGCCAACCTCCTCCCCCTTCCTTCCTCTTCCACTCCGACGTGACCAGGCCGCCGGAAGCCTGCTGGAACGCTCGGAATTCGCAATGGCAGCAAGTTGAGCTCTTCGCCGTTGACCACGATTCGGGCCACCATTTCATGCACCGCCAGTATTCATCGACTCCTTGAGCTCTAGTGCTCCCTATTCTAAACTCCTTTTGGCCTGAAATCAAGTGGTTGGTGAGGTTTGAGCTAAATCTTCAATTCGGCCATCTTAGGGTTTTCAAATTTTTTTGAGAGCTTCAAATGATTGATTCATGAAAAGTCCCTTAACAAATGTTGATCATAGTAGCTTAATCTACATGTGTGAATTTTTGTAGAATTTTTTGGAGATCATTTTGATTTTTGGGTATTTTTGAATATTTTATTATTATTTTCTAATTTTCGAAAATTAATTAATTAAATTATGAAATTGTGTTTTATGATAATTATAGGTGTTGAAATGAATTATAGAAATTTATTTGGAATTTTTATGAATTTCTATGTATTTATTTTGAATTTAATTAGTTGTAATTTTGGAAAATTAGGATAATTGTGTTTTTAATTGAAATTAATTAGTTAATTGAGTTTAATTATTGATATTATTGATAAATATGTTGAGAAAATTAATTTTGGATAATTATACTATTTTTGGTGAATTTTTGAATGAATTTTAGTATATTTATATATATAAGGGGTATTTTGATAATTTTACCCTATATTGACAAAAAATGTAATTAAATTGGTTTTAATAGTTATTTAGGTATAAAAATGATTTCTACAAATTATTTAGTATTTT
Source organism: Mallotus nudiflorus (assembly GCA_947683625.1). NCBI lineage: Eukaryota > Viridiplantae > Streptophyta > Magnoliopsida > Malpighiales > Euphorbiaceae > Mallotus > Mallotus nudiflorus. The sequence goes on from CANTUR010001442.1 coordinate 472,197, forward strand.
TAACTAATTAAAACTATTTTTCGTGAATTATTTTCAATTATATATATAATATACGATTTTACTAATAAAATGAGTTTTCAATCGGTTTTTACTGTGTTTTAAGGCTAATTATGTAATTTCTACTTATTAAATGTATTTCTGTGATATAAGGGTATTTTTGGTATTTTTATATTATTCTGTGATTGTGGATCCCGGTCGGTAGACTATAGTTTGGAGTCCGACCGAGGGGTTGTGGATGTGTTTTTGTGGCTGTTTTTCGAAGTGTGTTTCTTTGTAGGGCCGGCTTTACTCTTTGAGTAGAGAGATGTCCATTTTACAGGGGAGGTTCTACCGGATTTTCGATAGAATTCTCGTAAAATGTGATGTCCGATCAAACCCTAATTTTGATTCTATGTCCAATATTCTAGATCGAGTTTCTAGGATTTTCTGTTAGGTTTATTCTGATATCTGTTATTTATTATTTGTTTAGTTGCGCTGAGACCGAGGGCTAGTGACCAGGCCCGTTGGACCTATATCGAGGAGCGCACTAAGTGTGAGTTGCTATTTTATATATATGTGCTCTAGGGTGCATGGTTTTAGAAATATATGTTTTATCTTGATTAAATATGCATAATAGTTTAATTAGTACTTGAGTTTATTTTAGTTTATTTTAAACTATATGCATGTTTTATTAATAAAACAAGTTTAAAATGTTTTTGAATATATTTCCAGTTTATTTTGTAATTTAATTGGATTTATTTGACGTATATATACTCGAAATATACCTGGTTTACTTTTGGTATATTTCCAGTATATATATGGTTTATGTTGCTATTTTATTTAAGTTCATGCATCATTTGCTTTTAAGAATGTATGCTTTATATTTTAATGAAGGATATCGATAGAACGTGCTACCTAGTGGGTAGCACTAGGACCGAGTACGTACCAGTACGCTTATAGCATTTAGGCCATATTACTAACCAGTTTGTGGATATTAATTGGATATGATTATTTGATGTGTGATGTGATTTGGGTGTGATTGCTGGAGCTCGGTTGACCTAGTGTCTCAGGGCCAATCACACTGACAATCAGACTGCTGGAGCTCAGTTGGCTTAGTGTCTCGGGGCCAGTCTACTGTCCAAATGGATCAAGTGATCATATATTGGAATAAGTGAGCCTGTATGGCTAGAGTGTTGTCTAACACTGTTTGAGGTTGCGATATTCTAGGGTTCCATTTGATCCTTCATAAACTGTGAATTTCAGTAAAAATATATAAAAGGATTTTATTGCATCTGTGTGTATTTGCTTGAATATGTATATTTATATATGTACTATTGACTGTATGCATTGTCATTTAGTATGCATGTATATATATTATAGTAATTCACTCAGTGAGGTTTGACTCCCCTCCGTTGATGATTTTTCAGGAGAGTCATCGTCTTCAGACCTCAGTAGCAGGCCTGTACGTCGAATTTCTTCCGCCTCGGCTTCTTTATGTAAACTGCTCACTTGAGTTTCATTTTTATAATCTAGACACTGCAGTAGTTGTAAATAAATTATGGGTTTGATGTATTGTATTTATATGAGATATGTATTTTAAGAATTTGAACTGGATGTGTATTCAAAGGATTTATCTATATATGAGATATGGATATTATTTTGATATTTATGATTTTATTCCGCTGTATAGTATTTTATTTAATTGTGATATTATTATTACTATTGCATGTTTTATTTTATTTTTAGGCTTGCTACGGGTTCCGGATTCGAAAGAATTCCCGTTCCCTAGCGCCGGTCATGGCCCTTGTTTTGGGTCGTGACAAAGTTGGTATCAAAGTGGAGTTCTGTGTCAGGGCTTAGCTGTGTGAGTTATGGCCCTAGTTTTCAGAGTTGTGTTTTCTTTTGGTAACTACTACAGTGAATTAGGTTGAGTACGTCTTGATAAGTATTCCTTGCTTTAGTTTTCTACGTTATTCCTCCATTGTCTGTTTTGTCTGAATCTTTCCATTTGTCTTTTCAGAATAAGGAGGCGAGCTCGTGTCCACTCCACTAGTCGTTGAGGCTGAGGATGATGAATCTTTTCAGGATGAGGTTTTGCCTCATGAGCAGCCAGTTAGACGTAGAGGTCATGGTAGAGGTAAACCTCGAGGAGTGGCAGGTCACCGTAGGCAGAGAGAGTTACAGGACGAGGAGCCTATTGAGCCTGAGTTTGATGTTCCTGTACCTCCAGTCGTTCAGCCTGCCTATCAGTAGGGTATGTCTGACCCTGAGGTAGCTCTGTTCTATGCCCGAGTTGGCAGGATTGCGTTCGATGGGACTTCTGATCCGTCAGACTTTCTATACGCGATCGAGACTAGAACTCAGACTACTCATACCGAGTATCAGCGGATCATGATCATAGAGCTTTCTATCGAGGGACCAGCCCTAAACTGGTTTATTCAGATGATCCAGCCTTATATGATGACGATGACCTGGGCTCAGTTTCGAGAGCGATTTATGAGGAGATTCTGTATAGAGCCACTTCGTTTGAGCTATTGTCTCCCGGTTAACTAGCATTTCTCGCGGTGATCGATCTGTAGAGGAGTATACCTGAGAGTTTTCTTCGGCTAGGTAGATATGCAGAGGATCTTATGTGAGACTAGTATTTTGTAGTCACTACCTATGTCACCGGATTGGGCTCAACATTTGCTGGTATGCCTACAGCAGGCCTTACTCTCAAGTGTGTGATTGAGTTGGCCAAGGAGATTGAGCTGAGGCTAGTTAGAGCAGGGAGCGATGACTGATTTTTACCAATTGGGAGTTCAGTCGAGTGGATTGCAGGCTACTCCGTATTCGAGTTTTCATGTTGGTTTGAGTAGTCAGCAGCGAGGTCCGACTCAGCAGATTCAGAGGCAGCAGCAGCGAGTGCATCGAAGCAGTAGACATGGCTGTGGAGGTCAGTGTAGATCGTTCAGATTTGGGTCAGGTGCTTCAAGCAGCAGCAGTGGTCGCAATTCTGGATCAGCTGCCAGTGTATCCAGACCTGCGGTAGAGTCCATCAGGGACCGTGTTACCTGACACCACTGACAAGCTTCAGATGTAGGCAGACAGGACATTTTGCCAGATCATGTCCTTACTCTGGGTATCGGCAGCCACAGATTCTGTGATTCCCACAGCAGTCGATTGCTAGTGCTGCACCTATGTCGTTTCAGTTGCCTCCAGCCCAGCATCAGAGTTCCACTCAGCTTGTTCCACAGCAGAGTCATGGTAGAGGTACTAGAGGAGGTGCCAGAGGTGTTGGCCAGGCTTCTACTAGTCAACAGGGAGGTTGAGGTCAGGCCAGAGACTTCTATCTCACTCAGTAGGATGCTCAGGCATCCAATGCAGTCGTGTCAGGTATTGTTTCTATATATTACCTGGATGCGTGGGTTCTGTTTGATATAGGTGCCACGCATATCGTTCATTTCCCCCGTTTTTGCTTCTAAGTCTTGTTGGCAAGCTTCGAGGATGGCTTTTTCTTTGTCCGTTGCCACTCCTCTGAGTGATTCTTTGGACACCAATATTGTTCTTTCTGGTTGTCCAGTTCTCGTGGGAGGTAGAGAATTACCCGCTGAGTTGATTTTGTTGGATGTGATGGAGTTTGATGTTATTTTGGGAATGGACTGGTTGTCTCAGCACTATGCCATGGTAGATTGCAAGAATAAAGAGGTGACTTTCAGAATTCCTGATGAAGAAGAGTTTAAGTTTATGGGTGATAGGAGTTCAGCACCTCAGAATCTTATTTCTGCTATTACCGCTAGGAAGTTGTTAAGGAAAGGATGTCAGGGATATTTAGCATTAGTCAGGGATACTTCAGTGGAGAAGTTATCACTCACGGATGTTCCTGTTGCTTGTGAGTTTCCTGATGTTTTTCCTGAGGAGTTGCTAGGTTTACCACCTCACAGAGAGATTGAGTTCTGTATAGATGTGGTTCCAGGTACTACTCCTATATTTATGCCACGCTACATAATGGCTCCTGCAGAGTTGCAAGAGTTAAAGGAGCAGTTGCAAGAGTTGTTGGATAAAGGTTTCAACAGACCCAATGTTTCTCCTTGGGGTGCACTAGTCCTGTTTGTGAAGAAGAATGATGGTACCCTGAGACTGTGCATTGACTACAGAGAGCTGAATATGGTGACAGTGAAGAACAAGTATCCTCTCCCGGGGATAGATGACTTGTTTGATCAGCTACAGGGTGCACAGTTCTTTTCTAAGATTGACTTGAGGTCGGGTTATCATCAGTTATGGATCAGTGAAGCTGATATTCCTAAAACAGTGTTCCGCACTCGGTATGGCCATTATGAGTTTCTGGTGATGTCTTTTGGTTTGACTAATGCACCAGCAGCTTTTATGGACCTGATGAACAGGGTATTCATACCATATGTGGATCAGTTTGTGGTAGTCTTCATTGATGATATACTGGTTTATTCTAGGAGTATGGAGGAGCATGTATATCACTTGAGGATTGTACTGCAGACATTGAGAGATCATCAGCTTTATGCTAAATTCTTGAAGTGTGATTTCTGGATGGAGAGTGTTTCTTTTCTTGGACACGTGGTGTCTAAAGAAGGTATCTAGGTTGATCCACAGAAGATTGAAGCAGTGTCTGAGTGGCCTAAACCGACTTCTGTTATAGAGATTCAGAGTTTTCTAGGTTTAGCCGGGTATTATAGGCGGTTTGTGCAGGATTTTTCTAGAATAGCAGCCCCTATGACTCGCTTGACTCAGAAGAATGTTAGGTTCGAGTGGTCAGAAGCTTATGAGAATAGTTTCCAGTTGTTGAAGGAGAAATTGACCACAGTGCCAGTATTAGCTTTGCCTAATAGTGTGGACAAGTTCACAGTTTATTGTGATGCCTCTAGAGTTGGCCTTGGTTGTGTGTTGATGCAGAATGGAAGGGTGATAGCCTATGCTTCAAGGCAGTTGAAGAAGCATGAGCAGAACTATCCTACACATGACCTTGAAATGGCTGCAGTGATCTTTGCTCTGAAGATTTGGAGACATTATCTGTATGGGGTGACTTGTGAGATATTTACTAATCACAAGAGCCTTAAGTACATTTTCCAGCAAAGAGATATGAATCTGAGGCAGAGAAGATGGTTAGAATTGTTGAAGGATTATGACTGTGAGATATTATATCATCCGGGTAAAGCTAATGTAGTAGCAGATGCCTTGAGTAGGAAGTCCTCAGGCAGTCTTGCTCACATCAGTGTTGAGAGGAGACCATTGATCCAGGAATTGCATATGTTGGTGGATCAAGGTCTGATGATGAAGATCAGTAGGTCAGGTGGATTGCTAGCTCAATTTAAGGTGCGATCTATACTGAGGGATAGGATTAAAGCAGCTCAGAGCCGAGATCCTATTCTAGAAGAGCTTGTAGAGAATGTCAGAGCAGGGAAGTTCACTGATTTCACACTCGATGATGATGGTGTGTTGTGGATCAGTGGTAGATTGTGTGTTCCTAATGTGGATGATTTGAGAGAAAAGATCCTAGAGGAAGCACATTCTACAGCCTATAGCGTACATCCAGGTGTTACTAAGATGTACCACAGTATCAGAGATCTATACTGGTGGGATGGATTGAAGAAGGATGTCGCTAATTATATTGCTAAGTGTCTGACGTGTCAGCAAGTGAAAGTTGAGCATCGGAAGCCTTCTAGGAAGCTTCAGCCTCTTCCTATTCTCGAGTGGAAGTGGGAAAGGATAGCTATGGACTTTATGGTCGGTTTACCTCGTTCGAAGGATGGATACGATTCCATCTGGGTGATTGTAGACAGGTTGACAAAGTCTGCACATTTCTGGCCTATGAAAGCCAGTTATTTTATAGTTAGATTGGTGAAATTGTATGTGAAGCATATTGTGTTCCTTCATGGAGTACCTGTGTCCATTGTGTCAGATAGAGGTTTAGTGTTTACTTCTCATTTTTTGTAGAAGTTATAGGAAGCGATGGGCACTAGGTTAGATTTCAGTACTGCTTTTCATCCTCAGACAGATGGTCAGTCTAAGAGGACGATCCAGACACTAGAAGATATGTTGAGGATGTGTGTCCTGGATTTGGGAGGTAGCTGGGATGATCATTTGCCACTTGTAGAGTTTACATATAATAACAGCTACCATAGCAATATTGGCATGGCACCGTATGAGGCTTTGTATGGGAGGAAGTGTAGATCCCTTTTGAGTTGGGATGAGATTGGTGAGAGAGCTTTGACTGGACCTGAGATGGTTCAGGATGCTACAGAGAAAGTCACCGTGATTAAGCACAAATTAGAGACCGCAGTTAGCAGGCAGAAGAGCTATGCGGATCTTAGGCACAGAGATGTGGAGTTTCAGGTTGGAGATTTCATTTTTCTGAAGGTATCTCCGATGAAGGGTGTTATGAGATTTGGCAGGAAGGGTAAGTTAGCACCGAGATATATCGGACCATTTGAGATTCTGGAGAGAGTTGGCACTGTAGCATATCGGTTAGCTTTGCCTCCGAGTATGTCACAAGTGCATCCAGTATTTCATATCTCGATGTTAAGGAAGTATATTTCAGACCCTTCACACATGTTGCAGCCTGACAGTATGGAAGTAAGTGAAGATTTGACATTTGTGGAAGAACCTGTGGCGATCGTAGATTATCAAGTTCGACAGTTGTGTTCAAAGCAGATTCCGATGGTCAAGGTTCTGTGGCGAAGCGACAGAGTTAAGGAGCATACGTGGGAGACTGAAGTTGAGATGCGAGCTTCTTACCCATATCTCTTCCCTTCTTGATCTTGTGATCATTTTCTTTCTGGAATTTGGGGATGAATTCTTGTAAGGGGGGAAGACTATAATATCCCGTATTTTTTTAAAATATTTTAATACTGCATCGGGATATGTAGTGTTAATAATTTTTGTATATATTTATGATATTTTCTGAGTTACTATTTAATTAAAATTGATTTTTAATTGTTGTATATTATTTTAAGTGCTTTACGTAAAATTTTCTCGGGACTTGCATTTTTGGGGAAATTTTCACGTAAATAATTTACTATTAATTATATTAAATAGATTTACGGACTTGCATTAACTCATATATATTTTTAAAATACTAAATAATGTATATATGTGTATTTATTTATTTAACTAGGGTTTAATTAATTACCCTAATATTTTATTAATTATTTTTAGTTTTAGTATTATTTAATTATTTTTAAGTGTATTAAATTTTAAAATATTAAATTATATGTGTGTGGTGTATATTTAATATGTGTGATTTTATATTATTTTAATATATAGTGTAAAGTATATATATATACATATTATATGTCAAAAATCAAAATTTATTGCCAAATTACCGAATTGCCCCTCCCTCTTTCTCCTTCTCTCCTGACGCCCTACCCTTACTGCGCCTCCCGTTCCAGCATGCTGGACCGCCCTTCGACGCCATCAACTGCCGCCAACCTCCTCCCCCTTCCTTCCTCTTCCTCTCCGACGTGACCAGGCCGCCGAAAGCCCGATGGAACGCCTGAAATTCGAGATGGCAGCAAGTTGAGCTCTTTGCCATCGACCACGATTCCGGCCACCATTTCGTGCACCATCGGTCTTCATCGACTCCTTGAGCTCCGGTGGTCCCTATTCTAAGCTCCTTTTGACCTGAAATCAAGTGGTTGATGATGTTTGAGCTAAATCTTTAATTCGGCCATCTTAGGGTTTTTGAATTTTTTTGAGCTTCAAATGATTGATTCATGAAAAATCCCTTAACAAATGTTGATCCTAGTAGCTTAATCTACATGTGTCAATTTTTGTAGAATTTTTGGAGATTATTTTGATTTTTGGATATTTTTGAATATTTTATTATTAGTTTCTAATTTTCGAAAATTAATTAATTAAATTATGAAATTGTGTTTTATGATAATTATAGGTGTTGAAATGAATTATAGAAATTTATTTGGAATTTTTATGAATTTCTATGTATTTATTTTGAATTTAATTAGTTTATGTAATTTTAAAAAATTAGGATATTTGTGTTTTTAATTGAAATTAATTATTTAATTGAGTTTAATTATTGATATTATTGATAAATATGTTAAGAAAATTAATTTTGGATAATTATACTATTTTTGGTGAATTTTTGAATGAATTTTAGTAGATTTATATATATAGGGGTATTTTGGTAATTTTACCCTATATTGACAAAAAATGTAATTAAATTGGTTTTAATAGTTATTTAAGGTATAAAAATGATTTCTACAAATTATTTAGTATTTTAACTAATTATAACTATTTTTCGTGAATTATTTTCAATTATATATATAATATACGATTTTACTAATAAAATGAGTTTTCATCGGTTTTTACTGTGTTTTAAGGCTAATTATGTAATTTCTACTTATTAAATGTATTTCTGTGATATAAGGGTATTTTTGGTATTTTTATATTATTATGTGATTGTGGACCCCGGTCGGTAGACTGTAGTTTGGAGTCCGACCGAGGGGTTATGGATGTGTTTTTATGCCTGTTTTTCGAAGTGTGTTTCTTTGCAGGACCGGCTTTACTCTTTGAGTAGAGAGATGTCCATTTTACAAGGGAGGTTCTGTCAGATTTTCGGTAGAATTCTCGTAAAACGTGATGTCTAGTCAAACCCTAATTTTGATTTTATGTCCAATATTCTAGATCGAGTTTCTAGGATTTTCTGTTAGGTTTATTCTGATGTCTATTATTTATTATTTGTTTAGTTGCGCCGAGACCGAGGGCTAGTGGACCAGGCCCGTCGGACCTATTTCGAGGAGCGCACTAAGTGTGAGTTGCTATTTTATATATATGTGCTCTAGGGTGCATGATTTTAGAAATATATGTTTTATCTTGATTAAATATGCATAATAGTTTAATTAGTACTTGAGTTTATTTTAGTTTATTTTTGGTTTATTTTAAACTATATGCATGTTTTATTAATAAAACAGGTTTAAAATGTTTTTAAATTTTGTAATTTAATTGGATTTATTTGACGTATATATACTCGAAATATACCTGGTTTACTTTTGGTATATTTCCAGTATATATATGGTTTATGTTGCTATTTTATTTAAGTTCATGCATCATTTGCTTTTAAGAATGTATGCTTTATATTTTAATGAAGGATATCGATAGAACGTGCTACCTAGTGGGCAGCATTAGGACGAGTACGTACCGGTACGCTTATAGCATTTAGGCCATATTACTAACCAGTTTGTGGATATTAATTGGATATGATTATTTGATGTGTGATGTGATTTAGGTGTGATTGCTGGAGCTCGGTTGACCTAGTGTCTCGGGGCCAATCACATTGACAGTCAGACTGCTGGAGCTCAGTTGACTTAGTGTCTCAGGGCCAGTCTACTGTCCAAATGGATCAAGTGATCATATATTGGAATAAGTGAGCCTGTATGGCTAAAGTGTTGTCTAACACTATTTGAGGTTGCGATATTCTAGTGTTCGATTTGATCCTTCATAAACTGTGAATTTCAGTAAAAATATATAAAAGGATTTTATTGCATCGTGTGTATTTGCCTGTATTTATACATATTAGATATATATTGTTGATTGTATGCATTGTCATTTAGTATGCATGTATATATATTATAGTAATTCACTCAGTGAGGTCTGACTCCTCTCCGTTGATGATTTTTCAGGAGAGTCATCATCTTCAGACCTTAGTAGCAGGCCTGTACGCCGGATTTCTTCCGCCTCGGCTTCTTTATGTAAACTGCTCACTTGAGTTTCATTTTTATGATCTAGACACTGCAGTAGTTGTAAATAAATTATGGGTTTGATGTATTATATTTATATGAGATATGTATTTTAAGAATTTGAACTGGATGTGTATTTAAAGGATTTATCTATATATGAGATATGGATATTATTTTGATATTTATTATTTTATTCCACTGCACAGTATTTTATTTAATTGTGATATTATTATTACTATTGCATGTTTTATTTTATTTTTAGGCTTGCTACGAGTTTCGGATTCGAAAGAATTCCCGTTCCCTAGCGCCAGTCATGGCCCCTATTTTGGGTCGTGACAAGTATGGAGTAGTCTGGAATCCACCTGACTATATACCTAACTAGTAATGATCAGGCATAGCTCCCTACCTGACTAGCCTCAGCTCAATCTCCTCGGCCAACTCAATCATCGACTCTAGAGTAAGGCCTGCTGTAGGCATACCAGCAAATGCAGAACCCAATCCAGTGACGTAGGTAATGACTGCAAAATACTGGTCTCGCATCAAATCTTCTATATATCTACCAAGTCGGAGAAACTCTCAAGTGTACTCCTCAACAGATCGGTCACCACGAGAAATACTGGTCAATCGGAGACGATAACTCATACGAAGTGGCTCTGGGCAGAATCTCCTCATGAATCGCTCTTTGAACTGAGCCTAGGTCATCGTCAACATGTATGGTTGAATCATCTGAATAAACCAGTCCATGGCTAGTCCCTCAACTGATAGCTCAACAATCATAATCTGCTGGTACTCGGTGTGAGCAGTCTGAGTCCTAGTCTCGGTCGCATGTAGAAAATCTAAAGGGTTGGAAGTGTCGTCATAAGTGATCCTGCCAAATCTAGCATAAAACAGAGCTGCCTCAGGGTCAGACATACCCTGCTGGTAGGCAGGCTGAACAGGCAAAACTACTGGAGGTACAAGAACATCCTCATACTCAGGCTTTACAGGCTCCTCATCATATATGTCTCTCTGTCTACGACGACCTGCCGCTCCTCGAGGTCTACTTCTACCACGACCTCTACATCTAACTGGCAGCTCCAAAGGTAAAATCGCATCCTGAAAGGACTCATCATCCTCAGTCTCAACGACTAGTGGAGCGACACACACTCGCCTCCTCATTCTGAAAAGACAAATCGAAAGATTCAGAAAAAACAGACAACGGAGGAATATGTAGAAAACTAAGTCAAGGAATATGTATCAAGACATACCCAAACCTAATTTACTGTAGTAGTTTCGAAAGAAAAACACAACACTGAAAACTAGGGCCATAACTCACACAATTAAGGCCCTAACACAAAACTCTGCTCTGATACCAACTTTGTCACGACCCAAAACAGAGGCCATGACTAGTGCTAGGGAATGGGAATTCTTTCAAATCCGAAACCCGTACTGGATGCACTTGAGACATACTCGGCGGCAAAGTCAACCGATATGCAACAGTGCCAACTCTCTCCAGAATCTCAAACGGTCCGATATATCTCAGTGCTAACTTACCCTTTCTGCCAAATCTCATAACACCCTTCATAGGAGACACCTTCAGAAAAATAAAGTCACCAACCTAAAACTCCACATCTCTGCACCTAGGATCTGCATATCTCTTCTGCCTGCTAACTGCGATCTCTAATCTGTGCTTAATCACGATGACTTTCTCTGCAGCATCCTGAACCATCTCAGGTCCAGTCAAAGTTCTCTCCCCAATCTCATCCCAACTCAAAGGGGATCTACACTTCCTCCTATACAACGCCTCATATGGTACCATGCCAATATTGCTATGGTAGCTATTATTACAGGCAAACTCTATAAGAGGCAAATGATCATCCCAACTACCTCTCAAATCCAAGACACACATCCTCAATATATCTTCCAATGTCTGGATCATCCTCTCAGACTGACCATCTATCTGAGGATGAAAAGCAGTACTGAAATCCAACCTAGTGCCCATCGCTTCCTATAACTTTTACTAAAAATGAGAGGTAAATACATAACCTCTGTCTGACACAATGGACACAGGTACTCCAGGAAGGCACATAATATGCTTCATATACATCTTCGCCAATCTAGCTACAAAATAAGTGGCTTTCACAAGCAAGAAATGTGCAGATGTGGTCAACCTGTCTACAATCACCCAGATGGAATCGTATCCATCCTTAGAACGAGGTAAACCAACCACAAAATCCATAGCTATCCTTTCCCACTTCCACTCGGGAATAGGAAGAGGCTGAAGCTTCCCAGAAGGCTTTTGATGTTTAGCTTTCACTTGCTGACACATCAGGCACTTAGCAATATAATCAGCAACATACTTCTTTAGTCCCTCCCACCAGTACAAATCTCTGATACTATGGTCCATTTTAATGACACCCGAATGTACACTATAGGTTGTAGAATGTGCTTCCTCAAGGATCTCTTCTCTTAAATCATCCACATCAGGAATACACAATCTAATACTGATCCACAACACACCATCATAATCAAGTGTGAAATCAGTGAACTTCCCTGCTCGAACATTCTCTGCAAGCTCTTCTAGAATAGGATCTCAGCTCTAAGCTACTTTAATCCTATCCCTCAGTACAAATCGTATATTAAACTGAGCTAGCAGTCCACCTGACCTACTAATCTTCATCATCAGACCTTGATCCACCAATAAATGTAACTCCTAGATCAACGGTCTCCTCTCAACACTGATATGAGCAAGACTGCCTGAGGACTTCCTACTCAAGGCATCTACTACCACATTAGCCTTGCCCGGATGATATAAAATCTCACAGTCATAATCTTTCAATAGTTCCAACCATCTTCTCTACCTCAGATTTAGATCTCTCTATTGGAAAATGTACTTAAGGCTCTTGTGATCAGTAAAAATCTCATAAGTCACCCCATACAAATAGTGTCTCCAAATTTTAAGAGCAAAGATCACTGCAGCCATCTCAAGGTCATGTGTAGGATAGTTCTGCTCATGCTTCTTTAACTGCCTTGAAGCATAGGCTATCACCCTACCATTCTGCATCAACATATAACCAAGGCCAACTCTAGAGGCATCACAATAAACTGTGAACTTGTCCACACTATTAGGCAAAGCTAACACTGGGGCTGTGGTCAACTTCTCCTTCAGCAACTAAAAACTATTCTCATAAGCTTCTGACTACTCAAATCTTACATTCTTCTAAGTCAAGTGACTCATAGGGGCTAAAATTCTAGAAAAATCCTGTACAAACCTCCTATAATACCCGGCTAAACCTAGAAAACTCCAAATCTCAGTAACAGAAGTCGGTCTAGGCCACTTAGACACTGCCTCAATCTTTTGTGGATCAACCTGGATACCCTCTTTAGACACCACATGTCCAAGAAAAGAAACACTCTCCATCCAGAAATCACACTTTGAGAATTTAGCATAAAGCTGATGCTCTCTCAGTGTTTGTAATACAGTCCTCAAGTGATATACATGCTCCTCCATACTCATCGAATATACCAGTATATCATCGATGAAGACTACCACAAACTGATCCATATATGGTCTGAATACCCTATTCATCAGGTCCATAAAAGCTGCCGGTGCATTAGTCAAGCCAAAAGACATCACCAGAAACTCATAATGGCCATATCGAGTGCGGAATGCCATTTTAGGAACATCAGCTTCACTAATCCGCAGCTGATGATAACCCGACCTCAGATTAATTTTAGAAAAGAATTGTGCACCCTGTAGCTGATCAAACAAGTCATCTATCCTTGGGAGAGGATACTTGTTCTTCACTGTCACCTTATTCAGCTCTCTATAGTTAATGCACAGTCTCAAGGTACCATCCTTCTTCTTCACAAACAGGACTGGTGCACCCCAAGGAGATACACTAGGTCTGATGAAACCCTTATCCAACAACTCTTGCAACTACTCCTTCAACTCTTTCAACTCTACAAGAGCCATTCTATAGGGTGGCATAGATATAAGAGTAGTACCTGGAACCACATCTATACATAACTCAATATCTCTGTGAGGTGGTAAACCTGGTAACTCCTCAGGAAAAACATCAGGAAACTCACAGGCAACAGGAACATCTATGAGTGACAACTTCTCCACTGAAGTATCCCTAACCAATGCCAAATATCTCTGACAACCTTTCCTCAACAACTTTCTAGCCATAATAGTAGAAATGAGATTCTGAGGTACTGAACTCTTATCACCCATAAACTTAAATTCTTTTTCACCAGGAATTCTGAAAATCACCTCTTTACTCTGACAATCCACAACGGCATAGTGATGAGATAACCAATCCATACCTAGAATAACATCAAATTCCATCACATCCAATAGAATCAAATCAGCAAATAATTCTTTATCTCCCACGAGGACTAGACAACCAGAAAGAACAACATTGGTGTCCAAAGAATCACTTAGTGGAGTGGCGACAGACAAAGGAAAAGCCATCCTCGAAGCTTGCCAACAAGACTTGGAAGCAAAAACAGCAAAAACGAATGAATGTGTGGCACCCAGATCAAACAAAACCCATGCATCCATGTAACAGATAGAAATAATACTTCCACGACTGCATTAGATGCCTGAGTATCCTGCTGAGTGAGATGGAAGACTCTAGCCTATCCTTGAAGAAATCTGGTGAACAGGTCTACTGTTGAGTTTGAAGATAAGGACTCTCCTATATAAACATCAACTGAGGGGAGTCAAACCTCACTGAGTGAATTATTATAATATATATACACGCATAACTAAATGTCAAATGCAGACACTCAACAGTATATATATAATAAATATATATATAGGCAAATAAATACAGATGCAAAGAAAATCATTTTAATATTAAAAATCATTAGTTTATGAAGGATCAAATAAAACCATAAATGATGGCAACCTCAATACCAATTGAAAGTACTCTAGCCATATAGGCTCACTTAAATCCAAGTAAATTCACTTAATCCATATGGACAGTAGTACACTGGCCCCAAAACACTAAGTCGACCAAGCTCCAACATTCTGACTGTCGATGTGATTGGCCTCGAGATACTAGGTCAACCAAGCTCCAGAAATCACACTCTCAATCACATTAACCTCAATCAAATCAATCATATCAATCAATCATAATTACCATAATTAATTTTCACTTAACTCTAATCTATTGCACCGGTACATACACGGTCCTAGTGTTACCCACTAGGAAGCACATTTTATTGATATCCTTCATTTATATTAAAACATACATTCAGAAAAACAAATGATGCATAATGATATTTAAAATAAACAAATAAACCATATATATACCGGAAATATATCTAAAACAAACTAAGTATATTTTAGATATATATATGTATAATTAACTCAAATAAATCATGGAATATATTAAATTAAACCAATAATATATTTGAAAATAAGCTGGATTTAATTAAAAAGGAAAACATGCATTTATTTTATAATATACCAAAAATATACTAAAAGTATACCTAAAATATACTTAAACATTCAAATAGGAAATTATGCAAAAATTTATATTTAAAACATAGAAGTCTAAAACATGCAACCTAAGAAATGCATATATATTATAATAACTCACAGTTGTGCGCTCCTCGAGACCGATCCGACAGGCCTGGTCCACTAGGCCTCGATCTCAGCACAACTAACACTAAAATAACAACACAAAAATCAGAATAATTCTAACTTAACTTCTAAATACTCGATTTAGAATTTTATACACAAATAGAGAATAGGAATTTGACCGAATGTCACATTTTATGAGAATTCTACCGAAAATTTGGTAGAACCTCCTTTGTAAAATAGATATCTCTCTACTTAAAAAGTAGAGCCGGTCCTGCAAGAAAAATACACTTCAAATAGAATCCACAAAACTCCTCAGTTGGAACCCAAACTTCAATTTTCCATCAATCGAGGTCCACAATTCACAATAAAATACACAAAATATATTAAAATTTCATAAATACTAAAAATATCCCTTTAAGTATCAAATTATAGTAATTTAAATATTCAAACATTAAAAGTAATTATTTTTACTGATAATCACTTAAAAACCCTAATATTGATATAAAATTAATAAAATCGATATTTCTTGATAAATTCACAAATATTAATAAAAATTCATTTTATAAATCTAAATTACTTAATTAGTCCAAAAAATATTCTAAATTACTAGCAACCCATTTATTTACAAAAATAGTATATTATATATAATTTGAACATAATTTTTGAAAAAATAGTATTAATTAGTTAAAATTAGTAAATAATTTATAAAAAAATCATTTTTATACTTCAAACAATATTTAAAACCAACTAAATTAATATTTAACCAAAATTACTATCAAATTACCAAAATACCCCTAGTATATAAAAATTCACATAATATACTAAATATACTAAACAATTCAATAAAAATTATATAAATACTCTAAAATTATTTTCTTAACATATTATTCAATAAATTCAACAAATATATTCAGTTAACCAATTATTTTTAACAAAATACATATATAACCTATATTTCCAAAATTCACATAAACTAAATATAATTATAAAAATTACACAAAAATTATAATTTAATTCCTAAAATTAATATCAACCATCAAAAACACTAAAAATCACAATTTTACAATTTATTTAATTAATTTACGAAAATAATAAAATAATAAAAAATTCACAAAAATCAAAATAAATTCCAAAAATTACACAAAAATTCTAGGATGTAGATTAAGCTAAGGGGAATAATATTTTTGAAGGAATTAAGCATGAATCATAAAGAATCAAGCTTAAAAAATTCAAGAACAAAAAATGGCTGAAAATGGAAATAAGATCAAAACCCTACCAAATTATGTTTTCAAGCTACAAGAAGCTTAAAATCATCCTCTATGGAGTTTCAGAAGTCCAACGGCATCGGAATCATCAATTTTGGTAGCCGAAATCAACTTGAATGGAGGAGGAAGAAATTTTTGGGTTTCAAGCCAAAATAAGGTGAAATGGCACCAGAGAAGGAAGGAAATGGCAGCAAGGCTACTGGCTGGAAGGGGTTGAGCTCCAAGAGGCACACTAATGGCCTGAAAATGACAGGGAAGGACGGTGATGGTGATGGGGAGGATCGGGAGAGTGAAAGGTAAGGGAAGGGTAGATTATGTAAATATCTAGGTTTATATATATATATATATATATATATATATATATATATATATATATATATATATATATAACATATAATAAAAAATATATAATTTATACACGTAATTTGAATATTAAACCCTAATATTATTCATGCATGCATATATATGTATAACTCATAAAAATTAAGGTCAATAATGTAATTCAGTAAAATAATAATATTAAAATATTAATGCTCTAAATTAAAGACTTACTAAAATACTATTTCCCGAAATAATAATTTAAAGACATGTATTTACGTAAAATATATTAATTAAATGTAAAATAATAATGATTATTCACAAAATAGTAAACTAATCAAATATAGTTTTAAAATTATTAACACTGCATATCTCGATTTAAAATAAAATAATCTAAAACTCGGGTTATAACAGTCTTCCCCCCTTATAAGAATTCATCCCCGAATTCCAAAAAGAAAAAGAAATACAAAATCAAGGAGGAAAGAGATACGGGTAAGAAGCTCACATCTCAGCTTCAATCTCCCAGGTATGCTCCTCTACTCTGTTGCTACGCCATAACACCTTGACCATCAGAATCTGTTTTGAATGCAACTGTTGAACTTGATAGTCAACGATTGCAATAGGTTCTTCTATGAATGTCATGTCTTCATTCACTTCAACATTGTCGAGCTACAACATATGTGAAGGGTTTAAGACATACTTCCTCAGCATTTAGATATGAAACACCGGATGCACTTGAGACATACTCAGAGGCAAAGCCAATCGATATGGAACAGTGCCAACTCTCTCCAAAATCTTGAACCGGCCTATATATCTCGGTACCAGTTTACCCTTCCTGCCAAATCTCATAACACCTTTTATCGGAGACACCTTCAGAAAAATAAAGTCTCTTACCTGGAACTCCACATCTCTGCGTCTAGGATCCACATAGCTCTTTTGCTTTCTAACTGCGGTCTCTAATCTGCTCTTGATCACAATAACTTTCTCTGTAGCATCCTGAACCATCTCAGGTCCAGTCAAAGCTCTCTCACAAATCTCATCCCAACTCAGAGGGGATCCACACTTCCTTCCATACAAAGCCTCATATGGTGCCATTTTAATACTGCTATGGTAGTTGTTATTATATGCAAACTCTACGAGTGGAAAATGATTATCCCATCTACCTCCTAAATCCAAAACACACATCCTCAACATATCTTCTAGTGTTTGGATCATCCTCTCAGACTAATCATCTATCTGAGGATGAAAAGCAGTACTGAAGTCCAACCTAGTGCCCATCGCTTCTGGTAACTTCTGCCAAAAATGAGAGGTAAACACTAAACCTCTGTCTGACACAATGGACATAGGTACTCCATAAAGGCACACAATATGCTTCACATACAGCTTTGCCAATCTAGCTACAAATAAGTGGCTTTCACAGGCAAGAAATGTGCAGACTTGGTTAACCTGTCCATAATCACCCAAATGGAATCATATCTATCCTTATAACGAGGTAAACCAACCACAAATTCCATTGCTATCCTTTTCTACTTCCACTCAGGAATAGGAAGAGGCTAAAGCTTCCCAGAAGGCTTCTATGCTTAGCTTTCACTTGTTGACACATCAAACACTTAGCAACATAATCAGTGACATCCTTCTTTAGTCCATCCCACTAGTACAAGTCTCAGATACTGTGGTACATCTTAGTAACACCCGGATGTACGCTATAGGCTATAGAATGTGCTTCCTCAAGGATCTCTTCTCTAAAATTATCCACATTAGGAACACACAATCTACCACTGATCCACAAAACACCATCATCATCAAGTGTGAAATCAGTGAACTTCCCTGCTCGGGCATTCTCTGCAACCTCTTCTAGAATAGGATCTCGGCTCTGAGCTGCCTTAATCCTGTCTCTCAATACAGATCGCACCTTAAACTGAGCTAGCAGTCCACCTAATCTACTAATCTTCATCATCAAACCTTGATCCACTAACTGATACAACTCTTGGATCAACAGTCTCCTCTCCACACGGATGTGAGCAAGACTGCCTGAGGACTTCCTACTCAAGGCATCTGCTACCACATTAGCCTTGCCTAGGTGATATAAAATCTCACAGTCATAATCTTTAAACAATTCCAACCATCTCCTCTGCCTCAGATTCATATCTCTCTGCTGGAAAATGTACTTAAGACTCTTATGATCCGTAAAAATGTAATATCCTATGTTTTTAAATATTTTTACACTGTACCGGGATATGCAGTGTTAATAAATTTTGAATGTATATATATGATATTTTTACGAGTTGATATGTATTTAAAACCTATTTTAATTACTGTGTATTATTTACAGTGTTTTACGTAAAATTTTCCCGGGACTTTCATTTTCGGGGAAATTTTCACGTAAATATTTTAATATTAATTATTTTAAATATATTTTCGGACTTGCATGAACTCATGCGTATTTTTAAATACTAAATAAAGTTTGTGTGTGTATATATTTATTTAATTAGGGTTTAATATATTACCCTAATATTTTATTATTTGTTTATTCATTTATTATTATTTAATTATTTTATTTAATATTAAATTATTAAAATTATTTTTTTTATTTTTTTATTATTATTATTATTATTTTAATATTATTTTTTTTCTTTTTTTTTCTTTTTTTTTTCTTTTTTCTTTTTCTTTTCTTTTTCTTTTCTTTTTCTTTCTTCTTCTTCTTCTTCTTCTTCTTTCCTCCCGCACGCCCAACCACCATCCTCCCTTCCCTCCCGCTGCAACTCTGGTCACCTACCGTCGGTGTGCCTCCTAGCTTGCCACCACCGTTCCCAGCCGTCCCCCGCCACCAGCAGCTCCCATCCCCGGTGCCGGCAGCTCCATTTTCCATTTTTGGCCGAAAATTGTCCCTTCACCGTTTCTCCCCCCTCCGACCACCGTTTTTGACACCGCCGGTCTCTTTCTTCTCCTTGAGCTCCGGTGAGTGTGATTCTAGCTTTGGTTTGAGCTAAAATGGTTTAGATTTGCTTAGGTTTTGATTTTTCCAATTCGGTCACATTAGGGTTTTTGATTTTTTTGAGCTTCTAATTGATTGATTCATGAAAACTCCCTTCACAAATGTTGATCCTAGTAGCTCAATATACATGTATGAATTTTTGTAGAATTTTTGGAGATTTTTTGGATTTTTGGGTATTTTTGAATATTTTAATATTATTTTCTAATTTTTGGAAATTAATTATTTAAATTATGAAATTGGGATTTATGGTTAAATTAGGTGTTGAAATGAATTATAGGAATTTATTTGGAATTTTTATGAATTTCTAAGTATTTATTTTGAATTATTGAAGTTTATGTAAATTTGAAAAATTAGGTTAAATGTGTTTTTATTTGAATTTAATTGGTTAATTGAGTTTAATTATTGATATTATTGATAAATATGTTGAGAAAATTAATTTTGGATAATTGTATGATTTTTGGTGAATTTTTGAAGTAATTTAAGTATATTTATATATATAGGGGTATTTTGGTAATTTTACCCTAAATTGTCTAAAAATGTAATTTAATCGGTTTTAATAGTTATTTAAGGCATAAAAATGATTTCTACAAATTATTTGATATTTTTAAATAATTAAAACTATTTTCGTGAATTATTTTCAATTATATATTTAATATACGTTTTTTCTAATAAAATGAGTTTTTATCGGTTTTTACAGTGTTTTAAGGTTAATTATGTAATTTCTACTTATAAAATGAATTTCTATGCTATAAGGATATTTTTGGTATTTTCAGAATTATTCCGTGTTTATGGACCTCAATCGGTAGACTGTAGTTTGGAGTCCGACCGAGGGGTTGTGGGTTTGTGTTGAGCTTATTTTTCGAAGTGTGTTTCTTTGCAGGGTCGGCTCTACTCTTTTGAGTAGAGAGATGTCCGTTTTACAAGGGAGGTTCTGTCGAATTTTCGATAGAATTCTCGTAAAACGTGATATCCAGTCGAACCCTAATTCTGTTTCCGTATTTAAATACTCTAGATTGAATTCTAGAATTTTTGTTAGGGTTATTCTGATGTCGATTATTTATTTCTTATTTAGTTGCACCGAGATCGAGGGCTAGTGGACCAGGCCCGTCGGACCCGTCTCGTGGAGCGCACTAGGTGAGTTACTATACTATATATATATACTTAGGATGCATGATTTAGAAATATATATTTTGTTTCGATTAAAATGCATAAATAATATGATTTGTATTTAAGTATATTTTTGGTTTATTTTTGGTATATATTAAATTATATGCATGTTTTGTAAATAAAATATATTTAAAATGTTTTTAAATATATTTCCAACTTAATTTATAATTTGATTGAATTCATTTGACGTATATATACTCGAAATATACCTGGTTTACTTTTGGTATATTTCTAGTATATATATGGTTTATGTTGATATTTTATTGAATTTCATGCATCATTTATTTTTATGAATGAATGTTTTATATTTATTAATGAAGGATATCAATAGAACGTGCTACCTAGTGGGCAGCACTAGGACCGAGTACGTACCGGTACGCCTATAGTATTTAGGCTATATTACTAACTTATTTATGGATATTGATTGATTATGATTATTTGATGTGTGAGATGTGGTTTGGAGGTGTGATTGTTGGAGCTCGGTTGACCAAGTGTCTCGGGGCCAATCACACTGGCAGTCAGACTGCTGGAGCTCGGTTGACTTAGTGTCTCGGGGCCAGTCTACTGTCTAAATGGATTAAGTGGATATATTTGGATTAAGTGAGCCTGTATGGCTAGAGTGTTGTCTAACACTATTTCTGAGGTTACGATATTCTAGGGTTCTATGTGATCCTTCATAAACCATGATTTTCAATAAAAATATATAAAAATGATTTTACTGCATCTGTGTGAATTTGCCTGTATATATACATATTAGATATGTATTATTGACTGTATGCATTGTTATTTAGTATGTATGTATATATATTATAGTAATTCACTCAGTGAGGTCTGACTCCCCTCCGTTGACTATTTTTCAGGAGAGTCAACTTCTTCAGACCTCAGTAGCAGGTCGATACGCCGGATTTCTTCCGCCCCGGCTTCTTTGTGTAAACTGCTTACTTGAGTCATATTTATTTTATCTAGACACTGCAATAGTTGTGAATTAAAGTATTGGATTTCATGTATTTTATTTAAAGAGATGTATTATATTGAAACTGGATTTGTATTTAAAAGATTATATATCTATGAGATGAGATTTGATTTAAATCCAGTTGATGTGAATAATATTATGATATTATGATTTTTATTTCCGCTGCATATTATATGATTATTGTTATTATTGCATGATTTATTTTATTTTTAGGCTTGCTACGGGTTCCGGATTCGAAAGAATTCCCATTCCCTAGCGCCGGTCATGGCCCCTGTTTTGGGTCGTGACAAAGTTGGTATCAGAGCAGAGTTCTGTGTTAGGGCTTAGTTATGTGAGTTGTGGCCCTAGTTTTAAAGTTGTGTTTTCTTCTGGTAACTACTGCAGTGTATTAGGTTCGAGTACGTCTTGATAAGTATTCCTTGCCTTAGTTTTCTGCGTTATTCCTCCGTTGTTTGTTTTGTTTGAATCTTTCCGTTTGTCTTTTCAGTATGAGGAGGCGAGCGCGTGTCGCTCCACCAGTCGTTGAGGCCGAGGATGATGAGTCTTTTCAGGATGAGGTTTTACCTCCTGAGCAGCCAGTTAGACGTAAAGGTCGTGGCAGAGGTAGACCTCGAGGAGCGGTAGGTCACCGTAGGCAGAGAGAGTTACAGGACGAGGAGCCTGTTGAGCCTGAATTTGATGTTCCTGTTCCTCTAGTTGTTCAGCCTGTTCAGCCTGCCTATCAGCAGGGTATGTCTGACCCTGAGGCATCTTTGTCTATGCCCGAGTTGGCAGGATTACGTTTGATGGTACTTCCGATCTGTTAGATTTTCTATACGCGATCGAGACTAGGACTCGGACTGCTCATACCGAGTACCAGCGGATCATGATCGTTGAGTTGTCTGTTGAGGGACCAGCTCTAGATTGGTTCATTCAGATGATCCAGCCCTATATGATGACGATGACCTGGGCTCAGTTCCGAGAGCGATTTATGAGGAGATTATGTCCAGAGCCTCTTCGTTTGAGCTATCGTCTTCGATTGACCAGTATTTCTCATGGAGATCGATCTGTAGAGGAGTATACCCAAGAGTTTCTTCGTCTGGGTAGATATGCTGAGGATTTGATGCGAGATCAGTATTTCGTAGTTACTACGTATGTTACCGGTTTGGATTCAGCTTTTGCTGGTATGCCTACAGCAGGTCTTACTCTGGAGTCTGTGATCGAGTTAGCCAAGGAGATTGAGCTGAGGTTAGTTAGGCAGGGAGCGATGCCTGATTATTACCAGCTAGGAGTTCAGTCGAGTGGATTGCAGGCTACTCCATATTCGAGTTTTCATGTTGGATCGAGTAGTCAGCAGCGAGGTCCGACTCAGCAGAGTCAGAGGCAGCAGCAGCGAGTGCATCGGAGCAGTAGACATGGCTGTGGAGGTCAGCGTAGATCGTTCAGATTTGGATCAGGTGCTTCGAGCAGCAGCAGTGGTCGTAGTTCTGGATCAGCGGCCAGTGTTTGTCAGACGTGTGGTAGAGTCCATCAGGGACCGTGTTATCTGACACCACTGACATGCTTCAGATGCGGGCAGACAGGACATTTTGCCAGATCGTGTCCTTATTCTGGGTATCAGCAGCAGCAGATTCCGTGATTCCCACAGCAGTCAATTGCTAGTGCTGCACCCGTGCCATTTCAGTTGCCACCAGCCCAGCATCAGAGTTCTACTCAGTTTGTTCCACAGTAGAGTCGTGGTAGAGGTACTAGAGGAGGTGCCAGCGGTGTTGGCCAGGCTTCTACCAGTCAGCAGGGAGGTCGAGGTCAGGCCAGAGTCTTCCATCTGACTCAGCAGGATGCTCAGGCATCTAATGCAGTCGTGGCAGGTATTATTTCTGTTTGTTACCTGGATGCATGGGTTTTGTTTGATCCGGGTGCCACGCATTCATTTGTTTCTCCTGTTTTTGCTTCTAAATATTGTTGGCAAGCTTCGAGGATGGCTTTTCCTTTGTCTGTTGCCACTCCTCTGAGCGATTCCTTGGACACCGATATTGTTCTTTCTGGTTGTCCAGTTCTCGTGGGAGATAGAGAATTACCCGCTGATTTGATTTTGTTGGATGTGATGGAGTTTGATGTTATTTTGGGAATGGATTGGTTATCTCAGCACTTCACCGTGGTAGATTGCAGGAATAAGGAGGTAACTTTCAGAATTCCTGGTGAAGAAGATTTTAAGTTTGTTGGTGATAGGAGTTCAGCACCTCAGAATCTTATTTCTGCTATTTCAGCTAGGAAGTTGTTGAAGAAAGGTTGTCAGGGATATTTGGCATTGGTCAAGGATACGTCAGTGGAGAAGTTGTCACTCACAGATGTTCCTGTCGCCTGTGAGTTTCCTGATTTTTTCCCGAGGAGTTGCCAGGTTTACCACCTCACAGAGAGATTGAGTTCTGTATAGATGTGGTTCTAGGTACTACTCTTATATCTATGCCACCCTATCGTATGGCTCCTGCAGAGTTGAAAGAGTTGAAGGAGCAGTTGCAAGAGTTATTGGATAAAGGTTTTATTAGACCTAGTGTTTCTCCTTGGGGTGCACCAGTCCTGTTTATGAAGAAGAAGGATGGTACCCTGAGACTGTGCATTGACTACAGAGAGCTGAATAAGGTGACAATGAAGAACAAGTATCCTCTCCTGAGGATTGATGATTTGTTTGATCAGCTTCAGGGTGCACAGTTCTTTTCTAAGGTTGACTTGAGGTCGGGTTATCATCAACTGCGTATCAGTGAAGCTGATATTCCTAAGACAGCATTCCACACTTGATATGGCCATTATGAGTTTCTGGTGATGTCTTTTGGTTTGACTAATGCACCAGCAGCTTTTATGGACCTGATGAACAGAGTATTCAGACCGTATGTGGATCAGTTTGTAGTAGTCTTCATTGATGATATACTGGTATATTCAAGGAGTATGGAAGAGCATGTATATCATTTGAGGATTACTGCAGACACTGAGAGATCATCAGCTTTATGCTAAATTCTCGAAGTGTGATTTTTGGATGGAGAGTGTTTCTTTTCTTGGACACGTAGTGTCTAAAGAAGGTATTTAGGTTGATCCACAGAAGGTTGAGGCAGTGTCTGAATGGCCTAGACCTACTTCTGTCACAGAGATTCGGAGTTTTCTGGGTTTAGCGGGGTATTATAGGTGGTTTGTGCAGGATTTTTCCAGGATTGCAGCCCCTATGACTCGCTTGACTCAGAAGAATGTTAGATTCGAGTGGTCAGATGCTTGTGAGAACAGTTTTCAGTTGTTGAAGGATAAGTTGACCACAGCGCCAGTATTGGCTTTGCCAAATAGTGTGGATAAGTTCACAGTTTACTGTGATGCTTCTAGAATTGGTCTTGGTTGTGTGTTGATGCAAAATGGAAGGGTGATAGCCTATGCTTCGAGGCAGTTGAAGAAGCATGAGCAGAATTATCCTACACATGATCTTGAGATGGCTGCAGTTATTTTTGCTTTGAAGATTTGGAGACATTATCTGTATGGGGTGACTTGTGAGATATTTACTGATCACAAGAGCCTTAGGTACATTTTTCAGTAGCGAGATCTGAATTTGAGGCAGAGAAGATGGTTGGAATTGTTGAAGGATTATGATTGCGAGATCTTGTATCATCCGGGTAAAGCTAATGTGGTAGCAGATGCCTTGAGTAGGATGTCCTCAGGTAGTCTTGCTCACATCAGTGTTGAGAGGAGACCATTGATCCAAGAGTTGCATCTGATGGTGGATCAAGGTCTGATGATGAAGATTAGTAGATCAGGTGGACTGCTAGCTCAGTTTAAAATGCGATCTGTACTGAGGGATAGGATTAAAGCAGCTCAGAGCCGAGATCCTATTCTGGAAGAGCTTGCAGAGAATGTCAGAGCAGGGAAGTTCACTGATTTCACACTTGATGATGATGGTGTGTTGTGGATTAGTGGTAGACTGTGTGTTCCTGAGGTGGATGATTTGAGAGAGGAGATTTTAGAGGAAGCACATTCTACAGCTTACAGCGTTCATCCAGGTGTTACTAAGATGTACCACAATATCAGAGATTTATACTGGTGGGACGGATTGAAGAAAGATGTCACTGATTATGTTGCTAAGTGCTTGACGTGTCAGCAAGTGAAAGCCAAACATCAGAAGCCTTCTGGGAAGCTTCAGCCTTTTCCTACTCCCGAGTGGAAGTGGGAAAGGATAGCTATGGATTTTGTGGTCGGATTACCTCGTTCGAAGGATGGATACGATTCCATCTGGGTGATTATAGACAGATTGACGAAGTCTGCACATTTCTTGCCTGTGAAAGCCACCTATTCAGTTGCTAGATTGGCGAAGTTGTATGTGAAGCATATTGTGTGCCTTCATGGAGTGCCTGTGTCCATTGTGTCAGATAGAGGTTCGGTGTTTACTTCTCGTTTTTGGCAGAAGTTGCAGGAAGCGATGGGCACTAGGCTGGATTTTAGTACTGCTTTTCATCCTCAGACAGATGGCTAGTCTGAGAGGACGATCCAGACATTGGAAGATATGTTGAGGATGTGTGTCCTGGATTTGGGAGGTAGCTGGGATGATCATTTGTCACTCGTTGAGTTTGCATATAATAACAGCTACCATAGCAGTATTGGTATGGCACCGTATGAGGCGTTGTATGGAAGGAAGTGTAGATCCCCATTGAGTTGGGATGAGATTGGTGAGAGAGTTTTGACTGGACCTGAGATGGTTCAGGATGCTGCAGAGAAAGTCGCCGTGATTAAGCAAAAATTAGAGACCGCAGTCAGCAGACAGAAGAGTTATGCGGATCCTAGGCGCAGAGATGTGGAGTTTCAGGTTGGAGATTTTATTTTTCTGAAAGTATCTCCTATGAAGGGTGTGATGAGATTGGGCAAGAAGGGTAAGTTAGCACCGAGATATATTGGACCGTTTGAGATTCTGGAGATGTCACGACCCAAAACAGGGGCCATGACCGGCGCTAGGGAACGGGAATTCTTTCGAATCCGGAACCCGTAGCAAGCCTAAAAATAAAATAAAAATGCAATAATAACCATAAAAATATAATATGCAGCGGAAAATAAAATCATAAATATTACAATATCATCCATAACAACTGGATATAATTCAAAACTCATCACATCACATATATAATCTCATAAATGTATAATCTTTATACAAATCCAGTTTTAACATAATACATCTCTTTAAAACAAATACATAAAATCCAATACTTTAATTTACAACTACTGCAGTGTCTAGATAAAATAAATAAGACTCAAGTAAACAATTTACATAAAGAAGCCGGGGCGGAAGAAATCATTCGTGTCAACAGTATACAGTATATGAGTAATATATACATACACTCTAAGTGATAATGCATACAGTCAACAGTATATGAGTAATATGTATATATACAGGCAAGTTCATACAGATGCAGAAAAATCATTTTATATATTTTTTCTGAAAATCAACTTTTATGAAGGATCATATAGAACCCTAGAATATCGCAACCTCAGAAAAATAGTGTTAAACAACACTCTAGCCATACAGGCTCACTGATTCCAAATATATCCACTTAATCCATATGGACAGTAGACTGGCCCCGAGACACTAAGTCAACCGAGCTCCAGCAGTCTGACTGCCAGTGTGATTGGCCCCGAGACACTTGGTCAACCGAGCTCCAGCAATCACACCCACAAACCACATCTCACACATATCAATAATCATAATCAAAT
The DNA here is from genome assembly GCA_947683625.1 of Mallotus nudiflorus. NCBI lineage: Eukaryota > Viridiplantae > Streptophyta > Magnoliopsida > Malpighiales > Euphorbiaceae > Mallotus > Mallotus nudiflorus. The sequence continues at coordinate 499,885 of CANTUR010001442.1, forward strand.
CGATACCCACAAATAATCAGTAATAAAGCCTAAATACTATAGGCGTACCGGTACGTACTCGGTCCTAGTGCTGCCCACTAGGTAGCACGTTCTATTGATATCCTTCAGTAATAAATAATAAAACATTCATTCACAAATACATGATGCATGAATTTAAATAAATCAACAATATAAACCATATATATACCGAAAATATACCAAACATAAACCAGGTATATTTTGAGTATATATACGTCAAATAAATTCAATCAAATCATGAATTAAACTAAAAATATATTTAAAAACATTTTAAATATATTTTATTAATAAAACATGTATATAATTTATTATATACGAAAAATATACCAAAAATATACTTGAATATAAATCATGTTATTTATGCATATTTAGTCAAAATAAAACATGCATTTTCTAAATCATGCATCCTAAGCATATATATATAATATAGTAACTCACCTAATGCGCTCCACGAGACAGGTCCGACGGGCCTGGTCCACTAACCCTCGGTCTCGGCGCAACTAAACAAGAAATAATTAATCGACATCAGAATAACCCTAACAGAAATCCTAGAATTAAATCTAGAGTATTAAAATACGGAAATAGAATTAGGGTTCGACTGGATATCACGTTTTACGAGAATTCTACCGGAAATCCGGCAGAACCTCCCCTGTAAAACGGACATCTCTCTACTCAAAAGAGTAGAGCCGACCCTGCAAAGAAAATACACTTCAAAAATAAACACCACAATCAATCACAACCCTTCGGTCGGACTCCAGACTACAATCTGTCGACCGGGGTCCACAAACACAGAAAATATATTCAAATATACCAAAAATATCCTTAAATCATAAAAATACATTTCATAAATAAAAATTACATAATAAATCTTGAAACACTGTAAAAACCGATTAAAACTCATTTTATTAGAAAAACCGTATATTATATATATAATTGAAAATAATTCCCGAAAAATAGTTTTAATTAGTTAAAAATACCAAATAATTTGTAGAAATCATTTTTTATACCTTAAATAAATATTAAAACCAATTAAATTACATTTTTAGACAATTTAGGGTAAAATTACCAAAATACCCCTATATATATATATATACCTAAATTACTTCAAAAATTCACCAAAAATCATACAATTATCCAAAATTAATTTTCTCAACATATTTATCAATAATATCAATAATTAAACTCAATTAACCAATTAAATTCAAATAAAAACACAATTAACTTAATTTTACAAAATCACATAAACTTCAATAATTAAAAATAAATACTTAGAAATTCATAAAAATTCCAAATAAATTTCTATAATTCATTTCAACACCTAATTCAACCATAAACTCCAATTTCATAATTTAAATAATTAATTTCCGAAAATTCGAAAATAATATTAAAATATTCAAAAATACCCAAAAATCCAAACAATCTCCAAAAATTCTGTAAAAATTCATACATGAAGATTAAACTACCAGGAACAACATTTGTGAAGGAAGTTTCCATGAATCATCCAAATTGAAGCTCAAAAAAATCGAAAACCAAAAGTGGCCGAAATATTCAACTCAAAACCTAAGCAATTCTAGACCATTTTAGCTCAAACAAAAGCTAGAATAACACTCACCGGAGCTCAAGGAGAAGATAGAGACCGGCGGTGTCGAAAACGGTGGCCGGAGGAGGGAGAAACGGCGGTGAGAAGAAATGGTGGCATCGGGCACCCACGGGAAGAAGAAGAAGAAGAAGAAGAAAAAGAAAAAGAAAGAAAAAGGAAAGAGAAAGGAAAAGAAAAAGAAAGAAAAAGGAAAAGAAAAAGAAAAAAAAAAGAAAAAAGAAAAAAAATAATAAATTTTAATAATTTAATAATAAATAAAATAATCAAATAATAATAAATAAATAATAAAATATTAGGGTAATAATAAACCCTAATTAAATAAATATACACACACAAGCTTTATTTATTAATTTAAAAATATGTATGAGTTCATGCAAACCCGTAAATACATTTAACATAATTAATAATAAATTGTTTACGTGAAAATTTCCCCGAAAATGAAAGTCCCGGGAAAATTTTACGTAAAATACTGAAAATAATAGACAGTAATTAAAATAGGTTTAAAATACATATTAACTCATAAAAATATCGTACAATGCATAAAAATTATTGACACTGTATATCCCGGTACAGTGTAAAAATATTTTAAAAAAACACGGGATATTACAGTCTTCCCCCCTTACAAGAATTCGTCCCCGAATTCTAAAAACAAGATTACAGAATCAGGAAGGAAAGAGATACGGGTAAGAAGCTCGCATCTCAGCTTCAGTCTCCCACGTATGCTCTTCAACTTTGTCGCTACGCCACAAAACCTTGACCATCGGAATCTGCTTCGATCTCAACTGTCGAACTTGAAAATCTACGATCGCCACAGGTTCTTCCACAAAAGTCAAATCTTCACTCACTTCCACACTGTCAGGTTGCAACACGTGTGAAGGATCTGAGATATACTTCCTCAACATCGAGATATGAAATACTGGATGCACCTGTGACATACTCGAAGGCAAATCCAACCGATATGCAACAGTGCCAATTCTCTCCAGAATCTCAAACGGTCCAATATATCTCGGTGCTAACTTACCCTTCCTGCCAAATCTCATCACACCCTTCATCGGAGATACTTTCAGAAAAACGAAATCTCCAACCTGAAACTCCACATCTCTGCGCCTAGGATCCGCATAACTCTTCTGTCTGCTAACTGTGGTCTCTAACCTGCGCTTGATCACGGCGACTTTCTCTGCAGCATCCTGACCCATCTCTGGTCCAGTCAAAGTTCTCTCACCAATCTCATCCCAACTCAACGGGGATCTACACTTCCTTCCATACAACGCCGCATATGGTGCCATACCAATACTGCTATGGTAGCTGTTATTATATGCAAACTCAACAAGCGACAAATGATCATCCCAGCTACCTCTCAAATCCATGACACACATCCTTAACATATCTTCTAGTGTCTGGATCGTCCTCTCAGACTGACCATCTGTCTGAGGATGAAAAGCAGTACTGAAATCCAACCTAGTGCCCATCGCTTCCTGCAACTTCTGCCAAAAATGAGAAGTAAACACCGAACCTCTGTCTGACACAATGGACACAGGTACTCCATGAAGGCATACAATATGCTTCACGTACAACTTCGCCAATCTAGCAACTGAATATGTGGCTTTCACAGGCAAGAAATGTGCAGACTTTGTCAATCTGTCTACAATCACCCAGATGGAATCGTATCCATCCTTCGAACGAGGTAAACCGACCACAAAATCCATAGCTATCCTTTCCCATTTCCACTCGGGAATAGGAAGAGGCTGAAGCTTCCCAGAAGGCTTCTGATGTTCGGCTTTCACTTGCTGACACGTCAAGCACTTAGCAACATAATCAGCAACATCCTTCTTCAATCCATCCCACCAGTATAGATCTCTGATACTGTGGTACATCTTAGTAACACCAGGATGAACGCTGTAGGCTGTAGAATGTGCTTCCTCTAGGATCTCTTCTCTCAAATCATCCACATCAGGAACACACAATCTACCACTGATCCACAACACACCATCATCATCGAGTGTGAAATCAGTGAACTTCCCTGCTCTGACATTCTCTGCAAGCTCTTCCAGAATAGGATCTCAGCTCTGAGCTGCTTTAATCCTATCCCTTAGTACAGATCGTACTTTAAATTGAGTTAACAGTCCACCTGATCTACTAATCTTCATCATCAGACCTTGATCCACCATCAGATGCAATTCCTGGATCAATGGTCTCCTCTCAACACCGATGTGAGCAAGACTACCTGAGGACTTCCTACTCAAGGCATCTGCTACCACATTAGCTTTACCCGGATGGTAAAGAATCTCGCAATCATAATCCTTCAACAGTTCCAACCATCTTCTCTGCCTCAGATTCAAATCTCGCTGCTGGAAAATGTACTTAAGGCTCTTGTGATCAGTAAATATCTCACAAGTCACCCCGTACAGATAATGTCTCCAAATCTTCAAAGCAAAGATCACTGCAGCCATCTCTAGATCATGTGTAGGATAGTTCTGCTCATGCTTCTTCAACTGCCTCGAAGCATAGGCTATCACCCTTCCATTCTGCATCAACACACAACCAAGACCAATTCTAGAGGCATCACAGTAAACTGTGAACTTATCCACACTATTAGGCAAAGCTAATACTGGCGCTGTGGTCAACTTCTCCTTCAACAATTGAAAACTATTCTCACAAGCTTCTGACCACTCGAATCTAACATTCTTCTGAGTCAAGCGAGTCATAGGGGCTGCTATCCTGGAAAAATCCTGCACAAACCGCCTATAATACCCGACTAAACCCAGAAAACTCCGAATCTCAGTAACTGAAGTAGGTCTAGGCCACTCAGATACTGCTTCAACCTTCTGTGGATCAACCTGAATACCTTCTTTAGACACTACGTGTCCAAGAAAAGAAACACTCTCCATCCAGAAATCACACTTCGAGAATTTAGCATAAAGCTGATGATCTCTCAGTGTCTGTAGTACAATCCTCAAGTGATATACATGCTCTTCCATACTCCTCGAATATACCAGTATATCATCAATGAAGACTACCACAAACTGATCCACATACGGTCGGAATACTCTGTTCATCAGGTCCATAAAAGCTGCTGGTGCATTAGTCAAACCAAAAGACATCACCAGAAACTCATAATGACCATATCGAGTGCGGAAAGCTGTCTTAGGAATATCAGCTTCACTAATCCGCAGCTGATGATAACCCGACCTCAAGTCGACCTTAGAAAAGAATTGTGCACCCTGGAGCTGATCAAACAAATCATTTATCCTCGGGAGAGGATACTTGTTCTTCACTGTCACCTTGTTCAACTCTCTGTAGTCAATGCACAGTCTTAGGGTACCATCCTTCTTCTTCACAAACAAGACTGGTGCACCCCAAGGAGAAACACTAGGTCTGATAAAACCCTTATCCAACAACTCTTGCAACTGCTCCTTCAACTCTCTCAACTCTGCAGGAGCCATACGATAGGGTGGCATAGATATAGGAGTAATACCTGGAACCACATCTATACAGAACTCAATCTCTCTATGAGGTGGTAAACCTGGCAACTCCTCGGGAAAAACATCAGGAAACTCACGAGCAACCGGAACATCTGTGAGTGACAACTTCTCCACTGACGTATCCCTAACCAATGCCAAAAACCCCTGACAACCTTTCCTCAACAACTTCCTAGCTGCAATAGCCGAAATAAGATTCTGAGGTGCTGAACTCCTGTCACCAACAAACTTAAATTCTACTTCACCAGGAATTCTGAAAATCACCTCCTTATTCCTGCAATCAACCACGGCATAATGCTGAGACAACCAATCCATTCCCAAAATAACATCGAACTCCATCACATCCAACAAAATCAAATCGATGGATAATTCTCTATCTCCCACGAGAACTGGACAACCAGAAAGAACAATATCGGCGTCCAAAGAATCACTCAGAGGAGTGGCAACAGACAAAGGAAAAGCCATCCTCGAAGCTTGCCAACAAGATTTAGAAGCAAAAACAGGAGAAACAAACGAATGCGTGGCACCCGGATCAAACAAAACCAAAGCATCCAGGTAACAAACAGAAAGAATACCTGCCACGACTGCATTAGATGCCTGAGCATCCTGCTGAGTCAGATGAAAAACTCTGGCCTGGCCTCGACCTCCCTGCTGACTGGTAGAAGCCTGGCAACACCTCTAGCACCTCCTCTAGTACCTCTACCACGACTCTGCTGTGGAACAAACTGAGTAGAACTCTGATGCTGAGCTGGTGGTAACTGAAATGGCACGGGTGCTGCACTAGCAATCGACTGCTGTGGGAATCGCGGAATCTGCTACTGCTGATATCCGGAATAAGGACAAGATCTGGCAAAATGTCCTGTCTGCCCGCATCTGAAGCATGTCAACGGTGTCAGATAACACGATCCCTGATGGACTCTACCACAAGTCTGACAAACACTGGCCGCTGATCCAGAACTACGACCACTGCTGCTGCTCGAAGCACCTGACCCAAATCTGAATGATCTACGCTGACCTCCACGACCATGTCTACTGCTCCGATGCACTCGCTGCTGCTGTCTCTGACTCTGCTGAGTCGAACCTCGCTGCTGACTACTCGAACCAACATGAAAACTCGAATACGGAGTAGCCTGCAATCCACTCGACTGAACTCCCAACTGGTAATAATCAGGCATCGCTCCCTGCCTAACTAATCTCAGCTCAATCTCCTTAGCTAGCTCAATCACCGACTCGAGAGTAAGACCTGCTGTAGGCATACCAGCAAAAGCTGAACCCAAACCAGTAACATAGGTAGTAACAGCGAAATACTGATCTCGCATCAGATCCTCAGCATATCTACCCAGACGAAGGAACTCTCGGGTATACTCCTCTACTGATCGATCTCCACGAGAAATACTAGTCAAACGAAGACGATAGCTCAAACGAAGAGGCTCTGGACAAAATCTCCTCATGAATCGCTCTCGAAACTGAGCCCATGTCATCGTCATCATATAAGGCTGGATCATCTGAATAAACCAATCCAAGGCTGGTCCCTCGATAGACAACTCAACGATCATGATCCTCTGGTACTCGGTATGAGCAGTTCGAGTCCTAGTCTCAATCGCATGCAGAAAATCTAAAGGATCGGAAGTACCATCAAAAGCAATCCTGCCAACTCGGGCATAGAACAAAGCTGCCTCAGGGTCAGACATACCCTGCTGATAGGCAGGCTGAACAACTAGAGGAACAGGAACATCAAACTCAGGCTCAACAGGCTCCTCGTCCTGTAACTCTCTCTGCCTACGGTGACCTGCCGCTCCTCGAGGTCTACCTCTGCCACGACCTCTACGTCTAACTAGCGGCTCAGGAGGTAAAACCTCATCCTGAAAAGACTCATCATCCTCGGCCTCAACGACCGGTGGAGCGACACGCGCTCGCCTCCTCATTCTGAAAAGACAAACGGAAAGATTCAGACAAAACAGACAACGGAGGAATAACGCTGAAAACTACAGCAAGGAATACTCATCAAGACATACTCGAACCTAATACACTGCAGTAGTCCAACAGAAAACACAACTTAAAAACTAGGGCCACAACTCACATAACTAAGCCCTGACACAGAACTCCACTCTGATACGAACTTCGCTCTGATACCAACTTTGTCACAACCCAAAACAGGGGCCATGACCGGCGCTAGGGAACGGGAATTCTTTCGAATTCGGAACCCGTAGCAAGCCTAAAAATAAAATAAAAATGCAATAATAACCATAAAAATATAATATGCAGCGAAAAATAAAATCATAAATATTACAATATCATCCATAACAACTGGATATAATTCAAAACTCATCACATCACATATATAATCTCATAAATGTATAATCTTTATACAAATCCAGTTTTAACATAATACATCTCTTTAAAACAAATACATAAAATCCAATACTTTAATTTACAACTACTGCAGTGTCTAGATAAAATAAATAAGACTCAAGTAGACAATTTACATAAAGAAGCCGGGGCGGAAGAAATCCGGCGTATCGACCTGCTACTGAGGTCTGAGGAAGTTGACTCTCCTGAAAAATAGTCAACGGAGGGGAGTCAGACCTCACTGAGTGAATTACTATAATATATATACATACACTCTAAGTGATAATGCATACAGTCAACAGTATATGAGTAATATGTATATATACAGGCAAGTTCATACAGATGCAGAAAAATCATTTTATATATTTTTTCTGAAAATCAACTTTTATGAAGGATCATATAGAACCCTAGAATATCGCAACCTCAGAAAAATAGTGTTAAACAACACTCTAGCCATACAGGCTCACTGATTCCAAATATATCCACTTAATCCATATGGACAGTAGACTGGCCCCGAGACACTAAGTCAACCGAGCTCCAGCAGTCTGACTGCCAGTGTGATTGGCCCCGAGACACTTGGTCAACCGAGCTCCAGCAATCACACCCACAAACCACATCTCACACATATCAATAATCATAATCAAATCGATACCCACAAATAATCAGTAATAAAGCCTAAATACTATAGGCGTACCGGTACGTACTCGGTCCTAGTGCTGCCCACTAGGTAGCACGTTCTATTGATATCCTTCAGTAATAAATAATAAAACATTCATTCACAAATACATGATGCATGAATTTAAATAAATCAACAATATAAACCATATATATACCGAAAATATACCAAACATAAACCAGGTATATTTTGAGTATATATACGTCAAATAAATTCAATCAAATCATGAATTAAACTAAAAATATATTTAAAAACATTTTAAATATATTTTATTAATAAAACATGTATATAATTTATTATATACGAAAAATATACCAAAAATATACTTGAATATAAATCATGTTATTTATGCATATTTAGTCAAAATAAAACATGCATTTTCTAAATCATGCATCCTAAGCATATATATATAATATAGTAACTCACCTAATGCGCTCCACGAGACAGGTCCGACGGGCCTGGTCCACTAACCCTCGATCTCGGCGCAACTAAACAAGAAATAATTAATCGACATCAGAATAACCCTAACAGAAATCCTAGAATTAAATCTAGAGTATTAAAATACGGAAATAGAATTAGGGTTCGACTGGATATCACGTTTTACGAGAATTCTACCGGAAATCCGGCAGAACCTCCCCTGTAAAACGGACATCTCTCTACTCAAAAGAGTAGAGCCGACCCTGCAAAGAAAATACACTTCAAAAATAAACACCACAATCAATCACAACCCTTCGGTCGGACTCCAGACTACAATCTGTCGACCGGGGTCCACAAACACAGAAAATATATTCAAATATACCAAAAATATCCTTAAATCATAAAAATACATTTCATAAATAAAAATTACATAATAAATCTTGAAACACTGTAAAAACCGATTAAAACTCATTTTATTAGAAAAACCGTATATTATATATATAATTGAAAATAATTCCCGAAAAATAGTTTTAATTAGTTAAAAATACCAAATAATTTGTAGAAATCATTTTTTATACCTTAAATAAATATTAAAACCAATTAAATTACATTTTTAGACAATTTAGGGTAAAATTACCAAAATACCCCTATATATATATATATACCTAAATTACTTCAAAAATTCACCAAAAATCATACAATTATCCAAAATTAATTTTCTCAACATATTTATCAATAATATCAATAATTAAACTCAATTAACCAATTAAATTCAAATAAAAACACAATTAACTTAATTTTACAAAATCACATAAACTTCAATAATTAAAAATAAATACTTAGAAATTCATAAAAATTCCAAATAAATTTCTATAATTCATTTCAACACCTAATTCAACCATAAACTCCAATTTCATAATTTAAATAATTAATTTCCGAAAATTCGAAAATAATATTAAAATATTCAAAAATACCCAAAAATCCAAACAATCTCCAAAAATTCTGTAAAAATTCATACATGAAGATTAAACTACCAGGAACAACATTTGTGAAGGAAGTTTCCATGAATCATCCAAATTGAAGCTCAAAAAAATCGAAAACCAAAAGTGGCCGAAATATTCAACTCAAAACCTAAGCAATTCTAGACCATTTTAGCTCAAACAAAAGCTAGAATAACACTCACTGGAGCTCAAGGAGAAGATAGAGACCGGCGGTGTCGAAAACGGTGGCCGGAGGAGGGAGAAACGGCGGTGAGAAGAAATGGTGGCGTCGGGCACCCACGGGAAGAAGAAGAAGAAGAAGAAGAAAAAGAAAAAGAAAGAAAAAGGAAAGAGAAAGAAAAAGAAAAAGAAAGAAAAAGGAAAAGAAAAAAGAAAAAAAAAAGAAAAAAGAAAAAAAATAATAAATTTTAATAATTTAATAATAAATAAAATAATCAAATAATAATAAATAAATAATAAAATATTAGGGTAATAATAAACCCTAATTAAATAAATATACACACACAAGCTTTATTTATTAATTTAAAAATATGTATGAGTTCATGCAAACCCGTAAATACATTTAACATAATTAATAATAAATTGTTTACGTGAAAATTTCCCCGAAAATGAAAGTCCCGGGAAAATTTTACGTAAAATACTGAAAATAATAGACAGTAATTAAAATAGGTTTAAAATACATATTAACTCATAAAAATATCGTACAATGCATAAAAATTATTGACACTGTATATCCCGGTACAGTGTAAAAATATTTTAAAAAAACACGGGATATTACAGGAGAGAGTTGGCACTGTTGCATATCGGTTGGATTTGCCTCCGAGTATGTCACAGGTGCATCCAGTATTTCATATCTCGATGTTGAGGAAGTAACTTTCAGACCCTTCTCACGTGTTGCAGCTCGACAGTGTAGAAGTGAGTGAAGATTTGACGTTTGTGGAAGAACCTATGGCGATCGTTGATTTTCAAATTCGACAGTTGCGATCGAAGCAGATTCTGATGGTCAAGGTTCTGTGGCGTAGCGATAGAGTTGAAGAGCATACGTGGGAGACTGAAGCTGAGATGCGAGCTTCTTACCCGTATCTCTTTCCTTCTTGATCTTGTTTTCTGGAATTCGGGGACGAATTCTTGTAAGGGGGGAAGACTGTAATATCCCGTGTTTTTAAATATTTTTACACTGTACCGGGATATGCAGTGTTAATAAATTTTGAATGTATATATATGATATTTTTACGAGTTGATATGTATTTAAAACCTATTTTAATTACTGTGTATTATTTACAGTGTTTTACGTAAAATTTTCCCGGGACTTTCATTTTCGGGGAAATTTTCACGTAAATATTTTAATATTAATTATTTTAAATATATTTTCGGACTTGCATGAACTCATGCGTATTTTTAAATACTAAATAAAGCCTGTGTGCGTATATATTTATTTAATTAGGGTTTAATATATTATCCTAATATTTTATTATTTGTTTATTCATTTATTGTTATTTAATTATTTTATTTAATATTAAATTATTAAAATTATTTATTTTATTTTATTATTATTATTATTATTTTCATATTATTTTTTTTCTTTTTTTCTTTTTTTTTTCTTTTTTCTTTTTTTTTCTTTTCTTTTTTTTTTTCTTTTCTTTTTCTTTCTTCTTCTTCTTCTTCTTCTTCTCTTCCTCCCGCACGCCCGACCACCATCCTCCCTTCCCTCCCGCTGCAACTCCGGTCACCTACCGTCCGTGTGCCTCCCAGCTTGCCACCCGCCGTTCCCAGCCGTCCCCCGCCGCCAGCAGCTCCCTTCCCCGGCACCGGTAGCTCCATTTTCCATTTTTGGCCGAAAATTGTCCCTTCGCCGTTTCTCCCTCCTCCGGCCACCGTTTTTGACACCGCCGGTCTCTTTCTTCTCCTTGAGCTCCGGTGAGTGTGATTCTAGCTTTGGTTTAAGCTAAAATGGTTTAGATTTGCTTAGGTTTCGATTTTTCCAATTTGGTCACATTAGGGTTTTTTATTTTTTTGAGCTTCTAATTGATTGATTCATGAAAACTCCCTTCACAAATGTTGATCCTAGTAGATCAATCTACATGTATAAATTTTTGTAGAATTTTTGGAGATTGTTTGGATTTTTGGGTATTTTTGAATATTTTAATATTATTTTCTAATTTTCGGAAATTAATTATTTAAATCATGAAATTGGGATTTATGGTTAAATTAGGTGTTGAAATGAATTATAGGAATTTATTTGGAATTTTTATGAATTTCTAAGTATTTATTTTGAATTATTGAAGTTTATGTAAATTTGAAAAATTAGGTTAAATGTGTTTTTATTTGAATTTAATTGGTTAATTGAGTTTAATTATTGATATTATTGATAAATATGTTGAGAAAATTAATTTTGGATAATTGTATGATTTTTGGTGAATTTTTGAAGTAATTTAAGTATATTTATATATATAGGGGTATTTTGGTAATTTTACCCTAAATTGTCTAAAAATGTAATTTAATCGGTTTTAATAGTTATTTAAGGCATAAAAATGATTTCTACAAGTTATTTGATATTTTTAACTAATTAAAACTATTTTCGTGACTTATTTTCAATTATATATATAATATACGGTTTTTCTAATAAAATGAGTTTTTATCGGTTTTTACAGTGTTTTAAGGTTAATTATGTAATTTCTACTTATAAAATGAATTTCTATGCTATAAGGATATTTTTGGTATTTTCGGAATTATTCCGTGTTTGTGGACCCCGGTCGGTAGACTGTAGTTTGGAGTCCGACCGAGGGGTTGTGGGTTTGTGTTGAGCTTATTTTTCGAAGTGTGTTTCTTTACAGGGTCGGCTCTACTCTTTTGAGTAGAGAGATGTCCATTTTACAGGGGAGGTTTTGCCAAATTTTCGGTAGAATTCTCATAAAACGTGATGTCCAATCGAACCCTAATTCTGTTTCCGTATTTAAATACTCTAGATTGAATTCTAGGATTTCTGTTAGGGTTATTCTGATGTCAATTATTTATTTCTTGTTTAGTTCCGCCGAGACCGAGGGCTAGTGGACCAGGCCCGTCGGACCCGTCTCGTGGAGCGCACTAGGTGAGTTACTATACTATATATATATATACTTAGGATGCATGATTTAGAAATATATATTTTATTTCGATTAAAATGCATAAATAATATGATTTGTATTTAAGTATATTTTTGGTTTATTTTTGGTATATATTAAATTATATGCATGTTTTGTAAATAAAATATATTTAAAATGTTTTTAAATATATTTCCAACTTAATTTATAATTTGATTGAATTCATTTGACGTATATATACTCGAAATATACCTGGTTTACTTTTGGTATATTTCTAGTATATATATGGTTTATGTTGATATTTTATTAAATTTCATGCATCATTTATTTTTATGAATGAATGTTTTATATTTATTAATGAAGGATATCAATAGAACGTGCTACATAGTGGGCAGCACTAGGACCGAGTACGTACCGGTACGCCTATAGTATTTAGGCTATATTACTAACTTATTTATGGATATTGATTGATTATGATTATTTGATGTGTGAGATGTGGTTTGGAGGTGTGATTGTTGGAGCTCGGTTGACCAAGTGTCTCGGGGCTAATCACACTGGCAGCCAGACTGCCGGAGCTCGGTTGACTTAGTGTCTCGGGGCCAGTCTACTGTCTAAATGGATTAAGTGGATATATTTGGATTAAGTGAGCCTGTATGGCTAGAGTGTTGTCTAACACTATTTCCGAGGTTGCTATATTCTAGGGTTCTATGTGATCCTTCATAAACCATGATTTTCAATAAAAATATATAAAAATGATTTTACTGCATCTGTGTGAATTTGCCTGTATATATACATATTAGATATGTATTATTGACTGTATGCATTGTTATTTAGTATGTATGTATATATATTATAGTAATTCACTCAGTGAGGTCTGACTCCCCTCCGTTGACTATTTTTCAGGAGAGTCAACTTCTTCAGACCTCAGTAGCAGGTCGATACGCCGGATTTCTTCCGCCCCGGCTTCTTTGTGTAAACTGCTTACTTGAGTCTTATTTATTTTATCTAGACACTGCAGTAGTTGTGAATTAAAGTATTGGATTTCATGTATTTTATTTAAAGAGATGTATTATATTGAAACTGGATTTGTATTTAAAAGATTATATATCTATGAGATGAGATTTGATTTAAATCCAGTTGATGTGAATAATATTATGATATTATGATTTTTATTTCCGCTGCATATTATATGATTATTGTTATTATTGCATGATTTATTTTATTTTTAGGCTTGCTACGGGTTCCGGATTCGAAAGAATTCCCGTTCCCTAGCGCCGGTCGTGGCCCCTGTTTTGGGTCGTGACAAAAAATCTCACAAGTCACCCTGTATATATAATGTCTCCAGATCTTAAGAGCAAAGATTACTGCAGCCATCTCTAGGTCGTAAGTAGGATAGTTCTGTTCATGCTTCTTCAACTGCCTCAAAGCATAAGCTATCACCCTACCATTCTGCATTAGCACACAACCTAGGCCAACTCTAGAGGCATCATAATAAACTGTGAACTTGTCTACTCCATTAGGCAAAGCTAAAACTAGAGTTGTGGTCAACTTCTCCTTTTGCAATTGAAAACTATTCTCACAAGCTTCTGACCACTCAAATCTCACATTTTTCTGAGTCAAGCGAGTCATAGGAGCTACAATTCTGGAAAAATCCTATACAAACCTCCTATAATACCCAGCTAAACCCAGAAAACTATGAATCTCTATAATTGAAGTCGGGCTAAGCCACTCAGACACTGCCTCAATCTTTTGTGGATCCACCTGGATATCTTTTTTTGACACCATGTGTCTAAGAAAAGCAACACTCTCCATCTAAAAATCACACTTTGAGAATTTAGCATAAAGCTGATGTTCTCTCAATGTCTGTAGTACAGTCCTCAAGTGATATACATACTCCTCCATACTCCTCAAATACATTAGTATATCATCGATGAAGACTACCACAAACTGATCCATAAATGGTCTGAATACCCTATTCATCATGTCCATAAAAGTTGTTGGTGCATTAGTCAAACCAAAAGACATCACTAGAAACTCATAATGGCCATATCAAGTGCGAAATGCTGTTTTAGGAACATCGGCTTCACTGATCCATAACTGATGATAACCCGACCTCAAATCAATCTTAGAAAAGAACTGTGCACCCTGTAGCTGATCAAACAAGTCATCTATCCTTAGGAGAGGATACTGGTTCTTCACTATCACCTTATTAAGCTCTTTGTAGTCAATGCACAATCTTAGGGTACCATTCTTCTTCCTCACAAACAGGACTGGTGCACCCCAAGGAGAAACACTAGGTCTAATAAAACCCTTATCTAGTAACTCTTACAACTACTCCTTTAACTCTTTCAACTCTGTTGGAATCATTTTGTAGGGTGGTGTAGAGATAGGGGTAGTTCCTGGAACCATATCTATACAGAACTCAATCTCTCTGTCAAGTGGTAAACCCGACAACTCCTCAGGAAAAATATAAGGAAACTCACAGGCAACAGGAACATCTGTGAGTAATAACTTCTCCATTGAAGTATCCCTGACCAATGCCAAATATCCCTGACAACCCTTCATCAGCAACTTCCTAGCCGTAATAGCAGAAATGAGATTCTGAGGTGCTGAACTCTTATCACCAATAAACTTAAATTCTTCTTCACCAAGAATTCTGAAAGTCACCTCTTTACTTTGACAATCTACCATGGCATAGTGCTGAGATACCTAATCCATACCCAAAATAACATCGAACTCCATCACATTCAACAAAATCAAAACAGTAGACAATTCTTGACCTTTGACAAGAACTGAATAACCAAAAAGAACAACATCGGTGTCCAAAGAATCACTTAGAGGAGTGGTGATAGACAAAGGAAAAGCCATCCTCGAAGCTTGCCAACAAGACTTGGAAGCAAATACAGCAGAAACGAACGAATGTGTGGCACCCAGATCAAATAGAATCCATGCATCCAGGTAACAGATATAAACAATACTTGCCATGACTGCATTAGATGCCTGAGCATACTACTGAGATGAAAGACTCTGGCTTGTCCTCGACCTCCCTGCTGGCTGGTAGAAGCCTGGCCAACACCTCTGGCACCTCCTCTAGTGCCTCTACCATGACCTTGCTGGGGAACAATATGGGTAGAACTCTGATGCTAGGTTGGAGGCAATTGAAAAGGAACGGGTGCAGCACTAGCAATCGACTGTTAAGGAAATCATAGAATCTGTAGCTGTTGATATCCAGAATAGGGACACGATCTAGCAAAATGTCCTGTCTGCCCGCATCTAAAACACATAAGTGGTGTCATATAACACAGTCCCTGATGGACTCTGCCGCAGGTCTAACATACACTAGCAACTGACCTAGAACTATGACCACTGCTACTGCTCAAAGCACCTAACCTAAGTCTGAATGGCCTACGTTGACCTCCACGGCCATGCTTAATGCTACGATGTACCTATTGTTGTTGTCTCTGATTCTGCTGGTTTGGACCCCTCTGCTGACTATTTGATCCAATATGAAAACTTGAGTACAAAATAGTTTGGAATCCACCTGAATGAACACGTAATTGGTAATAATCAGGCATAGCTCCTTGCTTGACTAGCCTCAACTCAATTTCCTTAGCCAACTTAATCACTGACTCCAGAGTAAGGCCCGTTGTAGGCATACCAGCAAATGCATAACCCAATCCAGTAACATAAGTAATGACTGGGAAGTACTGGTCTCACATCAGATCCTTTACATATCTACTAAGTTGAAGGAACTCTCTAGTGTAGTCCTCAACAGATCTGTCACCTTGGGAAATGTTGGTCAACCAAAGTTTGCAACTCATGCGAAGTGGCTCTAGGCAGAATCTCCTTATTAATCACTCTCTGAACTGAGCCCAAGTCATCGTCATCATATATGGTTGGATCATCTGAATAAACCAATCCATGGCTGGTCCCTCAATAGAAAGCTCGACTATCATGACCCGCTGGTACTTGGTGTGAGCAGTCTGAGTCCTCATCTCGATCGCATGTAGAAAATCTAAAGGGTTTGAAGTCCCATCAAAGGCGATCTTGC
The DNA here is from genome assembly GCA_947683625.1 of Mallotus nudiflorus. Taxonomy (NCBI): domain Eukaryota; kingdom Viridiplantae; phylum Streptophyta; class Magnoliopsida; order Malpighiales; family Euphorbiaceae; genus Mallotus; species Mallotus nudiflorus. Next base: position 516,556 of record CANTUR010001442.1, read on the forward strand.
CGACTCTGGAATAAAATAGAGCTGCCTCAGGGTCAGACATACCCTACTGATAGGCAGGCTGAATAGGCAATGCAATTGGAGGTACTGGAATATCCTTGTACTCTAGCTGTACAGGGTCCTCATCCTATAGCTCTCTTTGTCTACGGTGACCCGCCGTTCCTCGAGGTCTACCTCTGCCACAACATCTGTGCCTAACTGGTGGCTCAGGAGGTAAAACCTCATCTTGAAAGTACTCATCATCCTCAGCCTCAACGATTGGTGGAGTGACATGCACTCGATTCCTCATTTTGAAAAGAAAAATAGAAGGATTCAGACAAGACAAACAATGGAGGATAACATAGAAAACTAAATCAAGGAATACTTATCAAGACATACTCGAACCTAATTAACTGTAATAGTTTCAAAAGAAAACACAGCACTGAAAACTAGGGCCACAACTCTCACAACTCAGGCCCTGACACAAAACTCCGCTCTGATACCAACTTTGTCATGACCCAAAATAAGGGGCCATGACCAGCGCTAGGGAACAAGAATTCTTTCGAATTCGAAACCTGTAGCAAGCCTTAAAAATAAAGCATGCAATAAAATAAAATAAATAAAATATTATTTAGTAAAAATTAAATCTCAATTAATAAAAATAAGCTCCTCATCATTCTGAAAATAAAATATTATCACATCTCATATCATAAAATAAAATCTTTTAATACAAGTATAAATACAAATACAACTTGATAGAGTCAAATATAACTACTACTGCAATGTCTAGAGCACAAAGTAAAACTCAAGTGAGTGATTTATATAATAAAGACGGGGTGAAAGAAATTCGGTAGACAAGTCCACTACTAAGGTTTGAAGATAAGGACTCTCCTGTAAAACATCAGTGGAGGGGAGTCAGACCTCACTGAGTGAATTATTATAATATATATACATGCATAACTAAATGTCAAATACAGACACTCAACAACATATATATAATAAAAATATATATAGGCAAATACACATAGATGCAAAGAAAATTATTTTAATATTTAAAATCATCAGTTTATGAAGGATCAAATAGAACCCTAAATATTGCAACCTCAATACCAATAGAAAGTACTCTAGCTATATAGGCTTACTTAAATCCAAGTAAATTCACTTAATCCATATGGACAGTATATTGGCCCCGAGACATTAAGTCAACCGAGCTCCAGCAATCTGACTGTTAGTATGATTGGCCCTAAGACATTAGGTCAACCGAGCTCCAGCAATCACACTCTCAATCACATTAACCTCAATCAAATCAATCATATCAATCAATCATAATTACCACAATTAATTTTCACTTAACTCTAATCTATCGCACCGGTACGTACACGGTCTTAGTGCTGCCCACTAGGAAGCACGTTCTATTGATATCCTTCATTTATATTAAAACATACATTCAGAAAAATAAATGATGCATAATGATATTTAGAATAAACAAATAAACCATATATATAGTGGAAATATACCGAAAACAAACTAAGTATATTTCATATAAATATAGGTATAATAAACTCAAATAAATCATGGAATATATTAAATTAAACCAATAATATATTTGAAAATAATCTAGTTTTAATTAAAAAGGAAAACATGCATTTATTTCATAATATATTGAAAATATACTAAAAGTATACCTAAAATATACTTAAACATTCAAATAGGCAATAATGCAAAAATTTATATTTAAAACATAGAAATCTAAAACATGCAACCTAAGCAATGCATATATATTATAATAACTCACAGTTATGCGCTCCTTAAGATGGGTCTGATGGGCTTAGTCCACTAGGCCTCAGTCTTGGTGCAACTAATAATAAAATAACAACACAAAAATCAAAATAATTCTAACTTAACTTCTAGAGACTCGATCTAGAATTCTATACACAGACAGAGAATAGGAATTTAACCAAATGTCATGTTTTTACGAGAATTCTACCGAAAATTTGGTAGAACCTCCTTTGTAAAATAGACATCTCTCTACTTAAAAAGTAGAGTCGGTCCTATAAGAAAAATACACTTTGAATAGAATCCACAAAACTCGGTCGAAACCCAAACATCAATTTTCCAACGACCGAGGTCCAAAATTCACAATAAAATACACAAAATATATTAAAATTCCATAAATACCAAAAATGCCCTTTGAGTATCAAAATATATCAATTTAAATATTCAAACATTAAAAGTAATTAATTTTACTAATAATCACTTAAAAACCCTAATATTAATACAATATTAATAAAATCGATATTTCTCGATAAATTCACAAATATTAATAAAAATTCGTTTTATAAATCCAAGTTACTTAATTAGTCCAAAAACATATTAAAAATTACTAAAAACCCATTTATTTACAAAAATAGTATATTATATATAATTTGAACATAATTTTCGAAAAAATAGTATTAATTAGTTAAAATTAGTAAATAATTTATAAAAAATCATTTTTATACTTCAAAAATATTTAAAATCAATTAAATTAATATTTAACCAAAATTATTACTAAATTACCAAAATACCCCTAGTATATAAAAATTCACATAATATACTAAAAATACCCAAAAATTCTATAAAAATTATATAAATACTTTAAAATTATTTTCTCAACATATTATTCAATAAATTCAACAAATACACTCAATTAACCAATTATTTTTAACAAAATACATATATAACCTATATTTCCAAAATTGACATAAAAAAATGTATAATTATAAAAATTACACAAAAATTATAATTTAATTCCTAAAATTAATATCAACCATCAAAAACACTAAAAATCACAATTTCACAATTTATTTAATTAATTTATGAAAATAATAAAATAATAAAAAAATTCACAAAAATAAAAATAAATTCCAAAAATTACACAAAAATTCTAGGATGTAGATTAAGCTAAGGGGAACAATATTTGTGAAGAAATTAAGCATGAATCACAAAGAATCAAGCTCAAAAAAATTCAAGAACTAAAAATGGTCGAAAATGGAAATAAAATCAAAACCCTACCAAATCGTGTTTTCAATATACAAGAAGGTTGGAATCATTCTCTATGGAGTTTTAGGAGTCCAATGGCACTAGAATCATCAATTTTGGTGGCCGAAATCGACATGAACGATTGAGGAGGAAATTTTTAGGTTTTCGGCCAAAATAAGGTGAAACGACGCCTGAGAAGGAAGGAAATGGTGGCGAAGCTGCTGGATGGAAGAGGCGGAGCTCTGAGAGGCACACCAATAGCCTGAAAATGACAGGGACGAATGGCGATGTTGATAGGGAGGATCGGGAGAGTGAAAGGTAGGGGAAGGGTAGATTATGTAAATATCTAGGTTTATATATATATATATATATATATATATATATATATATATATATATATATATATATATATATATATATTCAAATTATATGTATAAATTATATTTTTTATTATATTATAAATAATAAAAAAATATAATTTATACATATAATTTGAATATTAATGTCACGACCCAAAACAAGGGCCATGACTGGCGCTAGGGAACGAGAATTCTTTCGAATCCGGAACCCGTAGCAAGCCTTAAAATAAATAAATAAAAACATGCAATAATAATAATAACATAAATAAAATAAGTATAATCAACTAACTCGTTGAAATAAATAACTTCATCTCATATATAAATAATCTTTAAATACATATCTCGAATCAAATCTGTAAAATACATATTTCATACAAGCATAATACATAAATCCCACATCTCACTACAACTACTGCAATGTCTAGATTATAAAATAAAATTAAGTAAGCAGTTTACATAGAAAAGCCAGGGCAGAAGAAATCCGGCATATGGGTATGCTACTGAGGTATGAAGACGTAGACTCTCCTGAAAAATAGTCAACGGAGGGGGGTCAGACCTCACTGAGTGAATTGTTATAATATATATACATGCCTAGCTAAATGACAAATGCACACATTCAATAGTATATATAATAAATATATATACATGCAAAATCACATAGATGTAGCAAAATCATTTTATATATATGCTGAAAATAATATCCGATTATGAAGGATCAAATAGAACCCTAGAAAATCGCAACCTTAAACAGTGTTAGACAACACTCTAGCCATACATGCTCACTTATTCCAAATAATTCACTTGTTCCATTTGGACAGTAGACTGGCCCCGAGACACTTGGTCAACCGAGCTCCAGCAGTCTGACTGTCAGTGTTATTGGCCCCAAGACCCCTGGTCAACTGAGCTCCAACAATCACACTCTCAAATCATATCACACATTAAATCAAAACAATCCAATCAATATCCATAAATGGGTTAATAATATAGCCTAAATGCTATCGTCGTACACGTATGTACTCCGTCCTAATGCTGCCCACTAGGTAGCACATTCTATTGATATCCTTCATTTAAAAATAAAACATACATTCATAAAATAAATGATGCATGATATTAAATAAAATAACAATATAAACCATATATATACTAGAAATATACCAAAAAAAACCAGGTATATTTCGAGCATATATACGTCGAATAAATTTAATTTAATTATAAAATAAACTAGAAATAAGCTATACATATACTTAAAAACATTTTAAGTATAAATTCAGAATAAAACATGCATATAATTTAAAATATACCAATCATATACCAAAAATAAACTTAAGTAATAATTAAATCATTTATGCATAATTTACCAAAATAAATCATACATTTCTAAAACATGCAATCCTAATACAAGTATATATAGAATAACAACTCACAGTTATTGCGCTCCATGAGACAAATCTGATGGGCCTGGTCCACTAGGCCTCGGTCTCGGTGCAACTAAACAAACAAATGACAACATAAATCAGAAGAAGTCTATCAACATTCTAGAGACTCAATCTAAGAATAGTGGACACAAAATCAGAATAAGAATTCGACCGGACATCACGTTTTACGAGAATTCTATCAAAAATTCAGCAGAACTTCCCCTGTAAAATGGACATCTCTCTACTCAAAGAGTAGACCCGGTCCTACAAAGAAACACACTTTGAATAGAAACAAGCTCATAACCCCTCGGTCGGACTCCCAAACTATAATTCCACCGATCGAGGTTCACAATTCACAAGATAATACAGAACACATTAAAAATACCAAAAATGCCCTTTAATACTCAAAATGTAGCAAATTAGAAATTTAAATGCTAAAAATAATTATTTTACCGATAAATACATAAAAATCCTAATTTTAATAAAATATTATTAAAAATTGGTAATTCTCAATAAATTCATAAATATTGACCAAAATACATTTTATAAATCCAAATTACATAATTAACTCTAGAACATACTAAAAATCGATAAAAACTCATTTATCTAGAAAAATAATATATTATATATAATTTGAAAATAATTTACGAAAAATAGCTTTAATTAGTTAAAAATACTAAATAATTTGAAGAAATCATTTTTATACCTCAAATAACTAGTAAAACCAATTTAATTATATTTTTAGCCAATTTAATGTCACATTACCAAAATATCCCTAGTTATATAAACTTCCTAAAATTAATAAAAAATTCACCAAAAATAGTATAATTACTCAAAAATTAATTTCTCAACATATAATTTAATGATATCAATAATTATTTTCAATAAAACACATAATTAACCTAATTTTCTAAAAATTACATAAACTAAATAAATTCAAAATAATTATATAAAAATCATAAAAATTACAAATAAATTTCTAAAATTCATTTTAATATCTATAAACACCATAAATCACAATTTCATAATTTAATTAATTAATTTACGAAAATTAGAAAATATTAATAAAATAATAAAAAATTGACAAAAATCAAAATAATTCCCAAAAATTCTACAAAAATTTACAAAGCTAGATTAAGCTACTAGGATCAACGTTTGTTGAGGAAGTTTGCACGAATCAACTAAATCGAAGCTGAAAAAAATAAAAAACCTTATATGGCCAAAATTGAAAATTCAAAACCTAGGGAAATCTAGAGCATTTCAAGTGAAACAAAGCTTGGAAATGCACTCACCGGAGCTCAAGGAAGAGATAGAGACCAGTGGGGCCCAAAACGGTGGCCGAAAAGTGCTTGAACGGAGTTGATGGCAACTTTCGGCAATTTGAAGGAAATCTGATCAAACCACACTAGAGAAGGAAGCTTTGGACGTCGGGAATGGCTGAAAGGGAAGGTGGCACGCCGGGAGGGACACCGACAAGAAGAAAATGGCATTGTAGCGGCCAGAATCATGAAGGAGACGATCGGGAGGGAGAGGTAAGTGACGATGGTACAATGGTAATTATTTTAAACTTTATTTTAGTTATGAATATTATATGTATATATGTATATATATATCTAACTTTATATTATTTTAATATATAATATAATACACACAATAAATATGCACCACACACATATTTTAATAATATATATGCACACTTAATTAATATTAAAACCATATAATATAATTAAATTAAATAAACCGTAATTTTAATTTAAATGCACATTTTCGTAAATGTTTTATTCAACACTTTAAAATCATGCATTAACTCATGCAAATTCATAAAACTGCTTAAAATAATTAATATTTAATCATTTACATCTTAATTTCCCCGAAAATAAAATCCTCGGGAAAATTTTACGTAAATGACTTAAAATAATAAAAATAATTAAAAATGACTTAATAAATAACAAACTCATTAAATAATCATAAATATATATGAAGATTATTAACACTGCATATCCCAATGCAGTTTAAAATTATTTAAAAACTCGGGATATTACAGTCTTCCCCCCTTACAAGAATTTTTCCCCGAATTCCAAAAAAAGAATAAATACAATCAAGAAGGGAAGAGATATGGGGAAGAAACTTGCATCTCAGCTTTAGTCTCCCACGTATGCTCCTTAACTCTATTGCTATGCCACAAAACCTTGACAATCAGAATTTGCTTCAATCGCAACTGTCAAACTTGATAATCAATGATTGCCACAGGTTCTTCCACAAATGTTAGATCTTCATTCACTTCCATGCTATCAGGCTGCAACACATATGAAGGGTCTGAGACATACTTCCTCAGCATTAAGATATGAAACACCGGATGCACTTGAGACATACTCGGGGGCAAAGCCAACCGATATGCAACAATGCTAACTCTCTCTAGAATCTTGAACAGTTCAATATATCTCGGTGCTAACTTACCCTTTCTGCCAAATCTCATAACACCCTTCATCGGTGTAATATCCCGAAATTTTAAAAATATTTTTACACTGTACCGGGATATGCAGTGTCAGTAATTTTTGTATTTTATATGATATTTTTATGAGTTAATATGTATTTTAAACCTATTTTAATTACTGTCTATTATTTTCAGTATTTTACGTAAAATTTTCCCGGGACTTTCATTTTCGGGGAAATTTCCACGTAAACAATGTATTATTAATTATTTTAAATGTATTTACGGGTTTGCATGAACTCATACATATTTTTAAATTATTAAATAAAGCTTGTGTGTGTATATTTATTTAATTAGGGTTTATTATTACCCTAATATTTTATTATTTATTTATTATTATTTGATTATTTTATTTATTATTAAATTATTAAAATTTATTTTTTTTCTTTTTTCTTTTTTTTTTTTTTTTCTTTTTCTTTTCCTTTTTCTTTCTTTTTCTTTTCTTTTCTCTTTCCTTTTCTTTCTTTTTCTTTTTCTTCTTCTTCTTCTTCTTTCTTCTCCCGTGGGTGCCGCCGGACCACCATTTTTGCCACCGTGGTTTCTCCCTCCTCCGGCCACCGTTTTCGACACCGCCGGTCTCTATCTTCTCCTTGAGCTCCGGTGAGTGTTATTCTAGCTTTTGTTTGAGCTAAAATGGTCTAGAATTGCTTAGGTTTTGAGTTGAATATTTCGGCCACTTTTGGTTTTCGATTTTTTTGAGCTTCAATTTGGATGATTCATGGAAACTTCCTTCACAAATGTTGTTCCTGGTAGTTTAATCTTCATGTATGAATTTTTGTAGAATTTTTGGAGATTGTTTGGATTTTTGGGTATTTTTGAATATTTTAATATTATTTTCGAATTTTCGGAAATTAATTATTTAAATTATGAAATTGGAGTTTATGGTTGAATTAGGTGTTGAAATGAATTATAGGAATTTATTTGGAATTTTTATGAATTTCTAAGTATTTATTTTTAATTATTGAAGTTTATGTGATTTTGTAAAATTAAGTTAATTGTGTTTTTATTTGAATTTAATTGGTTAATTGAGTTTAATTATTGATATTATTGATAAATATGTTGAGAAAATTAATTTTGGATAATTGTATGATTTTTGGTGAATTTTTGAAGTAATTTAGGTATATATATATATAGGGGTATTTTGGTAATTTTACCCTAAATTGTCTAAAAATGTAATTTAATTGGTTTAATATTTATTTAAGGTATAAAAATGATTTCTACAAAATATTTAGTATTTTTAACTAATTAAAACTATTTTCCGAGAATTATTTTCAATTATATATATAATATACGGTTTTTCAAATAAAATGAGTTTCAATCGATTTTTATAGTGTTTCAAGGTCAATTATGTAATTTTTATTTATAAAATGTATTTTTATGATTTAAGGATATTTTTGGTATATTTGAATATATTTTCTGTGTTTGTGGACCCCGGTCGACAGATTGTAGTCTGGAGTCCGACCGAGGGGTTGTGATTGTTTATGGTGTTATTTTTGAAGTGTATTTTCTTTGCAGGGTCGGCTCTACTCTTTTGAGTAGAGAGATGTCTGTTTTACAGGGGAGGTTCTGCCGGATTTCCGGTAGAATTCTCGTAAAACGTGATATCCAGTCGAACCCTAATTTTCGATTCTGTATTTAATACTCTAGATTGAATTCTAGGATTTCTGTTAGGGTTATTCTGATGTCGAGTAATTATTTCTTGTTTAGTTGCGCCGAGACCGAGGGTTAGTGGACCAGGCCCGTCGGACCCGTCTCGTGGAGCGCATTAGGTGAGTTACTATATTATATATATATGCTTAGGATGCATGATTTAGAAAATGCATGTTTTATTTTGACTAATTATGCATAAATAACATGATTTATATTCAAGTATATTTTTGGTATATTTTTGGTATATAATAAATTATATACATGTTTTATTAATAAAATATATTTAAAATGTTTTTAAATATATTTTTAGTTTAATTCATGATTTGATTGAATTTATTTGACGTATATATACTCAAAATATACCTGGTTTATGTTTGGTATATATATGGTTTATATTGTTGATTTATTTAAATTCATGCATCATGTAATTGTGAATGAATGTTTTATTATTTATTACTGAAGGATATCAATAGAACGTGCTACCTAGTGGGCAGCACTAGGACCGAGTACGTACCGGTACGCCTATAGTATTTAGGCTTTATTACTGACTATTTGTGGATATCGATTTGATTATGATTATTGGATGTGTGAGATGTGGTATGTGGGTGTGATTGCTGGAGCTCGGTTGACCAAGTGTCTCGGGGCCAATCACACTGGCAGTCAGACTGCTGGAGCTCGGTTGACTTAGTGTCTCGGGGCCAGTCTACTGTCCATATGGATTAAGTGGATATATTTGGAATTAGTGAGCCTGTATGGCTAGAGTGTTGTTTAACACTATTTTTCTGAGGTTGCGATATTCTAGGGTTCTATGTGATCCTTCATAAAAGTTGATTTTCAGACAAAATATATAAAATGATTTTTCTGCATCTGTATGAACTTGCCTGTATATATACATATTACTCATATACTGTTGACTGTTTGCATTATCACTTAGAGTGTATGTATATATACTATAGTAATTCACTCAGTGAGGTCTGACTCCCCTCCGTTGACTATTTTTCAGGAGAGTCAACTTCCTCAGACCTCAGTAGCAGGTCGATACGCCGGATTTCTTCCGCCCCGGCTTCTTTATGTAAATTGTCTACTTGAGTCTTATTTATTTTATCTAGACACTGCAGTAGCTGTAAATTACAGTATTGGATTTTATGTACTTTATTTTAAAGAGATGTATTATGTTAAAACTGGATTTGTATAAGATTATACATTTATGAGATTATATATGCGATGTGATGAGTTTTGAATTATATCCAGTTGTTATGGATGATATTGTAATATTTATGATTTTATTTTCCGCTGCATATTATATTTTTATTGTTGTTATTGCATATTTATTTTATTTTTAGGCTTGCTACGGGTTCCGGATTCGAAAGAATTCCCGTTCCCTAGCGCCGGTCATGACTCCTGTTTTGGGTCGTGACAAAGTTGGTATCAGAGCGAAGTTCGTTTCTGAGTGGAGTTCTGTGTCAGGGCTTAGTTATGTGAGTTGTGGCCCTAGTTTTAAAATTGTGTTTTCTGTTGGACTACTGCAGTGTATTAGGTTCGAGTATGTCTTGATGAGTATTCCTTGCTGTAGTTTTCAGCGTTATTCCTCCGTTGTCTGTTTTGTCTGAATCTTTCCGTTTGTCTTTTCAGAATGAGGAGGCGAGCGCGTGTCGCTCCACCGGTCGTTGAGGCCGAGGATGATGAGTCTTTTCAGGATGAGGTTTTACCTCCTGAGCCGCCAGTTAGACGTAGAGGTCGTGGCAGGGGTAGACCTCGAGGAGCGGCAGGTCGCCGTAGGCAGAGAGAGTTACAGGACGAGGAGCCTGTTGAGCCTGATTTTGATGTTCCTGTTCCTCCAGTTGTTCAGCCTGTTCAGCCTGCCTATCAGCAGGGTATGTCTGACCCTGAGGCAGCTTTGTTCTATGCCAGAGTTGGCAGGATTGCTTTTGATGGTACTTCTGATCCTTTAGATTTTTTGCATGCGATTGAGACTAGGACTCGGACTGCTCATACCGAGTACCAGAGGATCATGATTGTTGAGTTATCTGTCGAGGGACCAGCCTTGGATTGGTTCATTCAGATGATCCAGCCCTATATGATGACGATGACATGGGCTCAGTTTCGAGAGCGATTCATGAGGAGATTTTGTCCAGAGCCTCTTCGTTTGAGCTATCGTCTTCGATTGACCAGCATTTCTCGTGGAGATCGATCAGTAGAGGAGTATACCCGAGAGTTCCTTCGTCTGGGTAGATATGCTGAGGATCTGATGCGAGATCAGTATTTCGCTGTTACTACTTATGTTACTGGTTTGGGTTCAGCTTTTGCTGGTATGCCCACAGCAGGTCTTACTCTCGAGTCTGTGATTGAGCTAGCTAAGGAGATCGAGCTGAGGTTAGTTAGGCAGGGAGCGATGCCTGATTATTACCAGTTGGGAGTTCAGTCGAGTGGATTGCAGACTACTCCGTATTCGAGTTTTCATGTTGGTTCGAGTAGTCAGCAGCGAGGTTCGACTCAGCAGAGTCAGAGACAGCAGCAGCGAGTGCATCGGAGCAGTAGACATGGTCGTGGAGGTCAGCGTAGATCGTTCAGATTTGGGTCAGGTGCTTCGAGCAGCAGCAGTGGTCGTAGTTCTGGATCAGCGACCAGTGTTTGTCAGACTTGTGGTAGAGTCCATCAGGGACCGTGTTATCTGACACCGTTGACATGCTTCAGATGCGGGCAGACAGGACATTTTGCCAGATCGTGTCCTTATTCCGGATATCAGCAGCAACAGATTTCGCGATTCCCACAGCAGTCGATTGCTAGTGCTGCACCTATGCCATTTCAGTTACCACCAGCTCAGCATCAGAGTTCTACTCAGTTTGTTCCACAGCAGAGTCGTGGTAGAGGTACGAGAGGAGGTACCCGAGGTGTTGGCCAGGCTTCTACCAGTCAGCAGGGAGGTCGAGGCCAGGCCAGAGTTTTTCATCTGACTCAGCAGGATGCTCAGGCATCTAATGCAGTCGTGGTAGGTATTCTTTCTGTTTGTTACCTGGATGCTTTGGTTTTGTTTGATCCGGGTGCCACGCATTCATTTGTTTCTCCTATTTTTGCTTCTAAATCTTGTTGGCAAGCTTCGAGGATGGCTTTTCCCTTGTCTGTTGCCACTCCTCTGAGTGATTCTTTGGACACCGATATTGTTCTTTCTGGTTGTCCAGTTCTCGTGGGAGATAGAGAATTACCCGCTGATTTGATTTTGTTGGATGTGATGGAGTTTGATGTTATTTTGGGAATGGATTGGTTGTCTCAGTACTATGCCGTGGTTGATTGCAGGAATAAGGAGGTGATTTTTAGAATTCCTGGTGAAGAAGATTTTAAGTTTGTTGGTGACAGGAGTTCAGCACCTCAGAATCTTATTTCTGTTATTTCAGCTAGGAAGTTGTTGAGGAAAGGTTGTCAGGGGTTTTTGGCATTGGTCAGGGATACGTCAGTGGAGAAGTTGTCACTCACAGATGTTCCTGTTGCTTGTGAGTTTCCTGATGTTTTTCCCGAGGAGTTGCCAGGTTTACCACCTCATAGAGAGATTGAGTTCTGTATTGATGTGGTTCCAGGTATTACTCCTATATCTATGACACCCTATCGTATGGCTCCTGCAGAGTTGAGAGAGTTGAAGGAGCAATTGCAAGAGTTGTTGGATAAGGGTTTTATCAAACCTAGTGTTTCTCCTTGGGGTGCACCAGTCTTGTTTGTGAAGAAGAAGGATGGTACCCTGAGACTGTGCATTGACTACAGAGAGTTGAATAAGGTGACAGTGAAGAATAAGTATCCTCTCCCGAGGATAGATGATTTGTTTGATCAGCTCCAGGGTGCACAATTCTTTTCTAAGGTTGACTTGAGGTCGGGTTATCATCAGCTGCGGATCAGTGAAGCTGATATTCCTAAGACAGCTTTCCGCACTCGTTATGGTCATTATGAATTTCTGGTGATGTCTTTTGGTTTGACTAATGCACCAGCAGCTTTTATGGACCTGATGAACAGAGTATTCCGACCGTATGTGGATCAATTTGTGGTAGTCTTCATTGATGATATACTGGTATATTCGAGGAGTATGGAAGAGCATGTATATCATTTGAGGATTGTACTACAGACACTGAGAGATCATCAGCTTTATGCTAAATTCTCGAAGTGTGATTTCTGGATGGAGAGTGTTTCTTTTCTTGGACACGTAGTGTCTAAAGAAGGTATTCAGGTTGATCCACAGAAGGTTGAGGCAGTATCTGAGTGGCCTAGACCTACTTCAGTTACTGAGATTCGGAGTTTTCTGGGTTTAGCCGGGTATTATAGGCGGTTTGTGCAGGATTTTTCTAGGATAGCAGCCCCTATGACTTGCTTGACTCAGAAGAATGTTAGATTCGAGTGGTCAGAAGCTTGTGAGAATAGTTTTCAGTTGTTGAAGGAGAAGTTGACCACAGCGCCAGTATTAGCTTTGCCTAATAGTGTGGATAAGTTCACAGTTTACTGTGATGCCTCTAGAATTGGTCTTGGTTGTGTGTTGATGCAGAATGGAAGGGTGATAGCCTATGCTTCGAGGCAGTTGAAGAAGCATGAGCAGAACTATCCCACACATGATCTTGAGATGGCTACAGTGATCTTTGCTTTGAAGATTTGGAGACATTATTTGTACGGGGTGACTTGTGAGATATTTACTGATCACAAGAGCCTTAAGTACATTTTTCAGCAGCGAGATTTGAATTTGAGGCAGAGAAGATGGTTGGAACTGTTGAAGGATTATGATTGTGAGATTCTTTACCATCCGGGTAAAGCTAATGTGGTAGCAGATGCCTTGAGTAGGAAGTCCTCAGGTAGTCTTGCTCACATCGGTGTGGAGAGGAGACCATTGATCCAGGAATTGCATCTGATGGTGGATCAAGGTCTGATGATGAAGATCAGTAGATCAGGTGGACTGTTAGCTCAGTTTAAAGTACGATCTGTACTAAGGGATAGGATTAAAGCAGCTCAGAGCCGAGATCCTATTCTGGAAGAGCTTGCAGAGAATGTCAGAGCAGGGAAGTTCACTGATTTCACACTCGATGATGATGGTGTGTTGTGGATCAGTGGTAGATTGTGTGTTCCTGATGTGGATGATTTGAGAGAAGAGATCCTAGAGGAAGCACATTCTACAGCTTACAGCATTCATCCTGGTGTTACTAAGATGTACCACAGTATCAGAGATCTATACTGGTGGGATGGATTGAAGAAGGATGTTGCTGATTATGTTGCTAAGTGCTTGACGTGTCAGCAAGTGAAAGCCGAACATCAGAAGCCTTCTGGGAAGCTTCAGCCTCTTCCTATTCCCGAGTGGAAGTGGGAAAGGATAGCTATGGATTTTGTAGTCGGTTTACCTCGTTCGAAGGATGGATACGATTCCATCTGGGTGATTGTAGACAGATTGACGAAGTCTGCACATTTCTTGCCTGTGAAAGCCACATATTCAGTTGCTAGATTGGCGAAGTTGTATGTGAAGCATATTGTGTGCCTTCATGGAGTACCTGTGTCCATTGTGTCAGATAGAGGTTCAGTGTTTACTTCTCGTTTCTGGCAGAAGTTGCAAGAAGCGATGGGCACTAGGTTGGATTTCAGTACTGCTTTTCATCCTCAGACAGATGGCCAGTCTGAGAGGACGATCCAGACACTGGAAGATATGTTGAGGATGTGTGTCTTGGATTTGGGAGGTAGCTGGGATGATCATTTGTCGCTTGTTGAGTTTGCATATAATAACAGCTACCATAGCAGTATTGGCATGGCACCATATGAGGCGTTGTATGGAAGGAAGTGTAGATCCCCGTTGTGTTGGGATGAGATCGGTGAGAGAGCTTTGACTGGACCAGAGATGGTTCAGGATGCTGCAGAGAAAGTCGCCGTGATCAAGCGGAGATTAGAGACCGCAGTTAGCAGACAGAAGAGTTATGCGGATCCTAGGCGCAGAGATGTGGAGTTTCAGGTTGGAGATTTCGTTTTTCTGAAAGTATCTCCGATGAAGGGTGTGATGAGATTTGGCAGGAAGGGTAAGTTAGCACCGAGATATATTGGACCGTTTGAGATTCTGGAGAGAATTGGCACTGTTGCATATCGGTTGGATTTGCCTCCGAGTATGTCGCAGGTGCATCCAGTATTTCATATCTCGATGTTGAGGAAGTATATCTCAGATCCTTCACACGTGTTGCAACCTGACAGTGTGGAAGTGAGTGAAGATTTGACGTTTGTGGAAGAACCTGTGGCGATCGTTGATTTTCAAGTTCGACAGTTGCGATCGAAGCAGATTCCGATGGTCAAGGTTTTGTGGCGTAGCGACAGAGTTGAAGAACATACGTGGGAGACTGAAGCTGAGATGCGAGCTTCTTACCCGTATCTCTTTCCTTCCTGATTCTGTAATCTTGTTTTTAGAATTCGGGGACGAATTCCTGTAAGGGGGGAAGACTGTAATATCCCGTAATTTTAAAAATATTTTTACACTGTACCGGGATATGCAGTGTCAGTAATTTTTGTATTTTATATGATATTTTTATGAGTTAATATGTATTTTAAACCTATTTTAATTACTGTCTATTATTTTCAGTATTTTACGTAAAATTTTCCCGGGACTTTCATTTTCGGGGAAATTTCCACGTAAA